>BSBK01001602.1:0-424879 GCA_027943335.1 Chamaecyparis obtusa | reverse complement strand
CCTCTAACTCTTTGTGGAAAATTACTTATACAGCCTGTAATAGGCACCAAATTCCTAAGCAAGGCCGAGCTCCTTCTAGGCCATGCTGAGCAACCAAGACCATGCCAAGTGCCATAACCAATTACCAAAGACCCAAGTAGGTTTATCCAACACTACCAAACCCCTCACACATGAAAATAAGTCCACATGACTCCATCAAATCTCCCAAATATGCAGGATAGCCAACTACCCTGGGATGCTCCTGCATCAGACTCCCCAGGTGCGAAAAGAAGTATGCCTCATACTTTGATGCCAGATGAAATATCTGCAACCATCTTCATCTTCACCAAAGGCTTCCACTCTAATAGGGACAATAGAACCAACATGCAAATCATCCAAATCTGCATCCATCTGTCAACCACTAGAATCTCAACCATCCAATCAACATGCTCACTGCCAGGAACAAACTGAACATAGTGCCTCACCAACATTCTCTGTAGCTGATCACTACCAATAACAACAATATCCTCAAACATGAAATCCATGTCACCAACATGTAAGCTCAAATCCACAATAGGAGCAACATGTAAATCCTGAACCATGTCAACCACCAACAAGTCCACATCAGGAACATACAGATCCGTAGTATCATGTAGATCCTCAACCACATCAACAACGAGTGAATCCACACCAGCAACATCCATATCACCAACATATGGATCATCACCCTTAGCAACCTGATTATCCACGACTAAGTGCTCCACAATTTCCATGTCAGACTCAACCAACTGATCATGAAAACCAATCTCAATCACAGCATCAACAAGGTTAGGAAGCTCCATAGAAACATCCACAGGTTTCTCCGCAGGTTCTGCATCAGCCTCCACACACTGATCAACAAAACCAACTTCCATCTTGACCTTGCTATGCCCTCTTCTCTCTTGAACAAGTCTTCTAACTGGCCACACAACTCACTTCCTGATCAGTAGACTCCAGCTCCATGGATTCAAGATCTCTTGAACTCTCTTACAAAATTTATCCAGAGATGGATCACTCTCAACCATCCCTTCCTTAACTTGATTATTCCATCTAGCTTCCAACCGAGCACAAGTCTTTGAAATATTCTTCTCCACCACATCATGGAGTTTTGCAATCATCTCAGGGTCCAATCTTCTTAGAGCCATCTTCTAAGATCTTCGCAAACCCTCTGCAACAAATCACCAACTAGATCCAACCTTCAACTAGGTCCTAGTGCAAACTGCCTCACATTCGGCACTCTGTCCACACACTCAGGAACAACCTTCACTCTGAAAAACTCCACCTAAGGTCCTGGTGTAAACTGCCTCACATTCGGCGCTCTGTCCACACACTCAGGAATAACTATGCTCTGATACCACTTGATGTAGTGCAAGGTAGGAGGATCCCCGATGGAGATGTCCTAGCCCCCAGCAAATAACCACACAATAGAATATAATAACAATACAGAGATATAGATCCACGCAATGCCAATACTCATAATAGAATCATCATATTTTCATCCAACATGCCCGGCTGTAAGGCCTTCCGGGTTACGGCCAAATACAATGCTATTACAATAGAAAATCCACAAGATCTCATAAGATCTAAACCAAACCCTAGCTAGCCCAGATCCACACACTGGTAGGAACCCCCAAGGAAGATCTAAACTTGTGCTCGCAAGCCCACCAAGCAATCTCCTTGTTTCCCAAGCCGTAGCTACTAGCTCTCCTCAAAACTCGCTCCACATCCACCTCCTCTTCTCCCCAGTGGATCAATCATTGCCTAAAGACTTCCCCCACAACCTCTACTTATACCAATCTAAGCCACAGGTCGGCCCTGAATATAAATTAAATACAAATACCGAAATTAAATGCCACAAGTCAGCCAACAACAACAATTAAATTCCCAAAATAGATGTCTTAGTAAAATTATGATATCTCCTAGCTCCGGATGAATTAGAACTCGTGCTTCGAACCGTAGGTAGAAATATAGGCCCTCTTAAATCTTTGAAATTTGTAGCCTCTAAATCTTTGTGGAAAATTACTTATACAGCTTGTAATAGGCACCAAATTCCTAAGCAAGGCCGAGCTCCTTCTAGGCCATGCTGAGCAACCAAGACCATGCCAAGTGCCATAACCAATTACCAAAGACCCAAGTAGGTTTATCCAACACTACCAAACCCCTCACACATGAAAATAAGTCCACATGACTCCATCAAATCTCCCAAACATGCAGGATAGCCAACTACCCTGGGATGCTCCTGCATCAATATGTATCTATATATATATGTATATGTATATATATATATATATATATATATATATATATATATATATATATATATATATATATATATATATATATATATATATATATATATATATGTATGTATGTATGTATGTATGTATATATATATATATATATATATGTATGTATATATATATATATGTATATATATATATACATATACATATACATACATGTATGTATGTATGTATATGTATCTATATATGTATATGTATCTATTTGTGTGTGTGTGTGTGTGTGTGTGTGTGTGTGTTTGTGTGTGTGTATGTATGTATGTATCTATATATATATGTATATATATAGTTATCTATATATATATATGTGTGTGTGTGTGTGTGTATCTTCATTATATGTATATATGATATATATGTATATATATGGTTATCTGTATATATATATGTGTGTGTGTGTGTCTGTGTGTATCTTCACTATATGTATATATGTATATATATACATATATACATATATACATACATACATATATACATATATATACATATATATATATACACATACATATATATATATATCTTGACTATTATATTAATTTCTCTAATATTTACTTTATATAATATCTCTTGAGTATTATATTAATTTCTCTAATATTTACATTATATATATATATATATCCTCACTAGTATTGACTCACAGTGTTTATTCGACTGAAGCTACAAAATATCAACATTCTAGTTAGCAAGAGGGTAATCATCATTCTTTGTTAATTTGAAACTAGTAATCATAGGGATTCCAACAGGTTTTGAATCATCCATTTTGAATCCCTTCAACTATTCATTCACATACTTGGACTATGATATGAAAATCCCTTTTTTATGATTGAATAATTTGAAGACTAAAAAAGAATTTCATCTTATCTATCATTGACATCTCAAATTATTTTTGCATCTCATCAGCAAAATCCTTACTCATCTTTTCATTTCCACCAAAAATTATATCATCCACAAATACTTCAATAGTCATGATATTTTCATGATCAATTTTGAAACACAAATTACTATCAGAAGATCCTTTCCTAAAACCAAGCTTCAATAAGTATTTATCTAACCTTGCATACCAGGATCTTGGTGCTCATTTCAATCCATACAATTCTTTCTTCAGTTGACACACCATGTCATCTTGATCAGTCAAAGAAAACCATCAAGTTGCTCAATGTATACTTCCTCTTCCAACTCTCCATTCAAGAATGCAGACTTAGTTCATCCATCTTATAAACCTTGAAATTTTTGTAATAGCATATGCAAGAGAGATTCTAACTACTTCAATCTCAAAAACAAGAGAAAATATCTCCTCAAAATAAATACCTTCCATATGTGAATATCCTTTGCAAACTAATCTAGCTTTGTTCATTACCGCTTCACCATCATCATTCAATTTATTTCTAAAAACCTACTTTGTTCCAATTACACTCTTGTCTTTCAGTTTGTGAACTAAGAACCATATATTGTTCTTCTAAATCTATTACAACTCTTCTTTTATTTCTTTAATCCAACTCTCACCTTCGCAAGCTTCATCATCATCTTTAGGTTCAACTTGATAAATCAAGAAAAAATCATTTATGATTCTAACATCTTTTCCTCTAGTTATAACACCTTCATTCCTATCACCAATAATCTAAATTTTTGAGATTTAGCCTTACATACCTTGGGGTCTTCGAATTTTCTTTTTTAGTAGACTCTTGAGTTCTCACTTCTTCTTCATCAATAACTTCTCTATTATGTTTTGTTGATATAGTCTAACTATGAATCTTATTTTTCACTTGAACAATGTAATTTTTTTCTTCATCAGGTATGTGCAAGATCATGGTGTGCCAAAAAGTGGTGATGTGAAAAAATGCCCTTTTTCACCCATCCAAAAATGCACTAAAAAGCATGTTGAATTTTTATTAGGCATGTGTGTCACTACACCTAGCCAAAGCTAACACAAAAGCACAAACTGTATTGAGTATCTGAAAGGTATCGTATACCTAATAGCTATCAAATACCCAATACCTATAACATGAAATCACAAACAAAATGCATTCTGCCTCATTTTTCAAACATCAAAAAGCATGAAAGGGCAGATGGCTTCAGGTATGTGAAATCAATCGGGTATAGGATCCGATTTTCTTCCACTTTCATCCTAAATCATCATCAATAGGTTAATTATTTTTTAAATTGGTTTTTCGATGTTTTTTAAATGAAATTATTATTTTTTCTTTAAAATGGGGTTTTTTATTAGGCTTGTTTATAATTTTTTATTTTATTGAGCTTGTTTATATAATTTTTTAAATTTGACTGTAATTATATATTTATTTCTCATGTAATCAAGCATGGCTAACTCAAACCAACCACAAAACACTCCCTCACTAAATGATGAACCTAAAAACAATCTGCAACCCCCTCAAAAGCCTCGAACTTTACAAGAACTCATAGGTGATAATCTAAATCAATTGAGGGGCTTCCAAAACACATATGAAACTATCCCTACAGTATGCCCCATGTTTTCCACATTGAACTCCATTGTTAAAAATATGGAGAACCTTACAATGAAGCATAATGTTGTACTTCATTGGCATGAGACTATACATGCCGAGTATGATCATGGGCTAGATTATGATGGGGTTCAAGCTCTTAATATAACTAAAGATGATATATGTTAGACCTTTTTGTGAATCCAAAAAATGGATTAAAGTAGGCCCTAAAAATCCCAATTTTTCTATCAAATGGTGTAAAAATGATGCAATGCATGATTAGTTATAGGATCATTGGTTGATCATTTTGATAGACCACCCCACATCAATTTGGAGGCCCCTTTTTATTTTATAAAAATTTTGTATGTTGAATTTGTTCTTGGTTACAAAGTAAACTATTGGAGCATGAGACCAAACATGGGCATATATGAAGGTGATCCTTAGGAAAGGCCACGGACACACCAAGTAAAACCCCACACTTATGTCCTCCCACTAATGTTTCACTACCTCCTCCAATGTAGCATCCAGATGTTATTGCAGAGGATGACTCATAGACTATTAGGGCCATTCACACCTTGAACGATCTATTGGTTAGGAAGACTACGACATTTTTTCCACCCCATTTTGATAATGATGGCACTTTGACATCCTCTACGAGTTCACATGTATGTATTGCCAATACTTGCATTATGTGTGAGAATTGGTGTTTGGGTTCCCTGAGTGATGTTGATGCATATCACTATGTGTTCAAGGTGGATGATACAACAAACTTCTCTATAGGGACTGTAGCATCTCTTGGAGAGGCCTCTCATTCGAGAGATGAGGAGGCAAGAGTAGAAACATGGACTCCTATTATTATAATAAAACTAAACATTTTATTTGTCATAGTGTATTAAATTTAAAATGAATATTTTTAGTAGATTACTTTTAATGACTACACAGTTATGTGTGTGTGTGTGTGTGTGTGATGAAGGGTGCTCCCCTTAATACCACAAACACTTAACAGAAATAGAGAAACAACAACAATAATATGCAAGAACAGAAAATTGGCTTCTTATTATCTCCACAAATGTGGAATTACAAACTTTCAGAATTACAATATGCAAAGCCACATGGGCATTCCCTTACAATATTCTATAGGACAAAGCCTCGAATCAATACCCAGACCTACTACCTAGAACTGCCCTAGACAACACTACGGGCCTTCTTTATATAGGCAATTTCCACCGCCCGAGAAGGTTCTAGAAATTTAGCCCTTAGGGCTGACCAAACTTAGAATTATTTTATTTTACAATTTATTACATCAAAGTCGGCTCAAAATGAGTTTTGAAGCCCAAACAGAAATTTTGAAGAAAAATTATTTTCTGTCATTTCAGGTGACCCAACTTTCAAAGATCATAAGTCATCACCCATTGACCCGATTGGCTATTATAACCCCATTCTGGAAATGCCATGAAGCGCTCTACAAGCTTGACCCACACAAAGCACCCATCACCCAAATTTTCAACCTCATTCGGGGCCTCTAAAGCCTTCAAAACTGAGTTCAAAGTTTCTGTACCCTGCTGCCAATACCAAAAATCTTCAATATCTTCAAAACTAGACCTGATCTAGCCATGAAACTTTGCTAGCAGGCTGATATGACTGAGATGAACCTCCACATGTAAAATTAGAACATTTTGAGATTGTAAGACCAACTTACTAAAAATAGCAAGTTTTCATAAATAGCAACTCTACACAAGATAGCCCTTATTGAATACAAAAATAGAAATATTTTTGGGTGATGCAAGATTGCTCTTACACCCAGGATGCTCCTGCATCACACACTCGGGGTAATTTGAGAAGTGACCCTGTCACGACTTAGGTGTGCAGAGGAAAACTAAGATGGTTAACCTCCTCCTTTGTTAGCCATGATGAATCTTCAATAGGTCATCCTTTCCATTTGACCAAATACTCTTCATATGTCATGTTCCTTGTGCTTCTGCTGACACGACCATCCAGTATGTCTTCAATCTCCTTGATATCTGAACTGGTTGCTGGAATACTCCATGGTGCTACTGCAACCTCATCTTCAACACCTCCTTCATGATACTCTGTCAAATCTAAAATGTTAAACACTAGTGAAATATTCAGCTCACTAGGCAATTCTACCTCATATGCATTTCCTGAATCATGCTTCTTCAATATCTTACATGGTCCAAACTTCTTCATTTTCAACTTGTTATATATACCAACTGGAAATCGCTCCTTCCACAAATGAACCATGACTTCATCGCCAACCTGAAATTCTTTATGCCTCCTTTTCTCAGCTGCCTTAGCCTTATACTGTGCATTCATCTTGGTAATATGTTTCCTCACCTCCTCATGGATGTTCTTCAAGTGTTTTGCAAAATCCTCAGCTTCAGCACTACTTATTTCTCCTTTATCTATCTTTCTCAATTCAGATGCATTTTTTGGACTACTTCCATATACAATCTGGAATGGTGATTTACTGGTGCTCCTATTGACATAATTATTGTATGTAAATTCTACCTGTGGTAAAATTAAATCCCATCCTGTTGGCTTATCTCCAACCAAACATCTCAGCAGATTTTCCAAACTTCTATTCACCACCTCTGTCTGTCCATCAGTCTGTGGATGATGTGATGAACTAAACTTCAAATCTATCTTCAACTTCTTCCATAATGTCCGCCAAAAATATCCAACAAACTTAGTATCTCGATCTGAAACTATGGTCTTTGGTAAACCATGTAGTTTCACCACTTCTCTGAAAAACAATTCTGCTACATGAAGAGCATCATTATTCTTCTTGCAGGGAATGAAATGTGTCATCTTCAAAAATCTGTCAACCACCACAAAAATTGAATCATGTCCCCACTGTGTCCTCGGTAAACCAAGAATAAAGTCCATACTGATATCCTCCCAAGGCTTCTCTGGTATAGGCAATGGCTAATACAACCCTGTATTCTGCTTCACTCCTTTTGCCATCTGACATACTTTGCAACTCTATACAAACTTCTTCACATCTTGCTGCAATTGTGGCCAATAATAATTTTCACTAACCAAAGCAAGGGTTTTATCACGACCAAAATGTCTCGCCAATCCTCCACTATGCTTCTCCTTGATGAGATTCTCCCTCATAGAACTTCATGGAATGCACAACTGACTCCCTTTGAATAGCATATCATCCTGGATGATGAAATCCAACCATTTTGTCCTGTCTAGAGTAACAGGTTCTATACAAGCTTTCTAAGCTTCACCAAAATCAGGATCCTCTGGATACAAATTCTTGAGTTCCTTGAACCCAACCACCTCAATCTGCATCTCTGTCAGCAATAGTTGCCTTCTGCTAAGAGCATCTGCAACTCTATTAGACTTTCCACTTCTGTGTTTCAAAACAAATGTACAACTCTGTAAAAACTCAACCCATTTCAAATGCCTCTAATTCAACTTTCTTTGACTATTCAAATATTGCAAAGCTTGATGATCAATATACAAAACAAACTTCTTAGGAAGCAGATAATGTCTCTAGTTCTTTAATGCCTAAACTATAGCATAAAATTCCTGATCATAGACAGAATATTTTCTCTTGGCATCATTTAACTTCTCACTGAAATAAACAATAGGTTTACCTTCTTGGCTCATAACAGCTCCTATTGCAGTACCACTAGCATCACAATCTACTTGAAACACCTTATTAAAATCTGGAAGTGCTAAAACAAGTTGTTCTGTAACTTTTTGTTTCAACAATTAAAAACTCTTTTCTACCCCATTAGTCCACTTAAACTCTTTTCTATCCCCTCTCATTGTTTCAGTCAAGGGTCCACAAATACTGCTAAAATTTCTAATAAACTTTCTGTAAAAGCTAGCCAAACCATGAAAAGATCTTACCTCAGTAGCACTCCTTGGAGTAGGCCATTCAAGGATATCCTGTACCTTCTTTGGGTCTATTTTAGACCTCCTGCTGAAACTACAAATCCCAAATACACTAACTCTTTCTTCACAAAATTGCACTTCTTTAAATTAATCAACAATTTCTCATCTCTCAATTTCTCAAACATCATACGAATATGCATCATATGTTCCTCTAATGTCTTGCTAAAAATCAAAATATCATCTAGGTAAACAATGACAAACTTACCCAGAAATTTTTTCAGAACCTCGTTCATGAGCCGCATGAAAGTGCTCAGTGCATTGGTTAGCCCAAAAGGCATGACTAACCACTCATACATTCCTTCCTTTGTCTTGAAGGTAGTCTTCCATTCATCTCCTTCTCTGATCCGAATCTAGTGATATCCACTCTTCAGATCTATCTTTGAGAAATACACAGCTCCACTCAAACAATTCATAATATCTGTAGACACCAAAAAATCCTTCGGAAAATAAATTATTTTTGTTTTCTAAAAATCCTTAATGACATCATCATTTATTAATTAATTAATTATTTAATTAATTTATTTATTTTTATGGCATTAAATCCCTCTCTCTTAATTAAAAATCTTTAATTAAGGAATCTAGCCTAAAAATGTCATTTGGACATTATCCCTAATTTATTAATTATTTAATTAATAAATTGCCCAAAAACTTCATAAAATAAATTAATTTATTTTTTACCCCAAACTTGGCCAATTTCCTTAAGACCACTAACCTCTTCCAAAATCTTCTAATCCCTTCTTAATTTCGATTAAAAGGCTAATCCCATCTTTTCTAACCCTAATCCCAAGGTTAAATATTTAATTAAGGTTAAATATTTAATTTTCATATTTATTGAAAATATTTTAATAAATATTCCTAAAACTTAAGCTTTTGGAATGAATAACTTTTATTCCATGAAACTAAGGAGAAATCTAGACTCTTCTAGAATCTTCTCAAATCCACCCTCTTCACCCATCCTAATTCTTTATCTAATCCTAATCCTACCCTTAAACCTTTGTGCAATCCTAACCAAGCTTAAGACTTTCCTAAACCAAAGCAAAGTCTTTCCTTCCAAATATCTCAACCACAAAGCATTTATTGCTTCCCCAAAGTCTTCAAAGCCTCTTAAAGCCCATTCATTGCTCTTACAAGCATTTATTTGGAGAGTTATGAGCTTGGAGCCCCCTTTGTTGACTCCTCTTTGCCCTTCCCTTCATCCACTCACCTTGTGACATGTGTCACCTCCTGATTGGCTGAGAACTAGCACAATCCATGTGCTTCCCTTTGAGTGAATCTTGGCTTCTCTTAAGGATTTCAATCCTGGCCATTCATTCCTCCTACCCCAAGCCTTTAGAAATCTTATAAATACCCTCACTTCCTAAGGCAAATCATCTTTCAACTCTCAAACTCAATAGCAAAGTTATAATGTCATTTTCATTCTAGCATAAGCATAAACTCATCATTTTAGATCATTTTCAAGCTTAAATCACATCTAAATTAGCTTTATTGGATTAACATAGATTCATTTCTTGTTTAATCAATCTTAGTTCATCTTTTAACTTTGCATATTTGTGTGTTCTTGAGTCCTTTGAGGCAAAATAGGTTCCTCATACCTATTTTGTGTCATTTTGGGTCTTCTTGATCCTCAAATCATCATTTATCTTGCATGCTCCAAGTGCTTGAGTTTGCACACCCACATTCATTTATATCCAAGCATATCAAACGGTGCATGGGCGCATCCGTTTTAGGCTTAAACTGAGGTGGCTTTGATTTTAGTTTGTTTATCATTAAATTTGATTTGATTATATGCTATGACGTTTGTTTGTCTTTGGCCTTCAAAATAGGTTTAGGTGCACACTCAAATCTTAGTCTACATTCTGGCACGCCCGGTGGGACTCAAACCACAATCATTTTGATGAAATTATACTTTATATGCTTGTATTTTGCAGGAAATAAAAGAAATGTCATCTTCATTAAAAGAAATGACGCCTACAGCAATTAAATGTCACCTTCAAACAAAGAAATGTCGCCTTCATCAAAAGAAATGTCGCCTACAAAGAATCCAGTCACGCCTTCATGCAATTAAATCACGCCTTTGAGGAAAGAAATGATGCCTATGAGCTCTGTTTTCACGCCTGCATAACTGAGATTTTTCTGTGATCGATAACTTCTATTACGTCCCAGAATTCTCTTCTGTCACCTTCTTGTAAAGAAATCATGCCTGTAACGAAAGAAATCACGCCTCTGCATTTTTATCTGTCGCCTTTTGAGGTACAGAATGTCGCCTATAAAAATGAAGTGTCACCTCTGCACTTTCCAGCGTCGCCTATAAGCTGGACAGTGTCGCTTTTTGTTTTTTCTTGGGACTGGTTTTTTATTTCTTTTATTACAAGCAAAGGTCAAAACAAAATCTTGAATGACATTAAGGAAATGAACTTAGGTCCTAGAGTGTCATTGTCAATTTGAAAATCAAACCAAAATCTTGAATGCACTAAAAGGAATGAACAACTCTATTCCCTCATCTGTTTCAGATTTCAAAGCAAGCAAACAAATTCAATCTTGAGTGATCTAAGGGATAGAACAAAGCTTTTTCAAAATTCTTAAATCAACTCGCTAATCAAATCTTGAATGCCCAAAAGGAAAGAACTTGCAAACGTTCAATTCATTTACATTTTGAGGAAAGGAACAAATCAAAATCTAATCACGAGTGTCTTCATTTCAAAGTTCAAACATCACTTAATCAAATTTGGGAAAATAAACAAAATCTGCTTGATGTGCATGTAGGAGTTTTTCAATTCTTGCATAATCCTTGTTAGAGTAAGCGACGTGGAACATTTGAACTTGGACAAGTTCACCTGTTCTGCTTTTAGCGAGGCCTGTCCAAGGAGAAGCGCTTCCTCCTCAGAGAATGACCTCAAACCGGTATCCCCTCTGGCCGGTATATAAATAAGCGAATACCAAAAGAATCGCTTACATCTCCTAATCGTCGGGCGTTCGTGCCAAACACGTGTCTGGGGATGGTAAACATTCCTCTCCCCCAACATAATTGGCAAGGCTCTTAAGTGAGTCATGGATGATCAGCAAAACTGGGTATGGAGACACCACGGAACTATTAAAAACCTGATAAAATAGAGGCTACCCTATCTACATCCGAAAGTATCAAAATCCTTGTGCAAGGACCGATTCCAAGGGGTTTACCAGGTCGCCTCAAGATTACTCACCATTTGTATTCCCTTCTGGGGGATACCAAGCTGTGGGCAAGCGATTTTGATACTCACCTTCCTTAGGTAGATCTGTTTGAAGTGCTTGACAGTCAAAGACTCCGTGAAAACACTTGTTGAAACATACACTTTCAAAAGCTTTGTCAGAGTCAGTTGCCTTTGTTTGTATCCCGCAGAGTTGCTCTGTCCCTTGCGGAGATTGCTTTGACTTTAACTTTGTCCATTGGAAACCTTTGCCTCAAAATCAGAAGCCTCTTTTCCAAGTGATGCCCAGCAAGAACAAACATCCTAAAGCAAAGTTGCCAAAATCCCAAGCCTATCAAGAGTGAAAAGTTATCAAGAAGAACACCAAGACCTATCAATCCATTATCCAAGCAACCCAAGCAGAGGAGAAGTCCCAAGCTAGACTTGAGAACATTGCCCATAACTCCCGCATCAAACAGTTCGCCTTCCGTTTCTGAGTTAACCATCACTTTGTCAGCCTTGAACCAGAAGATTAGCCAAATCTTTGTTCATGTCTTGTTCCATCTTCAGATCTTGAAATCTTGTCTCAAACAGCCTTGCATCTTGGTTTCATCCTAGCTTTCATCTTTGCATCATTAATCAAAACCTTATTTGCATTTCAAAACATCATAAAGTGCATTCATCTTCCTACCAGCATTCTAGAATCAATCCTTGTCATTTGCATTATCCCTTTAGATAGAGCATTGTCCCTTCACCCTTCAATACCTTTTCCACCAGCATCCCCCCATCAGCTTTCCATATCTTTCCAGCAGATCCATCATCTTTTTTTTCAAATCCAAAGTTCCACCAACACTTAGTGTTCTACCTTTTGAGTTGTTCCTATCCCTTATCCAAGATCAGAGACCATCATCCTCTTTTTTGGCACAACGTGTTGTCATAAAGAAATCAAACCTTGTCCTTGCATAGCCATCATCTCGAGCAAGAGATTGGAGTGTATTGATAAGAAACTTGTTGACCGAAGATCATCAGTCTATTTTAGGTTGACCCCATCATATCTCTAATCCTCCATTTGGGAAAAACAACAGCTCATTTGTTGACCACTCAGTAATCTTTCACCAACTTTCCACCAGCAACCTATCTTTCCTCCACCGTCTTGATCCATATCCGTTCCATCCAGCCTCCATCATCGCCATCTTGATCCATCCTTGCATTGCATCCTAGAAAGTCATCATCTTTAGAAGTTCATCAACTTTTCATCCATCAACATCTTTTAGCCAAACATCTTGCATCCATTTAGCACTTGCATCTCCATGCCTGTTGAGACCAGATCTCGAAAAAGAAGAAGCATGAATCCTTATCCACCAACAACCTCATCCGATCCCAACCTTTTCACCAACGCCATGATGACCTACAATCTCCAGATCCAAGCCAGTAACCCATGTGAAGATCCAAACATCCCTTCATCCCCCTTGGCAAACCAAGCATTCGTAAATCCTCCAGAAAGCCCACCAGCGACCAATGCCCTTGTACCGCAACATCAGCAAAGCACGTTTGTTCACTACCTGCCAGAAAGTACCTCCATCCCACCATCTCTCTATCCACGCATCCCCATCAAAACTATCCAAGTTCCAGCACAAGCGTATTCTCCATTTGTCCAATCATTTCCCGATCCTATCATACAAAAACCCCAAGAGCTTTCCACCATTCCCCTTTTCTTGCAAGGAAGCCTCACCAGTCCCGCAACATAAGCTGCAGCACCATCCGCTCCATCTCATACCCCTTTTGCTTCATCATCTGCTATGGCTGCCCAAGCCCAAAACCAACACTTAAACCAAAGTCAGCTTCCACCTCTCACGCAAGCTTTTACACCAAAAGCTTCGCCACCATCCGCAAGTCAAGCAATGCCTTTCACCATCAAAGGAGCACCGTCACCCTTCACCCCCCAAGCACCCGTACCTTCTTCTTTGGGGTTAGCGCAATCACTCCCCATTCCAACCTCATCTTTCTCTTGGGTGTTTCCTTCATTTTCCTCCTCACAAGCATCCGCTCAACCACAACCTCAACAAGCTCCTTTCTCTCGACCATCATTCGTGTCCCAAGCTCCCGTTGCTCTTACCATTCCATCATCCGCTGTAGTGCACCCTAACACAAGCTCTCAGTGGGGCCTTACACAAGAATAAATGAAGGCATGGGGGATCCCATCTCAATCCCCTACATCTATGGTTGTAAGTCAACAAACTGCCTTCGCCCAAGCAGCACAGCAGCAACTACCCCAAACACCGCCAGCTTCAAGTTATTCGTCCCATGTCCCAAATCTCAAATACCTTCCAACAAGTTCCACCACCTCAACAGCCAACTTTCCCCAGCTATCTTACCCCATCACCCTTTGCTTCTAGCTTCCCCACATCTGTTCCACCTCTAAGTAACGCAGGCATGCACCCAGCTTATATCAGCCAAACCCAAAGCCAACCTCAACAACTACCACCATCATACCCGCAAGCAGTATCATTCCAACAGCCTCCCCCACAGCAACCACATGTCCCCTTTTAGCAAACACCCATCATTCCTCCACAACAGCAAGTCCCTTGCTATCAGCCCCAGCAACAAATCCCTATCATCCCCCAGCAACAACAAGTTCCCACCCATCAGTTACAACAGCAAGTTCCAAATGTCCAATATCAGCAAGCAGTCCCACAACAACCGCCAGTTCAACAACAGCAAGCAGCCTAACAACATCAAGAGGTTCCATATCATTTACCACAATATCTCCCTATGCCACACCAGCAATATCTCCAGCAACCATTGCCCCAAAATTAGTTCCAACCCATTTATCCACAGCAAGCGCCATATCCAGTTCCACAGCTTCCATCACAAGCAGAAGTCTCAGTTCCCTCGCCACTCAATGCTGAGTGGGAAGCAATGAAAAATGCTCTAAAGGAGCTACAAAGTGAAACAGAGAATAAAACATACAAGTTTGAAGAGGTGTGCTCATATCCCTTCGATCGGTCCATAGCAACTATCCCTTTCCCCAAGCACTTTGAGATGCCCAAGTTCGACAAGTATCAGGGGAAAGGAGATCCAGTAAACCATATCAAAGAGTTCTACATGGCGTGCCAAGAAGTGGCTTACAGTGATAACTATCTCCTGCACCTGTTTCCCAAAAGCTTGGGAGGAACTGTTGTTGAGTGGTTTAACAAAATACCACATGGGACAATAAAAACCTTTGCTGAACTCTCTGAGAAGTTCATCACACACTATGCCCATAATGTGGAGAATGAGTTGTCCTTGCTAGACCTATGCAACTCAAAGCAGAAGGACGAAGAAAGCCTTGCAGAATACTTGCAAAGATGGAAGAATCTTACAACCAGGTTATCATATCAGCCGCCAGAGAAGCATCTAACAAAGATCTTCATTGATAACCTGCATCCAAAGCTATCCCATCACATGTGAATGAACTGTCTCCAGACATACCAAGACATCAAGAGCAAAGGCATAGGCATCGAGAAAGCTCTCCTAGATGAAGGCACTATTCGTCACTTCAAGGATGATTCCAAGAACAAACCCAATAATGATAAATCTCGTTACTGGAATCGTAACAAAAATGTTGTTACAAATAGAGCCACTGACACTAAAAATGTACAATTCGTTGTAGCTAGTCCTACACCAGCTCAAACATACCAACCGCCACAAGCGCCCATCTATCAGCAACCACCAGCTCCCGCATATCAAGCACCTATCTATCAGCAGCCTCCTCAAGCTCATCAACCACCTGTGCAACAGTATCAGTAGCAATACCAACAGCAACAGCTAGCACATCAGGGCAATCCTGTTAACGCAGTTAACGTTGCCCCAAGGTAGAACAAACCCAACAATCAGAACAATCCAAAGAGGACTTTCACACCTTTGGGTGAGTCTCTGGATCAGATCTTTTATCAGCTAGCCAAGGCAAATATGATCACATATCCGCCCATTCCACAGAAGGATGACAACGCACCAAAGTCTGATTGGTATAAAGAACATGAATACTGTGATTACCATCGTGTGAAGGGGCACACAACATTGAAGTGCATGCGGCTTAAGAACTACATCCAGGATCTCATTGATCGCAAGGAGATCCAGGTCGATGCACCATCTCAAGCTTCACCCAACGCCAGTTTGCAAATATATCAAAATGTGTTCCCTCAACATGATACCGGGAAGAATCAAGCCAACGCCAATCAGCCCCAAAATCGTGGCAAAGGCAAGCAAGAAGATCACACAGCGGCCTACATCAACTATGACAAGTATGTCAGATGCATAACTCAAGTTGAGCCCATCCAAGATGAGCCCACCATAAATACCATCCACGTCAGAGGGCCGGATCGACAATGTGCTGCAACTACCCGCAGTGGTAGGATAACTGTTGCCGGTGCTCCTCCGAGATCAGCTGCTCCTCCAAGGCCAACATCTACTACATCCACAGCACAGTCTAACACCAGGCCAGCATCAAATGCACACGCAACATAGCATAATGCACCAAGAGCACAATACAATATCATAGAGCATCTTGGGAACATGCCAGCCCAAATATCTATCTTGGATTTGCTCCGCACATCACCCATCCATCAGGAGATCCTGGACAAAGCTCTAAAAGAAGGTCATGTCCCCACGAACATTAACACAACTCAGTTTGAAACTCTTGTGGGACACCTATCAGCAGCATGTGCCTTGTCCTTCAAAGAATCTGATATACCAGATGTCACTCCTGACCATACTCTCCCTCTCCGCATTGCTGTCATGGTCAGAGATTTCGCCATCAAATGAGTTCTAGTGGATAATGGCTCAGCCCTCAACTTGTACACATTAAAATTCATCAAGAAGATCGGGTTCACGAAGGCTGACATACAACATGAGAAAATCACTATCAAAGCATATGATAATTTGGAGTGTACCTCTGAAGGTACTATAACTTTGCCTATCTAGCTAGGCCCAGTAACGCAAGATACTCTCTGCCATGTTGTTGATCTTGACCTACCGTTCAATATCCTCCTCGGTCGTCCATGGATCCATTCCATTAAGGCCGTACCATCTACTTACCATCAGTGCATCAAGTTTCCACATCAAGGCACTGAGGTTACCATCCACGCTGACCCTAACCCCTTCGTATACTACCTTGCGATGGAAGCATCTTTCCCTCATTCTACTCATTGTCCTGGAACCGATATTGGTACTTCTATTGCTAGCTCATCCCGATCCCATCGCGATCCAGAGACCATCCTCTCTTCCACCTTATCATCCGTCAAGATCAACAACCAGGGTTGTGGTGAATACAGCCTCAGTGATGCATTTGCTGTAGGAGCTCTTCCACGTGATCCACATACTCAAGGGCGCCCAAGTTGTCAAAACAAGCCTGTTGAGGAACATTATAAGCTCAAGCAAATTGGAAACATGACTTTTGAGTCTCATGGTACCATCAACAGCAAAGAAATAGATCCAAATATTAACAAATGGTTATACAAAGATCCCCCATCACGTGACACCCAACTTCTTGAGTACTTCAAAGAGAAATACCCAATCCCCTACAAAAATGTCACAGAACACTATAACTATCAAGGTGGTGGTCTAGGACCACAAGAGGACGGAAATTTGTTTCCTATCATACCATCCCAAAATCCAGAACAGCAAGGACTTGGCTTTAATACCCCTCGCCTGCTTGAACAAGAGCCCAATACCACAACTGCGGACACTAACATGACCAACGTGAACTTTTCGAATAGCCAGGATGACCTTGTGGAAATCGAAGACATCCCCGAAGAGAAAGACATCCGATCCTATGATGATATCTTTGCCGACGACACCCTCCTGGGGACTTCTGTTCTCCAACAACTATCCATCAACCTCATAGATCTTCCCCTCACAAACCCCGACCTCATAGATTGGGACCAACCAAGCATCGCACACATGGATGAGTTCCAAAGCGCACAAGCACTCCTAGAATTCATGGGGGCATCAGGTCCAGCAAGCAATCAGGATCCAACATCAACCTCTGTCTATCAGCTTCACCCAAAAGGATATTTTGGGGAAGAGGTAAGCTTTAGTCGCAAAAATGAAATAGCAAAAGAACATCATGAGTCTTTATGTGAAAACCCTTCTGGGGCACATTCTGATTCCAAAATAGTAAAAATAAAGGGCGTATCTTCTAGTGAAAACCTGGCAATTCAGGCGCTAGAAGATGAAGCCTTGCCTCTTCCCCCAATCCAAGATTATAGACCAGAGGAATCTCCAATCATCATAGAAGAGACCAAGCCAATCAACTTGGGAACAGAAGAATGTCCAAGAATCACCTACATTGCAGTCAACCTAATAGAAGGAGAAGAAATCGCTCTCAGTGCCTTGCTCAAGAAATCCATCATCAACTTTGCATGGTCATATGCCCACATGCCTGGGCTTGATCCAAACCTTGTTGTTCATCATCTATCAGTAGATCCAAATGTCAAGCCAGTGAAGCAGAAGCTAAGGAAAATGCATCCAAAGGTAGCATTGCTCATCAAAGTAGAGCTTGAGAAGCTCCTCCAAGCTAAGATCATCAGAGCAATAGATTATTCAGAGTGGATCTCTAACATGGTGCCAGTCACAAAGCCTTCTGGCGACATCAGAATCTGTACTGATTTCAGGGACTTGAACAAGGCATGTCCTAAGGATGACTTCCCATTGCCAAACATAGACATGCTTGTAGACCTCACAGCGGGTCACGAAATGCTATCACTCATGGATGGATTTTCAGGCTACAATCAGATTCATATAGCAGAAGCAGATCAACATAAAACAGTATTCACAACCCCATGGGGTACCTTCTGCTACAACATGATTCCATTTGGGCTAAAGAATGCAGGAGCAACATATCAGCGAGCAATGACAGCCATTTTTCATGACATGATCCACAAGATCCTTGAGGACTATGTGGACGATATCCTTGCAAAATCTAAAACAAGAGATGAGCACCTCGACATCCTAGAGCGTGTATTTGATCATCTGAATCATTATGGCTTAAAGCTTAATCCTAAGAAATGTGTCTTTGGTGTTACATCTGGCAAGCTTCTAGGCTTCATCGTCTCTAGACGAGGCATAGAGATCGATCCTAAAAAGGTAAAAGCAATAACAGAGATGCCTCCACCAAGAAATCTCAAACAGCTCAGAAGCCTACAGGGCAAGCTTCAATCAGTACGGCGATTCATCTCGCAACTAGCGGACAAGTGCCAACCATTCTCACATCTCTTATGCAAAGACACCAACTTCAAGTGGGATCCCATATGTCAAAGAAGCTTTGATAAGCTCAAGGAGTATCTAGCTAATGCTCCAATCTTAGTACCACCGGTTCCAGGATGCCCACTCATCCTTTACATCTCAACAACAGCTACAGCACTAGGGGCACTCCTAGCACAACATGATGATGAAAATAGAGAACGAGCTATCTACTACATCAGTCGCACTCTTGTGCGCTATGAGCTTAACTATTCACCCATGGAGAAAGCATGCTTAGCAGTGGTCTTTGCCACTCAAAAACTTAGACATTACATGCTTAGCCACACAATCAAGCTCATATCAAAGGTGGACCCTCTTAAGTATCTGTTATCAAGGACAACCCTCATAGGCCGTATGGCAAAATAGGTCATGTTACTCAGCGAATTTGGCATTCAGTATGTAGATCGCAAAGCAATCAAAGGGCAAGTCATTGCCGATCAACTAGCAGAAGCACCACTGGTGGATGCCTATCCACTAATCATGGAATTCCCTGATGAACATTTATGCATGATTGAAGAGCAGCCCATGTGGAAACTATACTTTGATGGTTCCAACACATCCCATAGCTCTGGGGCAGGAATCCTATTCGTCACACCTCAAGGTGACTATATTCCAAAATCATTCAAGTTGGGATTCCCCTGTACCAACAATATTGCAGAATATGAGGCACTCATCTTAGGTCTCAAAACAGCTATCCAATGGAACATCACAGAATTACAAGTATTTGGAGATTCACAACTAATTATCAAACAAGTCCTAGATGAATATCAGACAAAGGATGACAAATTGCTACCCTACAAGCAACTGGTGGATAAACTGAAAGAGCATTTCCTACATCTACAATTCAATCAGATCCCAAGGCTTCAAAACAAAGCAGCAGATGCAATGGTAACCATCGGATCCTTATTGGAAATCCCACGTGACGCAACACAATATGAATTTCTAGTCGAGCAGCTACACTTGCCAGCTTATGAGAACGCCGATGCAGACATGGTGTGTGTCTTGGTTGGTCCTCAATCCCCATGGTACCATGACATCCATGCATATCTTAAAAATGGTATCATATCTCCCCATCTCACCAATAACCAACGCCAAAACCTAATTCACAGAGCTTCCCGCTACACTCTTGTAGCCAACACCCTATATCGTCGCGGGTATCACAATGTCCTATCTAGATGTTTAGACTCGAACGAGGCCATCCTGGCCTTACAAGAAGTTCACACTGAAATTTGCGGTGCCCACACGAGTGGCATGGTTCTAGAAAAGCAGCTGCTTAGAGTTGGATATTATTGGCCAACAATGGAACATGATGCGTGTGAATTTGTCAAGAAATGTCTCCCATGTCAACAGCATGCCAATTTGATACATGCACCAGCACAGGATCTACAGCCTATTGCACCACCGTGGCCTTTTTCATGTTGGGGCCTCGACCTCGTTGGCTTGATCAGCCCCCTCTCTTTGGATGGACACAAGTATATCATAACAGCCATAGAGTACTTTATCAAATGGGTTGAAGTGATTCCCCTCACGCTTACTACTGGCATCCAAATATCCAAGTTCATCCTCTACCACATCATTTGCCGCTTCGGCATACCATCTACCATTTTCATAGACCATGGCACACCTTTTGAAAACCAGCATGTGGATGATCTGTGTGCCAGACTCCACATCCATCACCGTTTCTCCAATCCATATTTCCCTCAAGGAAATGGCCAAGCTGAGGTAACTAACAAAATTATCTTGAAAATCCTCAAGAAGGTTGTCAATGATTCTGGTCGTGACTGGCACCTCCAAATCAATCCTGCCCTTTGGGCCTACCGCACTTCTTATCACACTCCCACAGGCACCACCCCATACTCCCTTGTATATGGTGCCGAAGCCATTCTACCGATCGAGGTTGAGCTCCCATCCTTGCGCGTCTCCATGAAGAACTATACAACTGATGAAGACTATCGTGTGGCCCGGCTCACACAGCTAGATCTGCTAGATGAAAAGAGACAGCAAGCCTACGATCACCTGGTTGCATACCAGAATTGACTCAAAAGGAGTTATAACAAAAAGGTCCATCCTAGACAATTCCAAGTCGGTGACATGGTTCTTAAAGAAAATCAGAAGGTCCTAGCAAATAGAGAAAAGAAAGGCAAGTTTGAGTCTACTTGGTTGGGCCCCTATGTTGTCACCGCATCCTTTGGCTCGGGAGTCTATCAGCTATCAACACCAGAAGGTGAGCCCTTGAATGATCCTATCAACATCATTCATCTGAAGAGGTTCTATGCCTGAACCTGATCCTGCATATATCAGAAAATCCAAAAACATTCAAAAAAGCAAAAAAAGAAAAAAAAGAAAAAAAGAAAAAAAGAAAAGAGAAAGAGAAAATAATCGTCCAACGGTGAAAACTTGGCAATTCAAGCACCTTGGACAAGTATGTTGGTGAAAACCTGGCAAACAGGTGCCAACATAGTAAACTGAGCTATTTATCTATTTAGTTGTCCTTTCAGCTACCGTCCTCTTCCTCCATCCATAATCTCTTAACAGATCTCCCAGCAGTCCCATCTCCCCTATCTTCCAAGCATTCAGCTTCCATCTTCCTCCAACCCATCTGCAATCCATATCCTATTCCAAAGCTTTGTACCATATCTTGTACCATATCCTTATCCCTTTCCTGTACAGCGCTTTCCTCCCTATATTTATCCTTCTTGTCTCCGTCCTAGTGAGAGTCCCGCCGAGTGTGATCTTCCTATCCCCAATCCTGAGCTTCTGTACATATCCCTTGTGCATATCGTTCCTCCTTGTTGTACATAGCCTTTGTCCATCCTGCAGCAGCATTTGATCAAATATCTTGTCCCACCCCCAGCCTCAGAAAATTTGTAGTCCCACTCGGGCCTTGTGCTTCAGCAACATCAATTGTCGACTTATCCTTGCTCATCCTGATTATTCCTTGAACTTCAGCTTTTGCCAGCGAACAACTACACTTATTCTCTCACCAACCCATGGGTCCTTGAGGATATATCGTTCCTCCTATCCGACCTAATCTTCCATCCTGGTCCTTGAGGATATATCGTTCCTCCTGTCCGACCAATCTTCCCACCATCAATCAAACCTAATCTCTCTCCTTGGCAAAGGATGTCTTTTTGGAGTTATCATTTTAATCTTGGATTTTTTTCCTTTGGGTCTTGTTAATCTTTTTGGCTTCTCATTATCCCACCAGGGTCACTACGATTCATTATATCACGGTGTGCTGCGTGTGCGGATAATCTGGGGCAAGGTCTTTTGATCTTTCGCTTCTGCCTGTGAGTCAGTTGTGTGTTTGTGGTTCCTTCAGCATCGGTTTCGCCATGTCGCCTCTGCGCTTCATGTGTGATGTTGGGGCAACCCTGTGTGTTTTTTTAGCGTCAGTCCTCGTCAGTCCTCTGCGACGTTATTGACAGGCCTCGTGATCTCAGTATCCTTGGTAGGTCTCTAACATAGCTATATTAAATCTAGGTTGTGCACTCCCGTTTGCACTTGGAGCTATCTGGTCCCTTGCATTTATCATATAGATTAATCTTTCATCTTTGCATACAGTTGCATCTTGCATCTTACATTTCCATCTCATCTTGCATATCATCCATATTTGTTCTTAGAAGTGAGGTTATTTATCTCCCCTTTCTTCCTAGGCCTTTCCTTCCTCGTCCCGCCGGGCACACTCTGTCCCACGGCGTAATCCCTCTTTCTCCTTGTCCCACTGGGTGCATCTTCCATGATTTTGTCCCACCGGGGCATGATCCTCTTTCTTCTAGTCCACCCGGGCGTCATACCCTCTTCTTCTGATTCTAGCCTTGGCATCTTGTTTTCTTGTCTTTGACACCATGCCACTTGCGGCATCGCATCAAAGAGGGGCAAAATGTAGACACCGAAAAATTCTTCAGAAAATAAATTATTTTTGTTTTCTAAAAATCCTTGATGACATCATCATTTATTAATTAATTAATTATTTAATTAATTTATTTATTTTTATGGCATTAAATCCCTCTCTCTTAATTAAAAATCTTTAATTAAGGAATCTAGCCTAAAAATGTCATTTGGACATTATCCCTAATTTATTAATTATTTAATTAATAAATTGCCCAAAAACTTCAAAAAATAAATTAATTTATTTTTTATCCCAAACTTGGCCAATTTCCTTAAGACCACTAACCTCTTCCAAAATCTTCTAATCCCTTCTTAATTTCGATTAAAAGGCTAATCCCATCTTTTCTAACCCTAATCCCAAAGTTAAATATTTAATTAAGGTTAAATATTTAATTTTCATATTTATTGAAAATATTTTAATAAATATTCCTAAAACTTAAGCTTTTGGAATGAATAACTTTTATTCCATGAAACTAAGGAGAAATCTAGACTCTTCTAGAATCTTCTCAAATCCACCCTCTTCACCCATCCTAATCCTTTATCTAATCCTAATCCTACCCTTAAACCTTTGTGCAATCCTAACCAAGCTTAAGACTTTCCTAAACCAAAGCAAAGTCTTTCCTTCCAAATATCTCAACCACAAAGCATTTATTTCTTTCCCAAAGTCTTCAAAGCCTCTTAAAGCCCATTCATTGCTCTTACAAGCATTTATTTGGAGAGTTATGAGCTTGGAGCCCCCTTTGTTGACTCCTCTTTGCCCTTCCCTTCATCCACTCACCTTGTGACATGTGTCACCTCCTGATTGGCTGAGAACTAGCACAATCCATGTGCTTCCCTTTGAGTGAATCTTGGCCTCTCTTAAGGATTTCAATCCTGGCCATTCATTCCTCCTACCCCAAGCGTTTAGAAATCTTATAAATACCCTCACTTCCTAAGGCAAATCATCTTTCAACTCTCAAACTCAATAGCAAAGTTATAATGTCATTTTCATTCTAGCATAAGCATAAACTCATCATTTTAGATCATTTTCAAGCTTAAATCACATCTAAATTAGCTTTATTGGATTAACATAGATTCATTTCTTGTTTAATCAATCTTAGTTCATCTTTTAGCTTTGCATATTTGTGTGTTCTTGAGGCCTTTGAGGCAAAATAGGTTCCTCATACCTATTTTGTGTCATTTTGGGTCTTCTTGATCCTCAAATCATCATTTATCTTGCATGCTCCAAGTGCTTGAGTTTGCACACCCACATCCATTTATATCCAAGCATATCAAACGGTGCATGAGCGCATCCGTTTTAGGCTTAAACTGAGGTGGCTTTGATTTTAGTTTGTTTACCATTAAATTTGATTTGATTATATGCTATGACGTTTGTTTGTCTTTGGCCTTCAAAACAGGTTTAGGTGCACACTCAAATCTTAGTCTACAATATCATCCATTCGTGGCAATGGAAACCTATACTTGATTGTGATCTTATTTATTGCTTTGGAATCTATACACATCCTCCACTCTCCATTCTTCTTTGGTGCTAATACCGCTGGTACAACACAGGGACTCAAACTCTCTCAAATCAACCCCTTCTGCAATAACTCATGTACTTGTCTGTTCAACTCTTCACTTTCTGCTGGTGTCATTCTGTGTGCTGCCTTGTTTGGCAAACTAGCTCCTGGAATCAAATCCATCTGATGACTAATCTTCCTTACCAGTGGTAATCCATCAGGTACATTATCAGATACAATATCTTGAAACTCATTCAACAAATTTGCAACCTCTACAAGTACATCCTCTACTTCTTCTTTACCAACTTTTGGAATTAAAGCAAAACACACATGCTCATGCCTCATACCATCTAGGAATTTTCTTCCATCAACAAATGTTATTCTTGCATTACCACATACCTTTTCTTCAGTCTCCTTCAATGGCTTTAGCTTATGTCGCACTCCATCCTTTGTCAAGGAATAGGTATTCACACGACCATTGTGTATAGCACATTTATCAAACTACCACGGTCTACCCAATAACATATGACATGCATCCATAGAGATGATATCACATAGTACCTCATCTTGGTACCTACCAATCTTGAACTTTACCAGGCACTATTCACTGACCATGACCTTGTGGTCATCCTGCACCCAGGCAATCCGATATGGATGTTGGTGTTTCTATCTCTTGAGCTTCAACTTTATCACCATCTCTTCTGACACCAAATTGTTACTTCTTCCACTATCAATAATCACATCACAGGATTTAGCCTCACACTTGCATTGAGTGTGAAATAGGCTCCTCCTTTGTTCAGGTTCGTTCTCACCACTCAGCAAGACTCTTCTGTTAATTAGCATTTCTCCTCTTTCAGCATCTTCAGAATTTGATGATCTAGCATCTTCATTTACATGTGCACCTCTGGCCTGGCCTTCATTTCTCCTATTTGTTCTACCTTGGTGCTGAGGACATTCAAATGCCCTATGACCTTCTTCTACATAGTGAAAACATGTTCCACAGAAGCCTCCTCTTCCAGATCCTTGTCCTCTTCCTCTTCCTCTCTGATCTCTATTACTCTGATCCTGGAAATGATTGGAATTATTTCCTCTCTGATTCTGACTACTACTGGCCTCATCCTTCTTTTTCAAATTTTCATTTCGGCCACCATATGACCATTCGCCAGATCTTCCACCACGACCTCTTCCATTTTTTCTGCTCTCAAACTTCTTGTTCAGCTTTTCCTCTACTTTTAGGGCAAACTAGTATGCCTCCTCAATACTGTTCATTCAAACCAGATTCAACTCCTCCTAAATGCTTGGCCTTAACCCATTAAGGTATCAAGCAACTTTCTCCTTATCAGCTTCTGCATGGCCTGTTCTGATGAGGATTCGATAGAACTCCTCTGTATACTCCTGAACAGATCTTCCTGCTTGCTTCAAACTTTGCATTTTCTTTAGTAGGTCAAGCTCATAATCAACAAGAATGAACTGTCACTTCAATTTATCCACCATCCGATCCCATCTTGTGATTTTATCTTTCCCTCTTCTATTTCGCTCCAATTGAATTTCTTGCCACCAGATCTTCGCATGACCTTTCAATCTGGCCTTCGCAAATTTGACCCTATTAGGATCCTCAACATCTTTGTACTCAAAATATTCCTCACATTCATTGATCCAGTCGATCAATTCTTCTGGGTTAAGATTTCCAGAAAATGTAGGAACCTCAATCTTAGGTCTTTTCCCAATCTTGGAAATTGCCCGAAAAAGTCTTTCTTCCTCCTGGTTCACAATTTTAGCTTCTCCTTCTTTATATTCTTCTTCAGCTTCATCCTCGCTTTCATCTCTGACATTAAGATTCATTCCTCTGTGAATCTCTTCTTGCAATGCTCGCACTTGTCTCTACAACTCTCTAACGTCAGGTGTCACAGCACCAGCTCTTCCGCCACGTTCTCTTCGTGGAGGCATTTTCACGATGCGTGCTGAAACCCTAACCACGGTCCTAGTGCAAACTACCTCACAGTCGGCGATCTGTTTACACACTCAAGAACTCCTGCTCTGATACCACTTGATGAAGGGTGCTCCCCTTAATACCACAAACACTTAATAAAAATAGAGAAACAACCACAATAATATGCAAGAATAGAAAATTGGCTTCTTATTATCTCCACAAATGTGGAATTACAAACTTTCAGAATTACAATATGCAAAGCCACATGGGCATTCCCTTACAATATTCTATAGGACAAAGCCTCGAATCAATACCCAGATCTACTACCCATAACTGCCCTAGACAACACTATGGACCTTCTTTATATAGGCAATTTCCACCGCCCGAGAAGGTTCTAGAAATTTAGCCCTTAGGGCCGACCAAACTTAGAATTATTTTATTCTACAATTTATTACATCAAAGTTGGCTCAAAATGAGTTTTGAAACCCAAACAGAAATTTTGAAGAAAAATTATTTTCCACCATTTCGAGTGACCCAACTTCTGAAGACCATAAGTTATCACCCATTGACCCAATTGGCTATTATAACCCCATTCTGGAAATGCCACGAAGCACTCTACAAGCTTAACCCATGCAAAGCATCCATCACCCAAATTTCCAACCTCATCCGGGGCCTCTAAAGCCTTCAAAACTGAGTTCGAAGTTTCTGTACCCTGCTGCCAATACCAAAAATCTTCAATATCTTCAAAACTAGATTTGATCTAGCCATGAAATTTTGCTGGTAGGCTGATATGACTGAGATGAACCTCCACATGTAAAATTAGAACATTCCGAGATCCTAAGACCAACTTACTAAAAATAGCAAGTTTCCATAAATAGCAACTTTGCACAAGATAACCCTTATTGAATACAAAAATAGAAATATTTTTGGGTGATGCAAGATTGCTCTTACACCCAAGATGCTCCTGCATCAGTGTGTGTGTGTGTGTGTGTGTGTGTGTGTGTGTGTGTGTGTGTGTGATCCATTTATGTTCAATTGATGACAAAGGAGGAGATAAGAGAGGTGGAGGATTTCACTCTCTCGGCCATTTAATTTGGTCAAGTGACACCTCCATGGTATATGTTTTTTATGTATTCATTGGTTTCCTTTTTTATATCAGTATACATATTTTCTCATAAAGTTAGTGTAATAAAAATCATATGTACTAATTAATATTTTCATCTTATTTTACTCTTGTAGGTTTCACCTACTGCAACTAGGGGGAAATGTGAGGGGGTTCAGGCATCACATGTTGACAATAGGAAGGTAATTAAGTGTTTTAGATTGATTATGCATACATACTTATCACTTGTGTGTACTAATGTTTATTTTACATGGTTTATTGTACAAAGGGTGGTGTCTGATGATGTCATGACATTGTAGTGATAGCCCCATTTATGTATATACTCCTAACAGTGTTAAGCTCCTAACAAGGCTAGAGGTAAATCCCTTAATTGGGTGGCACCCAAAAGTCTCTTTGTAAAACTCCTCATGGGGTTAAGTTTCTCATGGGTTGTACTTCAAAATAGTGCATCATTTAGTGGGTATTTATTCTCACATGTAGTTTTTTTTTCCAAATTGGGTTTCCATGAGAAAAATATGTATGTCAACTTTATGGATGTCCTTATGTGTTTGAAGTTTTATTTTCTGCTATTAAGTTAATCTTGTGAATGTTGTTGTAAGGTTTAAAGGTTTAAATGTTGTAAAATCGGTAGAACGCAGATTCACCCCCCTCCACCCTTTCAATAATCTAATCTTAGGACTAACATCATCTTTATAAATAATCCAATCAGTTATCAATCAATCAAAATCAACCAATTGTCTTATATAGTGATGGATACACTCAAAACCAGATAGATCGGTCTTATATGGGTAGTCCATTCTTGAAGTTAGACATATCCACATCTAGATCAAATATCAAAATCAAACCAATAAATGTTCAGTGAGGCTATTGAAAAAATCAGTCAAGTTAGTCCATTATCAATTTATCTTTCACGATTGTGTTCATATGCTCCTCAAGGATACCACTAAGTGGTGAGAGTGGTTATGATGGTTCAGAATCCTATTTTTTTGTTTTTTATGTGTGGACTATTTCAAAAAAGTTCTGTGGAAAGGATAGTTTAGGGTGAATATGATAAGTATTGTCATGCATCTGGAAGCCACACACACCCATCATCTAAGACAACCCTAGAACAATGTCAAACATTCCCTATTTTTTTTCTTTCTTCAACATAAGTCATAGTGGTATCGAGATGGTCAATATTTGGGTGCATTTGTATCTCTTTCTTTTCAATAAGGTATGATGATTAAAATGCTAAAAAATATCTGACAACGACTCAATACATCAATCAAGTTGATAACATAAGTTCAATACTTCTAATTAACTCTCCTAATTCATTCTTCTAACTAATTTTCTTCTAGCTAATTTTGTTAGTCCTAATAGTGCTCAAACATATAACCATAGATCTTGTATATATAATAGATAAATTTGCATAAAAAGTACAAAGACATAGAAATGCATCCATAACCATCATATAGGAATCATCACTATTAACTGCATATAAATGTCATCAATAGAAAGTAACATTAGTGCATACATCATTGTCATATACAAATACAATGCTGCCAAGAAATTAATGCTCATCTAGCACATTGTTTTCACTTAATTTGTTAAGGGGCATAAATCCACCTACTGTCATTGGGGTGGGACTTGATCATATATTATTTGACACAATGCTCAAAATCACATCGTATCAAAGAGGGACAAATGTAGACATCCAAAAATGGATAGACTAGTGAACTGATATAAATACACTAATTACTCATCTATTAATTAATGGTTCTTTAATCATTAATTAATCATCTACATTCTTACAAAATCTAATCTTTGCATCATAATTATTTTCAAAATATTAATTAAATAATTAATATTGTTTAATTAATCACCTTTAATTAATTGATCCTTATCGATTAATTATACTCAAATTCTCAAGTCCTATAACTCAAATTCTAAAGTCCTATAGTTTAAATAATTATTAATAAATATTTTAATCAGCTAACTTATTCCTCTTAGTTAAATTAATTCCCAAAATTAATTTAACTCAATTTCTTCTAAATTCCAATTAATTTCGTTCAATTTTACCTAGTTTCACTTCAATTTCACATTTATGATTTAATTAAATTTTTAATTCATTTAAATCCTCAAAAATTTGAAAAAACAAAATTATGAGCTAATTATAATTTCTAAAAATTAAAAGGTCATAAAGTACTGGAAAAAAATGATTTTCTGAAAATCCAAAAAAATATCTAAAGGTTTCTATTTTTCATATTTTCAGTTTTTCGAAACTTTATCTCTCCAAAAATTGAAAATATATATCTTCTATTTTTTCAGTTCAAAATGGAAACTTGCTGATCTCCTCTCCAGTCTCATCTCTTCTCATCCATCAATGTTGATTTTCTCTGATCAATCATGATCGTCCATTCAAACAAAGATTTATATATAAGCAACCCCTATTCCTTCACATTTTCATCTTTGAATTATGTATCGAACTTATGATGCATTTTCATTTAGTCTTTAGAAATCAAACCCTTTTTATCATATAATCTCAGAGCTCGAAGTCTAAGTGTTGTCGGATTCATAGTTGAGTACACACTTCATACCGAACAAAGAGAACAACAGAAGGTTGGAGCAGTGACTGGTTTGCATGTTCTATTATGTGTTTATTTCCAGTTATTTGTGTTTCTTATTTTGTTTCTTGTAGGATCTCATTTAGTAGTTTATTTGGTTTCTTTTATTAGATAAAGTGGTGCTAATAACCCTTGTATTTGAGCATACAAAAACCCTACAACAGTAAGCATTGGATTGTCCTCACAATTAATAGTGGTCTAGAACCAATGCTATAATTTCTATAAAAAGCTTGAATTAAATCATACTCATGAACACATTAGGAACTACCAACCTCATTTTATTTCTACTACCATGGGATATTCTTTAACTTGTTTTGTAATGTGATAACCCTTCTTACTATAGAAATACTTGAATTTTTTAGAAAACTTTAGCCAATCAAAATAACAAGAAATTATAAGAGGATTTTTAGAACCTGCCTTTTTCACCGGTATTTAAATGCCTTCAAATTAAACTAATGGTGAAGAACTGAATTGACCATATGATCTTCCTTAGACACACTAATAACCTTCTTCTTGTAGGGCTTTGGTGCCATGCTCAAAATCTTTACACCATCTACCAACTTTTGCATAGAATGCTCATATGAAGGAAAGTCTACATGGTGTTCTTGTAAGATTTTAATGTCTATAAATTCCAAACCATTTATTTACTTGATAAATCAAATCAAAAAATCTCACAAGTCACTATACTCAACACAAATAATTTAGAATGAATTTTTGATAGGTTACAAAGATGATGCACAATGCAATCATAATCATAAGCATTGAGTAGCCTATCATGAAGTTTCACTATCAATAACCCTCGTTCCCATCGATGATGAAGTTATAGATATTAAAGAATTAGTTTATAGGGTACACTTGGTAGGCCATAAAAAGGGTGCACGTACTTTGTACAGTCTAACATAAATTGAGCCAATCAAAGGCCATTTTTCTCCTCTAATACTATGAAATGGGGTTTGGTATAGTGAGTCAATTTCCTGAAGAAAATAATATTTTACTATTATTTTTAGAAAAAAAAAGGTGAACAAAAGAGAGGAAAATTTGAGTGTTAGATTCATTATAGTGTAAAATGTGATTGTTAATTTTTATTTTACATTAATAAAATTTGGGTTGTAAAATGATATTTCATATGAAAATGAAATGCATCGTTGATAAATTAATTTTGCATCTATAAGTAATTGAAAGAAAGGAATGTAACATCAAAATGTGAAGCTCATTGTCTATTATGTTACTATGAAGTGTGGATATTCATGCAATGTGTTATCATTCTTGTCATGTGCTATCATGCCAACCTTGAAGTATCTCCAAAAAAAATATAAAATTCAAAATTATCACCAAAATTTGAACATGCCTATATATAAGAATTAAGATAAATAGAAACAACAAAATAGGATATATTAGAATGCATAAAATTATTAGAAAATAAATTTATTTTTTGTATTTTGAAATGAGAAATAGAAATGAAAAGAAAAGAAAAAGATAATAAAAACTCTATGTAATTGTAGTTTTTCAAATACTTGTAACTAGAATAAAGAAAAAAGTTAGGATTGAATAGTAGCTCACCAATAATGGTCAAGAACCTAGTTTAGTCTTTCAAGCTCCATGAGTAGTTTAGTGAAGAATATAAATATGTGGATGTGTAGTTCACCTAAGTGCATCCAAGAGAATTCAAAGAAAATCAAAATAAAGCTATAAATATCAAAGTCCAAATTTATAGGGATTTGTAGACTAGCTTGTATGGAAAGATGTATGATGAAATAAGATTGCAATACCATGAGGAGATGAAGAGAGGAGGAAAGAATGGGGGGATCACAATAACAATGGAGGATGCTCACATAAGAAAGAGGTAGCTTAGGATATTGAAATGATGCAATATGTTGTAGAATCAAAATGAATGTTGAAAAATGCTATAGAGACCAAGAGAGTTCAAACTTGCATGAGAGAATGCATGTTCTATTTTTTTGGAAGAAGGAAAGAGAAGTTCATTATAGATCCCAAATTCACAAAGGTGATTATGCAACTTAAAAAACTGTGTATTATTATTACAAAAGAAGATACACAAGTTTAAAAAATCAGTAATAAGTTTGAAAACACTTATTATATGACAACACAATCAAAGGATGTTATCATGTCACATAGATTTTTTCACATTGTGCAAGAGTCCAGGTGCAATACACTCAAAAACTTCACAGAATGGGAACAAAAACATCAAGAACATAAGGAAACACATGGTAAAATATGAAATAAGGGATGAATATAATAAAACATCATAATGACAGCACTATAAGTTTAAAGGTTAATCTCGTATAATGATCCATAAGGCATGTTAGACATATAAACACCAAAGCAAGCCCAAAATCTGACATGAAATTGCATGCGTATGCAATTTTTGACACTACAATATGTATTTATTTTAAGTATAGTTAGTTTTAAAATCAAATCTTGTGTTAAGTGTTAGTTGGTATATTGGTGAAGTTATTTGACTAACAAAAAAATTGACACTAGTTAAGTCTTGTTAAATGTGTAGTCTTTATACAATAAGAACTTTTTTGTTGAGCATATTGGTGTGACACCCTAAGGAATGAGGGAAATACTTATACTAAGAAAATTCTTGTTGAATTCATTAACCTAACACTATAAGTGAATTCTTACTAAATGCATTAAATTAATACCATAAAGAATGAGATTAGAAGTATGTCTAAAGTAAATTTATTACTATAAATATTTCTCAATCCTTAAGCAATACAATCTAATTAAAATATTCATTAATTCCTTGTACTTAATAATAATAAATTGACAATTGAATATTATCAAATATATGTAATTATGATACCAACATTTCATTCCCTGATGCTTGTATTCAATTTATATTTTTTCTAAATAAACAAGAGAGAATAAAAATAAATACACCTTTATCTAATTCACAATGATTTCAAAAGTACATTCATAAATCTAAATTTTGATTAGATAATTTATAAAAAGATCTTGAATCCACGTGACAAGAGGACCTAGTGGTTGAGTCTGTACCAATAGTTGTGATAGTACTTGTTGATTTAATCTCCAATATTTTTGACAATATTGCATCAAAAGTTGTGACTTTAAAGTTGATATTGTTGATAATGACCATGTATAATTGAACTAAATGTTTTCTTTACTTCTATAAAGCAACAAGTCATGTGATGCCACATGAATGCACAAATTAAACATGATTTAGTGTACAACTATTGATCTCACTTTTTTTGGACCTTTTTGGACACCTTAGCAAAAGCATACTCATGCGGTATCATATTTTATGATGTGTCCTTGAAACCTTAGTTATATAATAGGGGACTTGCCAAGTAAGCTGGTGTAAAAACTTGAGAGTGATTTTTAAATTTCCACAAAAGATTTGAGAAACTCAAAATTAGCGTACTTCAACTATTGTGTCCTCTCCCCCACATAGAACAACTTTTGAAGAATAAACCCAAATTTACAATATTTCTCTCAAAAGTCTTTAAAATCATGTTATATAAAAATTTATTTTGCTGAAAAGCATTGTATATTATTGTTTAAAGTGTAAGATTACTCCTTTGCAATGCCATTTCCTGAATTGTATAATAATTTTGGGTTGTTTTTTAATTAAGCAGTAGTAAGAGGGTGTTGGCCCGAGGTACAATAAATAGCTAACTAAAGAAGAATTAACAATAAATTAATTCAACCTAGAAATAAGCAGTAGAGCACATAAACCATCTACCTCTATCAAAAACCAAAATGAAAAAACTAAACTAGCACAGCCACTTGGTTTCAAAAACCCATGAGATAGTATAAATTTTAACCAGCATAAAAACTAAACTATGCCACGTAGGGCTAGTAACCATAGTTAAAGTTTTAAACTTAATACTGTAACCAAAAAAAATAGCCCAAAACTTCGGCTTGAAGTCAGAAACATCATCATTTTCAAACCCACCCTAGTCCAACAATAGAGTCATTTTCCATCCCATAAGCACTTGGAAAGCAGCAAGTCGGCCCACTCTTCATTTAGCAATTTGAAGAGCTCACAATTTCCTTCCACAGACTCCTTCCCATCCGAGGCCTTCTCATTTAAGAGATAGAGAGTACAAGTAGCTAAAGCATGCATAACCTTGAGGACAAACTTGCTAACATCAACCAGTCTCCTGTTGGTGTTTTCCAGGTCCCAACTAAGTTTGGCCACCGTATTCTCTAGGGAGGCAATCTGGTACTTGATTCTTCCCACCAAGCCGCCTCCCATAACCATTTTGGTACTTTCATTCATGGTGTCTTTTCCAAAATTGGGTTCCTTGTCCTCCTTAGTCTTCTCAATCGTGGTAGTTTGATTATTATCTTTACCCTCCTAGTCAAAGCCATTGTTAGTCTTATCCCCACTAGGAGATCCCACCAAGGAATCCTCCCGATCCATGAACTCTTTTATAGCTCTTTTTCCTTGTACTTTAGTCAGATATAAAGAACAAAGAACAAAGCTGGGCTAGGGGTTGGTATCCATCGGGCATTCTAGATTAATGATGATCTTCTTACACTTCTTGTGGGGTGGTTGAGAGGAATCTTCAGGGGTAAGCTGATGCTTGGAGCCATCTCACAAGTTAGGACTAGGGTGGGTCTCTGAGGATTTATGGCTGGCAGCAAGGGTCAAGCATCCCTTAGAACTTGAGGGTGTGGGAAAGCCCTGATTGAGGGAGACTAAGGGTAATAGAGGCTGCTGCATAGTTTGGGTGACTTGCATAGTGGGAGGAGGGCAGAGGGCATGATGGAAGTTATACAATCTAAGGATTAATCCCCAGTGAAGGTAAATGGGATTTTTCCCCCCATGAGATAGCCTCATTAACATCATTAACATTAGACTCTAAAGAGTGTAACAGGTAAAATGGAAAATAAATCAACATTTTATGCCTAAAATGGTTTAAGAAGAGAAGATGGTAGTTATAGAAAGTATCGCAGTGACCCTCCAAAGTAAAGTACTTCATGATCGATTTGCACATTTTTGGCTAGATTTTAGGCAGGTCAGAAATGTTGTAGCCCCTAATCTTAGACACCAGGCTCTCCTCGTTCTTGAAAAAAAAAAAAGTTAGTTTTGACCTGGGCTTTAGAGGTTTTTTTCCATTTTCTTCCTGAAGTGGGCATCCAAGTAGCTTTTTTGATGACCTCCTCATTGATTTCAAATGTAATCTCATTGATGGTGACCCTCCTTTCATTCCAGGTCTTTGCAAACTACCATGAGATCATTTCATCGTGGCCCATAAGGTTTTCCATGAAGGGTAGAATCCCTCCCTCTTTGTAGAAGTACATGACCATGGGGTCGAAGGAAAACTCTTCCTTGATTTTATCAGGTTCAATCCTACGCCTGTCACCACCCATCTTCTCCCAGACCAGCAAAGCAATCCACACCCATAAATTAGCCGAGAAGGAGTTTCATGTAGCCCAATAGTTGTAGTTCCCCACAAAACCACTAAAGTCAAAACTTAGGTGGTTGCCCACAAAACCACTAAAACCATAACTAGACCACAATCTGAAGGCAAGGCAATTGCAAAAAATGGTAAAGTGATAGTCGTAGCTTAGTCTTCATGTATTATCATCTTGGGTACCATGATTAGGGTAGTAATTTCCCCTTAGCACATAAATCATCACTAGAGATGCCACCGGGGTCAACACATGGGAACAATGTTGTAAAATGCAAAAGATGTCATTAAAATCAACCCCAAATCCATTGTGATCCTCCGTAAATCAAAATTTCCTTAAAAGTCATTCCCAATAATAATGTCCCATTAAAGGTAACATTGTACAACTAAGCCATGTGAACCCCCTGTTAGGAATAAAGAGCCCTCAGATAAAAGCCATGTGGCATTTCAGATAAAAACTAGCACTAGTGGTAGAATTGTAAAAGCACCAGGGCTCACCCATTGGCACCCACACTGAGAGCTAGTTTTTAAACATCATGGAATCTAATGTTGACATTGCTCATTTCCCACCTAAGAAAGTCTTGAGTAGCCTTGGGAAATTTACTGACAGCCCCTCCAATACCGTAACCAGTCGAGTTACAGACCAACAATAGCCATGGCATCCATCATAGAGTTACCTTCCCTGTAAGTGTGCTTGATGTTGTCCATATGAGTATGTTCCATTAAACCACATATGTAACATAAAATAAAGTCAACTTTCCATCTAGCCTTGGAGTTTCCTTGAACAACTTCAATGATAACTTTGGAGTCCCCTTCAATAATAATGTTGGTACATCCCAAGGTGATGGAAAAATTTAGACCCCAAAGGAGGGCCATACCCTTGGCTTGGTTAATAGTATGGTTCTGAAGGGGAGCAACATAAGCAGCCACCAATCTCCCCCTATGATCATAGATGATACCTCTACCTGCCTGAAGCCCTCCGCGGATGAAACCATCAAAATTAAGTTTGAGCCATGAATCTTGGGGTGGTGACCAAGTAGTAGCCTTTCTAGCTATGAGTTTGGTGTTGTCGTATCTAGTGAACCCCTTTCCAATACCCCAAATATTGGAAATTTTATAGTCACAATCAGAGGGGGGAAGACTAGGATTCTTCCAATGGGTTACCATCAAGTTATCCTATAACAATTTAAGTCCTAGGTGAAAGACCTTGGTTGTGGTGAGCTCATTCTCCCTAAAGATCCTATTATTATGCTCCTTCCACAGGATCCAGTAGAAGATAGGAGGGATTTGATTCCATAGGATTTTTATCAGGGGGTGATGGGAAGGAGAGTACTAGTCATGAAACCTATCATGGATATCCTTGTTAGAAACTCATGTGAGGTTGAGCTGGGAGAGGATCTGCTACCAGACCTTAGTGGAAAACTCACAATGTAACAAGATGTGATTTATACTTTCCTTCGCCTTTTTTACATAAGAAGAATCTGTTAGCAAGGCTAAATCCCCTCTTGGCCAAGTTGTCAAGAGTGAGGATTTTGTCATGGAGCACAGTCCACCAAAATAAATTCACCCTAGGGATTAATTGGGGCTTCTAGAATTTCTTCCATCATGTGGTGTCAACAATCTCGGCAATCAGCAGATCATAAGGCATTTTGACAAAAAAACCTCCATGTTGGGTGTGTCACCATAGAATTATATTAGGATGATCCATCAGAGGAATGCAGATAGAATGTAGCAGTTCACTGAGTTTGGTAGTGTGATTGACAAGGTTTGGTCTGTCCTACAGGATAGGGAAAAGGTTAATCCATTTACCATTGATAATAAAGTTTGAGACTAGGGTACCAACTCCAAGAGTAAGGATGTTTCTTCGTTGGGAGAAATGGGAGGTAGTAAGACTAATATCGGGTAGCCAAGGATCCTCTAAAAACTGGATATCCCTATCATTGCCCAACTGCCAAATGGCCCCTTTCTCCAAACTACTACATTTGATAATGTCATTCTAGATTTTGGATCCCCTGGGGTGACCCTTTTCCATGAAGAGGTTACAAAAATGACCATCATCCAGGTACTTAGCCTCCATAATTTTGCACCACTCAACACATCCCATGACCATGGTCTAGGCCACCTTGGATAGCAAAGCCCTATTAAGGTTGTGAATTTTTCTTATACCTAAACCACCTAGTGATTTAGGTAGGCAAACCTTGTCCCAACTAACTAGGGGGAGACACTTCTTTTCCTCATGTCCAAAACAAAGGAAGGTGTATTATATTTTTTCCAGCTTATCAGCCATGAAAATTTTTAAAATAGAAAGGAAATACACAGGTATGTTTTGAAGGGAAGCAATAAGGAGTTGGAGCTTACCAGCACTACTGAGGAGCTTACCTTTCCATCCTGCCAGCTTCTTTTAGGTTCATTCTAGAATGGTGTTCCATAATTCATTCTTCACATCTTTAACAGTCAATAGGAGCCCAAGGTATGTGGCAAGGAGAGTATCAGCCTGACAGCCCAAAATCTTTAAGATTTTTCCCAGAACCAGAGGATCAGTGTTGAAAAAGAACATGCTACTTTTTTGATAGTTAATGTTCTATCCCAAAGTAGTAGCATACCGATCAAGCATTAGTTTCCACATCCTTTCTTCCTTAACCAAAGAGGTTCCAAAGAAGAAGGTGTCATCCACAAACTGTTGTAAAACCGACGGGGGCAAGCTAGTTGCTAGTTTAATTCCTTCAATTTCTTTGGAATGGGCCAACTACATCATGTTACGACCTAGGACCTCAACAAGAAGGATAAAGAGTTAGGGAGAGAGGGGGTCCCCTTGGCAAAGTCCCTTGCTCGAGGAAAATTTGGTGTCCCATTTTTCGTTGAACAACACTAAGAATCTAACAATTTTTGTACAGGCCTTGATAAAAATAATGAAATCTTGAGAGAAACCAAAAGAAGCTAAAACCTTGTAAAGAAAGGTCCAATTGACTTTTTCATAGGCTTTAGAGATATCAAGTTTGAGATCCATCCTAGTTGCCTTAATGCGGTCAATGGAGTGCAGGATCTCGTGGATGGTAATGGCAGCATCCATAATTTGTCTTCCAAGGACAAATCCCTTCTAATTGGGGTGAATGATCTTGTTGAGAAGAGGTTTGATTCTATTGACCATGATTTTCGAGAAGACTTTATAGAGTGTATTACAAAGACTTATGGGTCTAAAGTCCTCCATAACTATGGGATCCACACACTTGGGGACCAAAACAATATAGGTGTCATTGAATTACTTAAGAATTTTTTTAGTTCTGAAGAAGTCCTAGGCTGCTCGAGTCACATCAGAACCAATAATTGTGTGTGTGAATTTTGTACTTGATCTGTAGACACAACACTTCAGTAAAACATTAGAGGTTAGTTCAAATTGAAATCGTGCAATGAATAGAAAGCTAAACTAACAAGGAAATTTGTTTCCTTCTAATAGGTACGAGTATGATGTTCTCAGATTGTTATCGAGATCAGTGACCTTAACGACACCTAAACGAAGGATTTGAATGCAAAACTGATATGAAATATGAATGGCGATTAATAAATTTTTTTTATTTTCTATGCAATGATATGATGAAAACTTGATATAAATCTAGAATGAACTGATATGAAATTAATCTAACAATGATATGAAAATGAATCTAAATGAATGTAAAAACCAAATTGATCTCACAATAGCCTTGATTAACAATAAGCTTTGATTCTCTAGATAGCAATTCTTCAGCGTGATTATGCAATTCTTGTGGATTTGAGAGATGATTTGTGAAGAGCTAAAGCCTTAATTTATAGAAATCCAAGGCTTTGGAGGATGCATGGAAAAAGCCATAAATCACTCAGATTAACTCAACTTGATTTTTGAGTTATCTGAAAATAAAGGATAATTTAATTCACAAAAATATGCAAATCATGCGAAAATAACTTTTTAACTCAAATTAGAAGTTTAGATCAACTTTAAAACTCAAAAATGATGTTGAGTTCCAAAAATTCAATAACTTGCATTGATTTTCTAATTTGGAGTTTAATTGCTCTTTGATTGTGCACATGGATAATTATGAATTAATAAATAAATAAAGTGATTTATTCTCAACTTAACTGATTTTGAAAAATAAAACAATTGATTTATGGGTTAATCAATCATTTAACCAAACTTTTATTCTAAAACAATATTATAAAATATGACAACTTGCTTTAATTAATTAAATAAGAATTTATTCAATTAATGATAGGAATTTTGATTTATTGTCAAATTTAAATAATAATACTTAGGAATAAATACAATTAAATTCAATTAAATAATTAAGTGGCAAAATTAAATCTAATTAATTAAATATTGAGAATATTCAATTAATCAAACTTTAGGATAAATAAGATTTATCACCAAATAATCATTAAATTAAAGATAATTATGATAATTAGGAATATTACTAGGAATATTCCCTGATGCAGAATTTAGGATAATCAATTAGGATTCGATGATGTTCAGATGTGCTTTTGGTTAGGACTTCGATGTTGATTTTGTTCGATGTGTCGATGTAAGAGGTTAATGAACTTATAGCCCATTTTTGGGGTATTACATTTTTCCCCTCTTTGAATTGTTGTGCGAAGTGCAGTGGTTCAAAGATAGTCTGTGTTTGATAAAGATATGAAACTGATGTTTGAAATTGATGTTGATATGAGATAGAAGTTGATTGAAAGATTTGATATGAAGATAATAGGTCCTGAATGACCAAAGATAATGTTAACTATAATAGCAATGAACCGATGATTGCGAAAAAGTGTCACAATGCCTGATTCCAAACCTTATGATTGCAAAGAAGTGAGTGACCAATTCCAGACTTGATTGTCCTTAGAAGAATCACGTAGGTATCACATTTGAACCCTTCAGTTACCGAAGAACCAAGGAAATAACACATTTGAACCGATAGTTGCAAAAAATAATACAGTTTACAAGATTAGGAGAATACCAGATTTATATGGATCTCGATGAATCTGATATGCCCCGAGCAATGATCAATTTTCCCCAAGTGATGAGGTCTTTTGAAGAATCAACAATTAGATATGGTTGTTGTCTTGATTGCTGAGGAAAGATATGATTTCAGCTTTAGATTGCAGACTTTGAATGATGTGCAATACCATGCCGCCTTCAGGATTAAAATTGAAATCTGACAAGAAAAGTCAGCATTGATAGTTGAGAAGCATGTTAATTGATTCGAAAAGTGGTTACACATGTCCGAGAATGCATTCTGCATCATTTAGAGGTCTTGGAGACCAAGTTTGACTAGGTGAAACTATGAGGTGACCATAGTTGACCAAGTGGAAATTTTGATAGTTTGATATAAGATAATCAGTTAAGTTGAATACTAGATTTCTGTGATGATCAAAGGTCGAATATGTAGGTAGTAGACTGTCTTGGGTCCAAAAATTTTAAATCATGATTTTGACATAGTAAATGATCTTAGATTTTGATTTTGATCCCAAAAATGAATTCAGAACATCGAAAATAGCCAGGGGTGCAATTTTCATGGAAAACAGAGCACTTTTGAAAATTAGGTCAAAAGCTATATAAAGGCCGGAAGGGTCATTTTCAATTCATTTCAACCATTTGACTTTTGAGATCTTGTGGAGCCCTCTAAGCAAGAAAATGGCAGAACAACGAGAACCAAAGGTACTTGTGAGTTTGCATCAATTTGAGTGCAACCGGAGACATGACAGACCTCGACAGTATGGACATCTGGTATGTGGACCTCTGTGCCCCTCTAAAAATCCAAATTTTTCATGTTTTATAGAATTTTTAATTTTTTTATACGCATTTTGCTTTTTGAATTTCGTATGTATGAAAACTCATATGAGTCCCAATCTAGACTCGTACGACATTTGAATTCCATTTTCTTTGTCATTTCATGCATTACCCAGTTTCGTATGAAGTGGATCCGTGTGTCATACGACATTTCATCGAGTCCTTGGAAACTTGTATGATACTGAATCTAGTGTTGTATGACCATGGATTGCCGTATGGTCTATTGTGGAGTGTCGTACAACTTTCAGGGCCAGTCTGGACTGTCATATGAAAAATAGAGGGCTTAAAACTAATATTTAGGGCCAAATTTTGACTTTTCTGATTTCTGATGCTGATATCTAACCTTTTGACCTACCTTCTGAAGTATCTCACTCTCTAATTTCTATACTATTAACCTGTTATTGAACCCAATTTCTGATAGAATTCCCTATTTTTGTATGATATAGGTCACATATGCAGATGTTCATGTCCAACATTCATACCCAGCGACCCAGAGATTATGTGTCTCGCTTCCTAACCCTATGAGGGTTCATCTTGTTGCATGTGGGTTTGAGTATTTGATCCATTTACCTGATATTAGGGTAAATCATGGCCTTTTGACCGTACTGATTGAGTGATTTCATTCTGAGACATAGACATTTCATTTACCGACTAGAGAGATGACTGTGACTCTAGAGGATATTTATAGGATACTATGCATTCCATTCCATAGCAGTCAGCGTCCTGAGTGTGTGAGTTCCAGCCAGACTGCTCTTTATGCCTTTAGGCATCTGTTTGAGGATGATACATAGTTGATGGGGTCCATTTCCTAGGAGACCCTTGTATAGAGATATGGTCAGATGCACCGTTTAGAGTGCATTATTGCTAGGATGATCAGTGAGCTCATCATGCCAGGCCGTCAGCAGAATGGCTTTTTGATGGGATGGGCTCCGATGGTAGCCCTTATTATGGCCACTCCTACTAAGCTTGCCTAGGGTCAGTGCCTATTGGCCCACATGTTTTCAGAGATGCATGAGGTTATGTATTAGGATTGCAAGAGCTTCACTTCTAGAGCTCTTGTATTACAGATATGGGCCTGGGAGCATATCCCAGATTTGAGACCAGTTTTTTAGACACAAAGTTAGCCACAGGAGCTAGTGATATATACGCATGCTGGTTATGTCACACAGGTCCACATGGGTCATATTGAGTATTTTAGATGATGTTTAGATGATATGACCTTTGTGCATTAGAGACCCTACTTGCAGATAGAGGCATGGCCTATGACGAGGGAGCAGTATAGTTTTCTTTTTTAGAGTTGGGTACTCATTGGTCATTCTCCCACCATTTTGGAGAGATTCTTGATTACTAGAGTGTGGCATCAGTATGGATGTAGATAAGATGCCCCACAGGAGTATACTGCATATGCTCACATTATTTGTGAGATTGGGCTCAGATGGACACAGAGGCTCACTTATTCTCTATGTTCAAAGGAGTACAGTGCTATCATAGGTAGAGACTGGGACTACCGTCCATAGGTTGTTGATGCAAGGGTCACAGATGGATACATTTCTTGGCTTGCTGATCACCCCATTCATAGATTCTTAGATCCCATTGAGTTGATACCCTCCATGGAGGAGGTGATGGATGTTACAAGTGCTCCTATGAGATAGGGCCCGAGACCATAGGTAGTGCATCCTACACCACCCAGATAGAGAGTGACAGCTCCACTTCAGAGACCATCAAGACATATGAGGCCCCCTCATCCTTCTACTTCTTCCACGGGTATATCCATAGGTTCACAGAGATAGACCAAGGGTGAGAGGGGTACTTTGGGTAGTGTTGGTTCTGCAAATGAGGTTTTAGCAGCTGAGCAGTTCGTAGGTGGTGATGGAGATACCTTACAAGAAGATACCACTTTTGATCTAGGAGCTAAGGTTAGACACTGTAAGGTGCATAGAGTAGATACCACTGATCAGCAGCCAGAGAAGCCATAGGACACAGAGATGCTAGTAGCTGAGGCTCATCCTACTATTCCTCTCACTTCATCAAAGACTATCAGATGTCTCAGAGCTCAGGTCTGGGACCTAAAGGTATAGAGTGCTAGGTGGGAGGAGAGGTATCTAGAGGCAGATAGGAAGTGCACAGAGCTTCATGTAGAGTTCCACTTAGAGGTTTAGAGATTATAGACAGAGGTGACCCATTAGACCTCACGGGCTTCATATTATGTGTCTGCATACTATGTTGTTGTCCCTGCTACACAGAGAGTACCTACTTATTCAAATTACATGGCAGCCTCAAAGGGAGCTAGGGCACTGAGAGTAGAGGCTATACTAGATGCACCACCTCCTCCTCCACCAGATACCAAGGAGCATGTTGATATTTGATTCCTATTCTTATGTTGTGATATACTCTGTTCTTTTTTATCACTAATATACTATTCTGATTCTAATAGCTCTCTAGAGCTCATTCTTTTGTACATTGTGTCAGTAGTGCACCCCTAACACATTTCAAGTTGATGATATATATGAGATCGATATTTTGGTTCGTGACTTCATTTGTACTTGTCATGTTTGGATTTATGATGATATCATGTTATGCTTATGCTATGATTAGTGTAGAATGTATGCATGGATCAATGCAATGCAATGATTTCTTTCATATGTATGGATGTTATGCAAATGTAATTGATTATGAAAAGATGTATGTATGTTTTATGCTTATGCATTAGATGTAATGTAATGCAACAAATGGTAATGATATGAGATGTAAATGTAGTGATACACATGATATGTTTTTGTAGGTTGATGAAGACAAGTACTCAGTCTTATGTCAAAAGGATGTTTAACCCAGGAGGGTTACTGCTTGTGGTTTGGTGAAGAGACCTTTGAGTGAGACTCAGCGCTTGTTGGATATGAAGAAGGGATATGAAGAATTGTTTAAGCTTTGAAGTGTTTCCAAACATTTGTGAGATCATGCAAACATGTAAAATGCAAAGAAACATGCAAAATGAAATGTAATCTAAGACCTAGGACCTAGTCACTGATCATGTGTCAATTTGTTATCATCATTGAACTTTTAGGTAACCGGATAAATCAATACAATGCCTACTAGTTATGAAACCATAGACATATGAATATCGATTTGTATGTGCAAGAATCAATACAACACCCACTGGTCAACAACCATGGATATATGAATATTGATTTTGTTTTCGAAATGTCGGATTAGATATAAGCACCAAGGCACAAGCGCCAGGATGACTTGAATATCATGTCCATTTTGATATAGCAATTGGTATAAGCATCAAAACATAAACATCATGATGACTTGAATATGCCTTGCATTACAAACACATCAAACAGCTAAGAGATTATTCTAAATCCAATGTGAATTACCCATAGTGACCCTTTATCATTCACATCCTTAGGTAAGATCATGTTTCACAGTAGGAGAAAGAACTCACTCAAAAAGACAGTAGTTAGATCAAACTTCCTTGAATTTTCTGGGTATCAATGGTTGAGGTATGCATGGCCATCCAATTTGAGATAGAAGCTCTTATAGTCAGACACCATATCAATCCAAAATTTTCAAAGTTGTTAGATTTTCACATACAAGCAGAAAACAAAGAAAAGATTATGCCCCCAGTCATCACTCTCTAAATCCTGTAAAGGACATCATCGAAGAGCTCAAAAGGACATAATATGAAAAAATCTCAATGTGAATCAGTAAGGAGATAAAAGCATGTAAAAAGCACAGATTGTTTTTAGTTTGTGTTTGATGTTTGATTGCATTGTTGTAGATGCAAAATCCTTTCTGGAGACAAGACTGACTGACTAACTCACATGAAGCTTCAAAGGACTCTAACTAGATATGATACATCTAAGATACACTGGAGACCATAGAATTTGACATTGATTGCCCCCAAGTATTAAGCATTGATAGGATACAAATGCTGGAGCTGATTGGTGTACAGACCGACTCATTGAAAATAGGAGCGCAGAAACAAACCGGGAAATATGTACAAACTAAAGCAAGACTGAAAGCTCGAAAAGACCAAGATTGCACTGATAGATGGAGCATTTTGAAACAAGGTGCCCATTTTCTGGGTTGTCACCATCTTGGTAGAGATTTTATTTTTGCTACCAAGGTGCCTGTTTCCAGGTTTTCACCAAGGCACTTTTTCTTTTTCTCATTTTTTTGTATTTTTCATTTTTTCAATTTTTTGTACTTTTGATATTTTTATTTTTTTTTTGAATTTTTTATATTTTTTACTTTTTTTGTGAGTCATCAATGTGCCATTGCTAGGTTCTCACCAAGATGTTCATTTTTTTTAGGACTTTTTCCAATTTTAAAGATTTTTTCCAAGACATTTTACCATAGATTGAATGCTTTAGGCATAGAATTTCTTCAGGTGGAGAACATTGATTGGTTCTCGAAGTTATTCTCCTTCAGTCGTTGAGAGTTGATAGGCACCAAAGCCAAAAGTAGTAGTGATTACAAAGGGACCCAACTAGTTGGGTTCAAACTTCTCCTTGCATTCTCGATGTGATTGATTTTTAAGATTTTCTCTCAAGACTAGATCACCAACCTGAAATTCTCTATGTTTAACTTTCTTGTTGTAGCCTCTAGACATTTTCTTCTAATATACTCTGAGATGATCATACACTGCTTGTCTACACTCATCTAGTAGTTCAAGTTCTTGCAACCTAGACACTTTTTAGTCATCATCAGTTACGAGACCATGCATTCTGATTCTTAGTGATGGGATTTCAACCTCAATAGGCAGTACCACTTCAGACCCATAAACTAAAGTGAAAGGTGTAGCCCCAGTAGGTGTTCTAATACTTTTTTTGTAGGCCTAGAGAGCTGGATTGATCATGAGATGCTAGTCTCTTCCTATTTTATTAATTGTACGATGCAAGATTTTCAATAAATTCTTGTTAGAAGCCTCTACTTGTCCATTCCCTTGGGGATAGTAGATAGAAGACCAATGTTGTGTGATCTTGAATTTGGCACATAGATCATCTAGGTCTTTTTTCTTGAATTGTCCACCATTATTTGTGATTATGGAATGAGGTATCCCATATGTGCATATGATATAGTTCAATATGAACATAGATATTTGTTTCCCAGTTGCTTGTGTCAAAGGGACTGCTTCTACCCATTTTGTAAAATAATCTGTAGCTGTGATTATATGGGTATGTTCATTAGAAGAATGAGGATGAATCATCCTGATAAGATCAAATGCCCATTGATGGAAAGGCCATTTTGTTGTAAAGGGGATTAGATCCCTCCCTGGAGCATGAATTAAGTTGCCATGCACTTGGCACTTTTGACAATTCTTAGCAAATTTGATAGCCTCTTTCTCCATCTCAAGCCAATAGTACCTAGCCCTAATAAGTTTTCAAGCTAGTGTTAAACCGTTTGAGTGTGACCCACAAATACCATCATGGACTTCCTCTAATGCACGTTGAGACTCTTCCCCTTCTAAACATCTAAGTAGCGTACCATCTAGACCTCATTTGTATAGATCATTAACAATGATGACATATCGGGAGGCATTACGGATAAGGTATCTCTTTTCATGGTGGTTGAAGGTATCGGGAATGATTTGGTCTTTGAGATAGGAAAAGAGGTTTTTATATCTGGATGAATCATGACCTACAACAGTGCAAATCATGCAGGTTTTGGGGGAATCGTATGCAGAATAGGATAGTGCTTCCACCAAGAACTCGTAGCATAGCTCATGTTCAGGCTACTGTAAGAGAGTAGATAATGTTGTCATTACATCGGCAGCCTTGTTCTCCATTCTGGGAATTTGCTCAAATGTGATAGATATGAAATATTTCTTTAGATCATCTACCATTCTCTTTTAAGGAATGAGTTTTTCATCTTTAGTTTGGTACACATCATTGACTTGATGAATAACAAGTTGAGAGTCTCCATGAATGTGTAGCTCTATTACTCTCCATTCAATTGCTATTTTCATACCATTCAAAAGGGCTTCATATTCTACAATATTGTTTGTGCAAGGAAACTTTAATCTGAATGCTTTTGGGATTGAGTATCCTTGAGGAGTTATGAACAATATGCCTACTCTAGATCCATTCTATGTGTAGGAGCCATCAAAGAATAACTGCCATTCTCTAGAAGAAAGAGTCATGATAGAGGAATCTAGAAATTCCATTTGCATTGGTGTGTATTATCAATCATAGGTGCATCCGCTAATTGATCAGCAATAACATATCCTTTGATAGCCTTTCTTTCCACATATTCAATGTCAAAGTCACTTAAGAGCATAACCCATTTAGCTAGTCTACCTATGAGGGTAGCTTTGCTTAGTAGGTACTTGAGGGGATCAATTTTAGCTACCAATTGTGTGGTATGAGCTAACATGTAGTGTCTCAATTTTTATGATGTGAAGATACAGCTAGACAAGCTTTCTCAATCATTAAATAGTTTTTTTCATATGCAACCAATGTCCTACTGATATAGTATATAGCTCTTTCCTTTTTGTCTTCATCGTGCTGTGCTAGAAATGCCCCCAGTGATGTACCTATAGTGGAGACATATAATATTAATGGCTTCCCATGAATAGGAGGCATCAAGATAGGTGGATTTGATAGATAATTCTTGATATGGTTAAAGTTGTTCTCACATTCTTCATTCCATGCAAAGGTCACACTTTTATGTAATGTTTTTGTAAAAGGCTATGATATGTCCACTAGCTGTGATATGAATCTTCTGATAGATTGTACTCTCCCTTGTAAGGTTCTCATTTGACTGATATTCTTAGGAGGTTGCATCTCTATTATAGCCTTGACTTTAGCTAGATCAACTTCAATGCCCTTCTTTGAAACTATGTATCCTAAGAGCTTTCCAGAAGTGACACCAAAAGCACACTTCTTAGGATTTAGTCGGAGACTAAAATTTTCCATTATGTCTAGGATCATGCTCAAGTCCTTTAGATGTTCAGTTCTAATCACAGATTTTGCTAAAGTATCATCAACATAATCTTCCATAGTTTGATGCATCATGTCATGGAAAATAGATGTCATGGCTCTTTGATATGTAGCACCAGCATTTTTAAGCCCAAATGGCATGACATTCCAATAGAAGGTACCCCATGCACATGTGAAAGTAGTTTTCTCTTGATCCTCTGGAGCAATTTTTATTTGGTTATATCTAGAGAAACCATCCATTAAGGAATACATCTTGAAACCCGCAGTCATGTCCACTATCATATCAATGTTAGGTAGTGGAAAATCATCCTTAGGGCATGCTCTATTCACATCTCTAAAGACTGTGCACACTCTAATTGAACCATCTAGTTTAGAAATAGGTACAATATTAGAGATCCACTCTACATAGTCAATAACTCAGATGAATCTGGCTTTCAAGAGCTTCTCTAATTCAGCTTTTACCAAGAGTGCAACATGAGGATGCATCTTTCTCAATTTTTGCTTGACAGGTTTGACATTTGGAGCAATAGATAAATGATGCATTATGAGATTAGGATCCAATCCTGGCATATCTGAATATTTCCATGCAAAGTTGATCTTCTTCTTTGTTAGGAATGTTGTAAATTTTTGCTTCTCTTCTTCTAATAATGATTGTGCTACATGTACCAATTGTGGTTCCTCTATTGTACCCAAATTGATGGATTGAGTGGGCTCAATTAGAATTGAAGATCTATCTTGTAAATGACTCAGAAGGACATCAAATATCTCATCCTTAGGTGCCTCAAAGAGGTTTTCACCTTCGAATACATCTTTTATTTTTACTTTTGTAGGTTTTGAGACTGCCACAAAGTGGTTTTCACCCTCAGAACTCTTTTTCTTTTTCTTTTTATTCTTATTTTTTTTGACTAAGATATTTGATGTCTGACTCCATCATGCTAATGCTCAGTTCACTAATGGAAGTACTCATAGGCTCAACTACATTTAGGTAGCAAGCAAGGGCATAGTCATTCGGGAAGGTATAAATACCATGGCTTGGATTTGTGGAGGTTTGACCAATAAGTTCTGGATATTGGATAGTCAAAGTGGGGAAAGATTGGGAGATAGTGTTTACGGATATGGATCTATCATCATTGGTCCTAACCTAATGCTCAAGTTCAAAGGTGATATTACAACTTAAGACATTCAATTCATGAATAGGCTCAATGTCATCATGGGAGTCCAATTCAGCCATAGGCGGATTAGACTCGATAGGTTCATCATTTCGTTCTAGACTTACATTGGGTTGAGGTGCATATTGGTGAATAACATCAACATGTTTCTCCATGATAAGCTCATCTGGTTCTAGAATGGCTCCCCATTCATATTCATTTGATTCAGCTTCTGATTCAGGATCTCTAGGAAATCTTAGAACATGAGTAAAGTCAGGGTGAATACCCCAAGAAGGGTTACCCTTAGATTTTGATTTGAATTCATACTCATGGGAATCTATCTTAAAATCACTACCACTTCCCTCTTCTTGATTATTTTCAAGATTAGCTGGTTATTGTGTTGCAACTATCTCTTGATGGGTAGTAGGTTCTTGTGTTTCTACTACATTAATTCTTTGGATTGGATCATCTTTATCATCAAGGTCTTTGATCTCTTTAGGCAATTTTTCATAGGGGATGAGTTCTGAGCTATCTGAATCACTATCTAATTGTTTTGTTTCTTCTTTCTTAAGAAGAGGTTCTCCTGGTGCGATATGCTCTATGACATGAGAACAATTACCTTTGAGGTGATAGGGTTTCTTCTTAAAGCCTAGGCCAATAGTATTCTTACTTGCTCTACCAGTATGTGGGAGAGGTGCCTCAAGACCTTTTCCTCTGATTCCTAGAGGTCCTTTACCTGAATATCCCATCTTAGCTATTAATTTATTTCCTGGACCATACAACTTAGAAGGGATTTTGGATACTGTAGGGTTACTAGTTTGAACAACTTGAGATTTAGGTTCGTCTTTGTATAGCCATGATAGCATAGCTTCATCCTCTTCAAACTCTTGCTTGGATACTTGTTCTACTACAAAATTATTTTTATATGCTTCAAAAGGTTCTTTAGAGTCTAGTTTGGATTGTTTCAAAGATTGCCCATAAGACTTAGGTGAGATAGGGAGAGATGTCAAAGATAAGACTGGCTCAATAGTATATTCTCCCATACTATTTTCTTTGATATTAACCTCTTTTTCAAGATCTTCCATTTTAGATGTGGATGCTTCTTTAGTTGGTTCAATGGAAGATTATTTGTTATTAGGCACAAGCTTATCTACACTTTCCTTCAAGGTGTTGCAAGTTGTATTCAGATCTACAGGGATAGTAACCTCTACTCCTTCATAAGGAAACTTCAAACATTGATGGTATGTAGAAGGAATAGCTTGCATTTCATGTATCCATGGTCTCCCTAGAAGAATGTTGTAGGCCAAAGGTAGATCAAGCACTTGACAAATGGTATCTTTGATAACTGGACTTGCTTTGATAGGTAAGACAATGGTGCCTTTAGAAGGTCTTTCTTATTCATCATAGGCTTTGATAGTTATTTTCTTTCTAGGATCAATAGCCAATTCTGAAAATCCCAATTGTGTGATCAAGTTGTAAGAACAAATGTTTAGGCCAGCCCCCCCATCTATCAACACACATTTGACTCTATGGTTCTAGATCAAGACTTCTATATGCAAAGCCTGATTGTGTGGGTGACTCAAGGAGTTGTCATCTTCCTCTGAAAAGGAGATATATTGCGGAGATGTAAGATGTCCAACCATAGTCTGGAACCTGTCTAAATCAAGGTCATCAGGAACATTGGAACCAAGCAAAGCTTTGTCTAGGATTTCTCTATGAGTTGGAGATATTCAAAGCAACTCAAACATAGAGATTTTGGCATTAGTGTGTTGGAGTTGTTGGACAATGCTATAAGATGTAGGCCTCGTATCCTTTGGATTGGAAGATTTGGAAGCAGTCTTCTGTTTGGAAGCAGATGAAAGATTGAAGGGTATCTTAGGGACATTAGATAAATCTAGTATTTGTCCTTTCAGATGTGCTTGGGCTTGTGATCAAGTAACTGCATTGGTGGATTGATTATGTCTATCTCTTCTTACAATTGTGATGACATTGCAACTTTCAGAGAGACATGGTTCAACCATATTGATGACAACATTATTTCTAGGGTAGGCATAGTTGACTTTTGCCCCCATATTAGGTTGAGAAGTTGAAACTCCTTGACCATGTTGTGGAAATGGTTTTGTAAATGTTGTATGATCATTATTGCTCTTAGGATTGTCAACTATGATGTCTCCACTATCAATCAAATCTTGAATGGTGTGTTTCAACCGAAAGCAGTTATTCATTTTGTGACCTTTACCTCAATGGAAATCATAGAATTCATTTTCTCTCCACCATTTTGGCTTAGGCTCAGAATCAGGTGGTCAGATTGCTGGCAAAGAGATGATGTTATTAGCCAGTAGAGTTTTCATAGCTGATTCTAAAGATTCTCCAAGAGGAGTGAACTTTCGATGTTTATCCCAAGATTTGTATTGTGGCTTCTTTTGAAATGGTTCAAATGACTTTTGTCCTGAAGCTTTAATGGCTTGGGAACCAAGAGTTAGGTTGTAGGTTGGTGCCTTTGATGGGGCATGGATGGTGTCAACAATGCCATCTGTGATGATGCCTTTATTCTTGTTCTAGTTTTTGTTCTTGTCTTTAGAACTGGATCCTGATTCGTACTTGTCTTTTTGAAGTGTGATTTCTCCTTTTTTCACAAGAACTTTTTCAATTTTGATAGCATTGTCCACCATCTTATCAAAAGATGTATGATCTTACATTTGTAGAGGATAATTGATTTTTGGAACAAGGTTATTGATGAAGATTTCTAGTTTTTCTATTTCTGGAATAGGTCTGGCATATAGAGAGAACTTCTTCCTCCATCTCTTGAGAAATGTTAGGAATGGTTCCCCTGGATATTGCTTGAGATTGCAGATATCAATCATGGTGACTGGATGTTGAATATTGTAGAAGTATTGCTGATAAAATAATTTGATCAACTCCTCAAAATTTTTGATAGTAGAAGGTAGTCTAGAGAACCAGTGGATGGTTGCTCCCCCTAGAGATCGAGGGAAGAGATGCATCAGATAGGTTGGTTCATGCATGAATTCCATTGATTATGTACAGAATTCTCTGACATGATCTTGAGGATCTAAGTGTCCATCATACTTATCATACTTCAACATCTCCACTCTTTTTGGAAATGGCGGCATGTACAAGTCTTTGTCAAATGGAAAAGGACATAAAGCCTCCATGGAGAACTCCTTGGGTTCCTTTTCTTTCTCAATGCTATTAAGTTTGACTTGCATGGCATGCATCTATTTCATAATAGCTGTGAGTGGAGTTTCTTCCTCATGTGTAATGATATTTTCCACATTAAATTTGGGAGGAAGTTTAGCTCCTTGATGAGCCAATTGTAAAAAGTATGCTTCTTTGTCTTCTTTCAAGAAATGCTTCATCATTCATTTGAAGTTATCATCATTTTGATATTGAGCAATTTCTTCAGGTGTGGGTTCCTAATCTGCACCATGTTGAGATTGAGTTCTTTGAGAGCCAAAGTTTGTCCCTGCTTGAGACATGGTAGGAGTTTGTGGACTCCCTGGAATAGATTGATGTGGGGTTTTTTGGGTACCTCTGTGAGTTGATGGAGGAGGAATGTAACCAGTTTTTAATCGAAAGTTGCCAAGACCATCATCCTCGTAAAGACCAAAATTGATGAGTTGCTCAAGAGTTGGACCCCTGGTAGTGGTTATAGGTAAGGTCTGGGATCCTTCTCTAGATTTCTTGTGTGAGGAAGCTCTAGTTTCCACCATCAACTTTGAGTGAAACAAAAGAATAAGATCTAGATGACTAAAGAATGAATTGAATCAAGATGATCTAATGACACAACCCTGTCAAGGTTTGATTGATTAAAGATTTGATTAGACATGGGTGAAGGATACTGTGCCCTAGATGTATGGGTAGATTTCCCAAAAGATAGTGGACAGGATATCACAACACTTAGTTATTTTGATGATTAATTGAAGATTGATAGTTATGACAAGGTTTTGACACAAGATGAAAAAGACTCAAATCGATTAAACAAAAGGCTGAATCAGATTCAAAAGGCCACTTTGGGATAATGATTGGATTCTCAATAGCTACTACTCTATTCCTGACACAGAGATTTGTTCGAAAAATTCTGGAAATAGGCTGAAAAAGATAAATATTTGGCAATTCTGACAATTTTCTAACAACTTTCAAAAAATTTCCCAAACAACACTCTGCAGACTTGTACAACAGTGGGTATGCTATGAAATGATAGTTGAAAATCTCGTACGACAGTTGCAAAACTTGTACGATAATGGGTATGCTATGAAACAATAGTTGAAAAGCTCGTATGACAGTTGCAAAACTTGTACGATAGTGGGTATGCTATGAAATGACAGTTGAAAAGCTTGTACGATAGTTGCTAGCAGGATTTGACTTTTGAAATTTGACTAGTAGAAAGACTCATATGACACTGGGTTCTTTATCATATGACAAATGGGTAGTAATGAAATGACACTTGATAGAAACTCGTATGACTTTTTGACCTCCTAAGATGACTTTTGACTCCAGAAAAGAATTTTACTTCAGATTTTGCAAATTTTGAGTTTTCAAATTTGAATTGTTTGCAGATTTCAATGTCCAAATTTGAGGATTGTAACAGATTTGTTCATTTTCAATAACCAGATAGATAAACAAGCATGCAAAATAGCAAGCAAGTGATTTCAAGCATGTCTGAAAATAATGAACAAGGGCAAAAGCAACCTTGCGCATGAACAATCAAGTGATTTATTCATTCTAATCCTCAGAAGCGCTAATTGTGTATGTTCCAAAAATGTTTTGCAATAACGCACATATACCCTAGAAAATGAAAATTTGGCCTCGCTAGGTTTTTTTAGTAATGGTTTGACTCTGCAACTTTTATGATCCAAAGGGGTGATCCAAAGGGGTGAACTCCAATCCCAGTGCACCAGGGTTTTGACACAGTCCAAGAACTTAATCTTTAGGAGCTGCTAGGGAGATCTGAAAACCCAACAATGAACCACACCTGTGAAGATTTCTTCCACAAGGACATTTATATAGTGGTTGTCACTACCATGGTGAAAATGGCTATTACCACTTGAGGTTCTGTCAATGCAGTTTGCCTTGTGAAGGGAGTGTCCGCTACGGTTAACCCTCTATAAAGGTGACTCACAATAGTATACCACAAGGGGACTTGGCTCTAGATCCAAGGGTTTGATGCCTTTTTACTTTTAACCCAGACAAAGTAGGCAGATAAATCTGACATGTGAAGATGAAGATTACCTCACCAAGGTCTATGATATCAACCCCATGTGATCTATCAACCTCTCCGAAGAGAGAATGTATCAATCAATAAGGGAAGATGCACTGACCAAGTAGAATGTGAGATGCACTAAGTATCCTCCCTACCTACAAGGATTCCATCATCAAGAAGGATTTCACTGGGAATCCAATCTCTCAAGAACCACAAATAGTGTTCATAGGGCCTATTTACTATGTTTTCATAGATATATCAAAAAGAAAATCTATCCAAAAGCATTCAAAAGCATAAAAAGGTGGTACACTTAATGCTCCAAATAAATGTGAGGTGAGTCCACAAAGTGGTGCATTTAACTCCTCACAAAAATTTAAAAGCAAGTCCACACCCTAGAATACTAATGAGATCCGAAAAGCACAAAATGGGAAAGAACTGGTGGAACAATTAACGCTCTTTCTAAGTAGACCCCTCCCCTGAATATGGCGCTGACCTTGCAACCATGGGGTGAAAACGAGGGGTGATTAAGAATAAGCGAGTCCAATATCCCAATTTTGCTTAATAAGATCAATCAAAAATATCCTAAGACTGCTTATCAATACTTAAGGTGTTACAACCTAGTATTCAATTATGCAAATTTGAAGAAAAGCATGCAAAGAAAACACTCAAGCCAAACACATGAGAGATTCATTTTAGGATCCAAATTGAAATGTTATCAGATTAAGGAGAATACCTAGAATCCTAGCAATGCGCTTAGTAGATTTTTACCTATTTTTAGCAATTCTTGCACTTTTTCCAATCAAAACCAGTAGGAGTCAATAAAAAATAGTGAATTTCAATTGTTAAGATTAGCCGTTAGTCAAAATCTGAAAACCAAATATGATAAACTACCTTGAAAAATGAAATGACAGTGTAAATCTGATGCCGAAACTCATACGATAGTGGGTCTGTTACCATACAATAGTCCTAAACTCATACGACAGTGGGTATGCTCCCAGACGACAGTCTAGAAACTTGTACGACACTGGGTGTATGATGAAATGATAGTTGAACTTCCAGACAATAGTGTGTACAGCCTGGCATGATTCTCGATCCAATAGAGTGTCGTACGATAGTGGGTCCAGTGCAAAATGACTTTTGTCAAAAACTCGTACGAAGATTGTACAGACAGAAATTCAAAAATCATAGTTTTGCATAAAAACTGAGGAGAAATAGAAATTGATAGAATTAAATTGGAAACCCATTTCAGGGCCCCATGGTGGGCGCCAGAAATGTGTGTGTGAATTTTGTACCTGATCTGTAGACACAACACTTCAGTAAAACATTAGAGGTTAGTTGAAATCAAAATCGTGCAATGAATTGAAAGCTAAACTAACCAAGCGATTTACTGCCTTCTAATAGGTGCGAGTATGATGTTCTCAGATTGTTATCAAGATCAGTGACCTTGACAACACCTAAACGAAGGATTTGAATGCAAAACTGAATTGAAATATGAATGGCGATTAATCTATTTTTTTATTTTCTATGCAATGATATGATGAAAACTTGATATGAATCTAGAATGAACTGATATAAAATTGATATGCAATTAATCTAACAATGATATGAAAATGAATCTAAATGAATGTAAAAACCAAATTGATCTCACAATAGCCTTGATTCACAATAAGCTTTGATTCTCTAGATAGCAATTCTTCAGCGTGATTATGCAATTCTTGTGGATTTGAGAGATGATTTGTGAAGAGCTAAAGCCTTAATTTATAGAAATCCAAGGCTTTGGAGGATGCATGGAAAAAGCCATAAATCACTCAGATTAACTCAGCTTGATTTTTGGGTTATCTAAAAATAAAGGATAATTTAATTCACAAAAATATGCAAATCATGTGAAAACAGCTTTTTAACTCAAATTAGAAGTTTAGATGAACTTTAAAACTCAAAAATGATGTTGAGTTCCAAAAAGTCAATAACTTGCATTGATTTTCTAATTTGGAGTTTAACTGCTCTTTGATTGTGCACATGGATAATTATGAATTAATAAATAAATAAAGTGATTTATTCTCAACTTAACTAATTTTGAAAAATAAAACAACTGATTTATGGGTTAATCAATCATTTAATCAAACTTTTATTCAAAAACAATATTATCAAATATGACAACTTGCTTTAATTAATTAAATAAGAATTTAATCAATTAATGATAGGAATTTTGATTTGTTGTCAAATTTAAATATTAATACTTAGGAATAAATACAATTAAATTCAATTAAATAATTAAGTGACAGAATTAAATCTAATTAATTAAATATTGAGAATATTCAATTAATCAAACTTTAGGATAAATAGGATTTATCACCAAATAATCATTAAATTAAAGATAATTATGATAATTAGGAATATTACTAGGAATATTCCCCGATGCAGAATTTAAGATAATCAATTAGGATTCGATGATGTTCAAATGTGCCTTTTGTTAGGACTTCGATGTCAATTTTGTTCATTGTGTTGATGTAAGAGGTTAATGAACTTATATCCCATTTTTGGGGTATTAAAATAATGTCCCAAAATTCTTGGAAAAAGCAGGGGGGAAACCATTAGGGCCAAGGGCCTTAAAGGGTCCCATAGAGAATGCCTCTTTATGAACCTCCTCATCAGTGACCTTGGAAATGAGGGTATTATTGTCGTTGTCCATGACAACCATTGGTAATTGGGATATAAGTTGATTTTAAAGGTTGTCAAGGTTTCTAGTATTCATATCAATGAAGGATTAGATAAAATAATCATTGGCTAGATTGCCAAGAAGAATAGGGTTAGAGATCACATCTCCCAGAGTGTTTGTTAGAGTGCTGATGGAATTTCCTTTCTTGTGTTTACAGGCAGATTGATGGAAGAAGGTCATGTTGCGGTCTCCCTCTTTGAGCCATAACACCCTATATCTCTATTTCCAGAAGACCTCTTCGTTGGCTAGAGTATTCTTCAATCATTTTCTAGTATTTTCTTCTTTAGTGTGAAGGTCAAATGATAGGTTACCAGCAGCCATCTTTCTTCGGAGGATTTCCAGCTTCTCAGACAGAACCTTCTTCTTATGAAAAATGTCTCCAAAGGTGGTTTTATTCTAGCCTTTAACAACACCTCTAATGAGCTCGAGTTTAGAAGCCACCCTAAACATTGTCATTCCTTTGATTGGGGTGGACCACCATTGCATAATCCTTTCATGGAAGTTAGGGTGGGAGGCCCACATAATTTTATATCTGAAAGGTGCAAGGTAGGGGTGTCGCACATCTATCCATTTGAGCAAGAGAGGATTATGATCAGAGGTGATCCTAGTAAGAGAAACCAAGGAAGTCGACCCCATATCCCATGACGAGGAGGTAAAGACCTGATCGAGATGAACCTGAATGAGGTGGTTCACTTTTCTATTGGTGGTCCATGTGAAGGGATTTCCCTTTAGCTCAACATCATAAAGTCCATTAAGGCATACAAAGTTGGACAAATCACCCATGCTATCAGTATAATCCATAATGCCTCTGCACTTTTTAGAAGGGTACAATGGGGAGTTAAAATCCCTAGCCAACATAAATTTAGAGTTTTGTAGGGGTAAGAAGGAGGCCGTCAGTTCTTCTCACACCTCCCTTATCCCCTAATGGGTGTTAGGAGCATAAATGTTGAAATGGTGCCAAACAGTCAATGAAGAGGTGAAAGTAACTGCCAAGTGGTATTGAGAGAAGCTGAGCGCATCCCCCGGGACCTTGGATGGGTTCCAAAGGGAGGCAATTCCTCTGGAAGCCCCATGTGCCTCAGAGTAAAAAGAATTGGCCCCAGGCTAGAGTCTCCCCACTAGAGACTCAAAATTCATATAAGACATTTTAGCTTCCTGGATTAAATGAATGTCCACACTATAGTCACAAATATACTATTTGATAGCTAGCTATTTCTAGGGGTTATATAGACCCCGAATATTCCAGGAGAAGACAATTATTATTTGCCTTTTTGAGTGAGGTATAGGGTTTGCTACCTTCCAGTAGCAATTTCCTTTGTTATGATCCTTTGTCTTCTGACCTTGTCTGACGGGGGTCCTTGTTTTGTATCAACCCCAACATCAATTTTTTTATTCCTTGTTTTCCTCTGTTGGGTTTTCCAATCCATTTCCTCATTCTTCGGTGTAGCTTTGGGCACTGGTGGAGTAGTACAGGTCACCCGTGGGGATCTTGTGTCAATGGGGTTAAGGACTACTTCCATCACAGGGACAACCACAGACCGAGTAGGTGAGTTCCCTACAGGCTTTCTTTCAATGACATTGAGTTTCATCTAGAATAGCTCCACGACAAGGCTAGTGTTAGCACTTTTTCATGTAGAATCACTATATAGCTATTAAGCTTGACTCTTAGACTCCCAATTCCAAATTCTTACAAGGAAAAGGCTAATTAACAAGGATTTAATCCTCCTACACTTTGGGCTCCATAGACTCAGGCGGGTGTACATATCTCAGATCTACTTCTTCAAAGGATCGCAATACTGGTTTATATCCTTGATACAAACTTAATCCATTCACCCCTTTCAAACATACATGAAAGTAAATAATCTTTTAAGTTTTGTTGACGAGGAAATCCTGCAAATTGAGGAATAGACCAGTGCCTTATCCTAGGGCAGAGAGTCAGATAGAGAAACATGCATCTACATAAATCTTCTAAGTAACACAAACAAACCCTAGATGAAATGCCTTACAAATCACCCTCTCTTAAACACATTTGATCATCAAATTCTTGCAAACAAACCTAAGCTCTCAGAGATTAACCTAAAGATTTTACCCTTTCCTTGAAAGGAACTAAAGATTAAAATCACAGATACCTTGTAATGGTGCACTAAAACTGCCTAACAGATTCAACACACAAGAGCTTCAAAATTTAGACAAAAAGACAACACAGATATGCAAGGGAATTCTATTATATTCCAGTGGAATTTCACTATGTCAATACATTTCCAAATCTGAAAAACATCCCAAGAAGTTCAACAATGGAGTCTAAGCCTCCTCCTTACAATAAAAATTTCAACATCCTTTACCATTGAGAGAAAAATCAAAGATATAGCAAAAGGAGGTCAGTTACACAGAACTAACAGTTGTCCACTTAGCATCAAAATATATCCAATATTCCTCCCACTATGATCTACAACTGATTCTCTCCAGCTGATCCACATTCCTACAATCATTTCCCAAACAGACTGATTCTAATCTTGATCTTGAAATTCAAACCCATACTGCTCTCTCCCATCAGTCTAAAACTGAAAATCATCATTGCCATTAGATTCCTTCTCTTCTTCTATTTCTAGAAACATATAACATGTCCATATTTGGTTAAAAAATAAGCTCTTAGGCATTAAATCTCTGATCAAGTTCTTCATTTAAATTTTTGAATTTTTCCCTAATGTTTCAACTATATCATATTTTAAATCTTTTAAATCTGCCTTTTTATATTATTTCTGCACTTTGTCCTCAGGAGGCACCAAAATTTTCCAAATGTCATCATGTGAATGCTTTCTCAAACTAACCCAAGGTTTGACCCCCAATTGGGAGAACTGGCGACTCCAATGATTCTCACAATCTCTGAATAGACTCCATAATTGTGGTTACCTCTGGCGATTGAGCGAATAGACCAATCTTTGAATCTCAAAATCAATCTTTAACTCCGGGTTAAATCTGGAGAATGGGCGATTGAGCTCATTCTCCCAATCTCTGAATGTTTACACTTAGCCACCAGGAACTTGGGGATTTAGCGACTAAGGGCTATCTTCAATTCTCTGAATGTTAACACTGATCGCCAACTCATCTAGCGACTGCATGACTAGCTATCTCATGATCTCAAAATTATTTGCCTTAACCCCCAAGCACTCAGCGACCTGGTGACCATGGTTAGCTGACCGCTAGCTCCAGATCTCAAAATTTTCTCTAACTATTGGCCTCGTTGCGTGAATGCGCGACCATGCACCACGTGTCCACCTTGTCTAGTCATTGTGCCACTGGTTCTCTACAAAATTTCTTACTTGTGTGTCTGCCAACACAAATCCCGAGGCACCTTCAAGAGCTCATGTGAGCAGAGCGTCTAGCTCTTTGATCTATTTCATTATGTGAGTGGAGTTGTATATAAATACCTGAACAACCGAAATTGGGATAATGTGGGATATATGTTCTTTGTGATTGTTATGGGAAGTTTAGATAGTGTTACACTCAGTCGATTGTATCTCACGAACCAAAATGAATTTGGAAAATCGCTCTACTGAGAATCTAGAGAAGTAGATTTGCGACAACATATCCAAAAATGAGCCCGATCCAATGGTGGAATTGAAAGTTATGCCCCTTGCACCATGATTGTTTTTCTATCTCCTAGAAATCCGTGTTTGCAAAATCCATTGATTCATCTTTCCTAAGCAATGGTCTAGCATCCCCCTTTCTTTAAAACGTGCCTCCATCACATGTTGGCTTCCCTTTTTGCATTGTGTGAGGCCCCTCTTATCACTTACACTGGTAGATTTTAATTTGTTCATTGCCTTGCACTGGGGACAAAACATGCCTCCCCAAACTCCACGTAAACATCTACACAGCCATCACTTGGCAGCCTTCACATTTATCAGTACCTTGCAAGAAAAACTTTTATGATGTTTCCTGAGGAGAGATATTTTTGATCTCCAAAGTTGACCGTTTATTACATTTGCAAAAACACTTGTAAACATAGTGGAAACTAGTTCTGGAAATGACCTTGAACAAAAGGCAAAACAAAACCCCGAGTCTCCAATCCCACTTTTTGATAAAAGACTCTCATACAATGAGTGCAGATCCATAATTGGCATCCCAAAATAGCCATCTAACATGAAACTATAACCCTATGAAAACAACTCTGCAAAATGATTCTGTTTACACTATAAATCTGCAAAAATCTCCTTCAAAACTAGCTTCAAAAACTCACCCATTGAAACTTTCAGGGATCGAAAAATTGAGCATTGATTCACCCTCACACAAGGAACACGTATCCATAACTAGATTCCTCATAAATTTGAAATGCCGATCACAATAAAATGCCAAAGTCAGCCAGTTAGAAATATTTAGGATTAAAATAGTGAAAAAGTGCATAAACTGGGTTTGGAATTGGTCTGGAAAAGTGATTAAACGGATTGGCAGGGACTTGAAAATCATCAGACAAGTAGTCTTCCAGATTTACAATATGAAAAAAATCTCAATTATGTCAGACCTCACACAGGGAACAAATTACAAAGCCTCAAAGTAGGCTACTCAAAAAATTGGACAAGGCAGACTTGGAGAATTTTAACAATCTGCAAAAGGAATGGCTCTGGCAAAGTGACTAAACGGGCACATGGGGGGCTAAAAATTGGCAAGATGACTCACTCTCACACCTACATTATGAAACAACACTTGGCATGCTATCAAAAATCACTGGGCAAAAGATACAGACCTCCAAAGTGGACTACTTTATACAATTATGGACAAACACAAAATGCAAAATTTTGGGAACACCTCCAAAAGCCTATTCCCCTAAACATGCTAGAACTGAAAAAAGAAAGCTCAAACCCACTAAACATGTCAAATGAAAGACAATGAACACCCTACCCCAATGATTCATCATAAAAAACAACATGCCACATTTTCCATGCACCTCAAACTAAGCATCTTTAATGATTTTCAAAGGACTAATTCCGACACTTAGACAATTTTTTGCAATATGTACTCAAAAATATAGACTAAATTTTTGAGCTCCAATAGTGGCTCTGACTAGGGACACATGCCCCATACGGGCATGCAGAGGATCCAGAATCTTTGGTACAACAGGCCACCCAAAGAAAATTAGCCTTTTTTCACATCCTTTCTCAAAACTCCGAACAAAGAACCCCAAAACCAACCACCGAACAACTGAAACAAAGCAACTTTGCAAAATTTACAAACATTTACAAAGGACTTCAAACTCTGTCAGTATGAGTCAGCATTTACCTCTATCAAATATGTAATTCTCATTTGCACGAATCCAAGGTAACTTGAAAACACTTCTCCTACTGACAAGATCAATCACACTGACATACAACTTCAACATATCATAAAGAAGATAATCATTATCTTCACTGTCATTTAGCATTTGAAAATCACTATAATTCTAAAAATACTGATCATTTTTCAACATAGAACTGTCACACTCTTCAAAACTTATAACTAGCTGAGGAAGAGAACATTCTGATTTAAGCATAAAGCTGGACACATGTTGGCTTTCCTCAAAAATGACTTGAACGTCAAAATAGAACTTATGAAAATCAAACTCTTGTATACCATATGAATGTTCAATCAAATCACTATGAACCACAACTTGTGGCTTCAATTATAACTCATTCAGAAAAACATTGACATGCAACTTCAGGAAAACAAAAGATTCAAAATCTGCCTGCGGATTTATGCATTCTTCTTGATTCTTTTCAACCTGTTTTAAAAATGAAACATCATTATTCATTTCATCAAAATCCTGAAGAAATAAACATACCTCTAGCTGAAAAAGGGAATCATTTGTAGGACTTGAAACTTCATCCATTTCTTCATGAAACATTTCAAAACTTGGCATGAATAAATCAACCAGCAGCCCATTACATACATCCTCATCTTGACACATGTTTTCTAAGCACAAATCATTGTCACAAGGAGCACTATCTGCATTACTAATCTCCGTTTGATAAGACATTATCTCATTACCGTTGAGAACATCATAAACATCAATGTCAACATCAAACAAGTTGATTTCCATTTCTAGTGAAGAATCAAAATCAATGTCAAAACCATAGTCATAAGAAATGCTTTCATGGAAACTTTCATAAACTGGTTCATACAAATTTGAAAGAAAATCAACTTCTATGCTTTCAATCAAGTCCTCACTTAAAAAACCTTTAATTTCATATTTAAAATTTGCCAGATCAATGGAAGAATTTAGAAATGCTGAGACTGACTCATCATCACAAATTGAATGTATCTCTGACTTGACACCATCACTTTCACAAACACCATATACATCAAATTCTAGAATATGAAAATCATTTGAATAACAAACCTCCTTCTACAAATCAGAGAGAGAAGGCATCACCTTAGGTTCATAGGAATCAATACATTTATCAAATAAGTGATCACAAAGATCACTTGTAAGACATCTAAAGTAATCACTATTTTCCACAGCAACTTCATCATTCTTCTCTTGAACTATCATTGCTGAGAATTCATTTTCCCCCAAATCAGCTGACTTGTCATTATTCTGAACTTGGGACAGACTATGCACATTGCAAACAACATCAGGCTCAAAAGTTTGAAGCAATTTTGAAGGCTCAACCTGATTTCCATTAGTTGACATTACACCAACTGGATCATGACACTCACCAAGATTTTCATTACTTACTTGAATCACCGAATTAGTGCCAGCATTTGGGAAAGTCATCTCATGCAATCTTGTATTTTCATCACGATGAAGCTTTGGCAATCTGAACCTTTTCATCCTTTCTATATCCGATGCCAACTAAAAAACATGATGAAGACTTTGTGGTTCCTTGTCTCTCAACAAGTAACCCATCTTACTATCAAATGCAACCAAGTAAATAACCAGAGACAATGCATCATGAGGCCTACATTTCTCAGGAATTCTCTTTCGTGCTGTCCCAAACCTGAGATTGAAAGCATTCACTAACTCTTCTTTTTCTATATGAATGCCAACAAGATCAACTAACAGATTGTATTCACAAATGAATTCTCCATATGTTTCAATAAATGTTAATTCAAACTCTTCTAAGAAAAGACAGAATGGTAGGACAGAAATGAAAACCACTCCCTAGCGCTTCCTACCAATGATTGTACAAACAATCTCATAATCACATCTTCATGGCTGATATCAAAATCCTCAATCAGGTCCATGAATGCACTTAAATGCTTTTCAGCTGATTCTTCTTTTCCCCCATTAAATTTGGGCAAGAATTTTTTGATTTTCGGGGGTATTACATTTGGGTAACCAGGAATACCCTCAAAGTCTAAAGGTGAATAACATTTAAAACCTCATCTATCTCCTGGCTGGGACACTCTTTGAGACATGACAACATTCAGAGATACACAAGGCTGAGAAAATTCAGAGTACATCTTTTCTTTCTTTTACCAGTAACCACAACCTTGCATAAAACTCAAGCATACACACTATGCAGATTTTATCCATAGTAGAACTGACATATCTCCTTGAAAAATCATTTTCATACACCAAAACATAACGGCTGAATGTACTCAAATTCTTTTATGCAAAATACTAGTTCTTCCCTTTCACTTAGTGCTTAAAATCACTAAATAGGGAAACAATTTTTCACATGATTTTCATGAAACAACTTGATATGAAAATCAAATACCTGGAGATGTTGTGACTACTGCAAAACACTGATCTGAAGCTTTCTCCAAATCACCTTTCAATCATTCGTAGAGTCGCCACCTCTTTGCAGATGACAAATACTAAATTAGTTGAGAACCTTTTCTCAAATCTGAACCATCTTCATCAGCAAACATAGCACAACCATAACAGAATGCTGATTGTTTGTCAGGACCACAAATACATCAATTCTTTGATTACAATGCATTGATCAAATAGAGATACCAGAGGTCCGTCTGGAATAACTCCAAGGCAAGGCTAGTACAGTGCTTAGTCTTTGACTCATTGTTGGAAGAAATCTCCTTGTTAGCCTCCAACCCATTACCCATAGGTATTTCTCCATATTCCAAACCAGTGATGGTGGAGTCAGCAACCACAAAAGCTGGGGGCCCCTCCTTCGTGGTAGCCTTCTGAATGACAGCTTCCTGAGTCATTCGGGGGGTTGGGATGCTTTGTTCTCCGGGTGGCGTGACTGTTGATGTTTGTAGCTTCGATCAGATAAATTGAATGAGATATTAATATTATGAGAATAGATTAACTTATGCATATCAATATATATGATAATAATATTAGATATTATTATATATATTAATGTATTTACATACAAATTATAATTGAAAAAATTAATCTATTATCATATTATTAATAAAATTAACTACTGAAATGGATTTGATTGAATGACATCATATTATTATATCTAAATTGATAATATTGTTATATTATTCTATATTATATATATGCATATTAATATATATATAATAATGACGTTATTATATATATATATATCAATATACATATATAATGTATATTATAATTAATTTAATAACATTTAATATTATACCGATTAGCGATGAGTATCGGTCAATACAATGTTTATTTACTAATCGATATCTATCTGTATTCCTAACTGCGTGGCAATGTTAAATTATACTCAGCGCATTACACAGCGCTTACAATAATGTTTAACAGTCTTAACGGTAGTTGATGAGTCGTGACTCATTCATGAGTCACTCCTCATCAAATTAGACTGAACACATTATATATTATTGCAATGTGTTGTTTAACTTTTGATCATCGAATATGGAAAAATATATACAGCAGATACATAGCGAATATATTCAGTGACATCTCATTTCAATGAGATACGGTGAACAGACTTTTATATATGCAGCAGTATATTGTTAATCTTTGTTGATATTGAATATCGATAGTTGCTCATCAATATATTCATACAACAATATTGCTCAACACTCATAGATTGATACTTGCACATCAGTGATACATGAGAAGCATATATATCAGTAATACTTGAAGTATACATCAACAATACTTGGAGAACTTATATCACACATATTGAGTTAATATAAGAAAATTTAAAAGGCATAAATCTGATCTAAAATTTAACATGGTATCAGAGCCAGGTTCCTTCGTTGAAGCCTAACCGCTTGAAGGAAGTTCAGATCAGATTGAAGGAAGATCAAGATCAGGTTATTTTTCAAAAACCTCAAAATGGAAAATGGAATGAGACTAGGACAGACTTGAAGATGCCTCCGATTTTGAATCATGGAAACTTCGAATGATGTTGGTATTAAGGAAGACTAACTTGAAGACATTAATAATACTTCAGAGAAATGTTTATTCTAAATGGAATTCAAGATACCTTATGATTGAGAGGGAGTTCACTGATAAAGATAAGAACACTTCTAAGGTAAACTTGTAATTGATTATTATGCTAATGTTATTTTATTATTATATGGGCCCTGTGTAAATCATAAGGAAGTGACGACTTCCAAATGATTATCACTTGTATTTGTTAAAGTTATTGGAAGGTGACGATCTTGCAATAACTTTTTTCTTTTGTAATAGATATATCTTACTTGTGGATAGAATCGCCGATAAAGGCAATCCACTCTGTAGCTCATGAGTTGTGGATAGAATCGCCGATGGAGGCAATCCACACAGGAGCTTGTGGATAGAATCGCTGATAGAGGCAATCCACACCTTAGCTCATGAGTTGTGGATAGAATCGCCGATAGAGGCAATCCGCACAGGAGCTTGTGGATCGAATCGCCGATGGAGGCAATCCACCTGGGAACTGTGGATCGAATTGCCGATAGAGGCAATCCACAAGAGAGCTTGTGGATCGAATCATCGATAGAGGCAATCCACAGGAGAGCTTGTGGATCGAATCATCGATTGAGGCAATCCACACATTGAAGCTCGTGCAATTGTGGATAGAATCGCCGATGGAGGAAATTCACATGAGAGCCAGTGGATAGAATCGCCATTGGAGGAAATCTACATAATGAAGATATTTTGATATCTTTGATCTGACTTTCACAATTAACTTTGTGATGTGATCTTGGATGATGAATTTTATCTTCCCTAGCTAAGAGGGAGTGTTGATGTTTGTAGCTTCGATCAGATAAATTGAATGAGATATTAATATTATGAGAATAGATTAACTTATGCATATCAATATATATGATAATAATATTAGATATTATTATATATATTAATGTATTTACATACAAATCATAATTGAAAAAATTAATCTATTATCATATTATTAATAAAATTAACTACTGAAATGGATTTGATCAAATGACATCATATTATTATATCTGAATTGATAATATTGTTATATTATTCTATATTATATATATATATATATATATATATATATATATATATATATATATATATATATATATATATATATATATATATATATATATATATATATATATAATAATGACATTATTATATATATATATATCAATATACATATATAATGTATATTATAATTGATTTAATAATATTTAGTATTATACCGATTAGCGATGAGTATTGGTCAATACAATGTTTATTTACTAACCGATATCTATCTGTATTCCTAACTGCGCGGCAATGTTAAATTATACTCAACGCATTACACAACGCTTACGATAATGTTTAACAGTCTTAACGGTAGTTGATGAGTCGTGACTCATTCATGAGTCATGCCTCATCAAATTAGACTGAACACATTATATATTATTGCAATGTGCTGTTTAACTTTTGATCATCGAATATGGAAAAATATATACAGCAGATACACAATGAATATATTCAATGACATCTCATTTCAATGAGATATGGTGAACAGACTTTTATATATGCAGCAGTAGATTGTTAATCTTTGTCGATATTGAATATCGATAGTTGCTCATCAATATATTCATACAACAATATTGCTTAGCACTCATAGATTGATACTTGCACATTGGCGATACATGAGAAGCATATATATCAGTAATACTTGAAGTATACATCAACAATACTTGGAGAACTTATATCACACATATTGAGTTAATATAAGAAAATTTAAAAGGCATAAATCTGATCTAAAATTTAACAGTGACTTCTAAAGAAATTTTCTTTAATTTAAGATCTGGCAGCCTAGGAGCCTTGGAGTCCTTCCTTGTATGACCCTTAGCATTGCAGTCCTGGCAGAAAAGGGTAGCATTCTCGTAGACTATGGCTTGGGTCCATTTACCCAACTTAGACTTAAGAACCGCAACGTTTGGGAGAGTTTTATTGATAGAAACATTAACACAAAAACGAGCAAAAACTAGGTGGGATTTTGAAAGGGTTACCATATACGCCGAGATGTAGTGTCCAAATGATTTTTTGATCCATTTGAAGACATGTTTGTCCCAAAATTCGAGAGGTAGCCCAGGTAAACGGACCCAAACTGGAGCCATCCTGCTGAGATCGACTGAAGGGTCAAAACCAAGCTTCCATTTAGCCAGGGTGAGAAGGTGTTTTCCATAGAGCCACGAGCTAGAAAGGACAAAGGAGCGGTCCTCAATAGCCGTGAACCTGAACAGGAATAGTCCACCCGGCATAGCAGAGACAACCACACTCCCCTTCAGCTTCCAGTGGTTTCCCACCGATTTTCTGAGCATGTCAATGGTGGGCTGGAAGTTGTAAAAGCACCCAACCAGAGCCAAGTGAAATTCCGCCATTATTTTTTCCACAATAGAGCCAGGAAGCAAGATCTTAGTGCCTTCTTCCGTAACAGTTGCCACACATAAAGTGGGATCCGACTCAGCCGTTTGGGCCTCAACCAACACACCTTTCTAGTCAACCTTGGGGCTAGAGAGGGGCAGGGAATCCAAAGTACTTGCCGCAGTAGCTTTGTTGGAGTCAGACAAAAGCAAGTCGGGAATAGAGATGGACGGGTTTCCGGGAAGGGGAGGGGGTTCCCCAGCACAATCCGCCATGGGAGAAATTCAAAAGAGCAGTTTGCGCGCCATGTTACAAAGTGAAAAATTTATTTATTCATTATCAAGTTCAGTCATAATTTGTTTGTTCTAGAGATTTTGGGTTGTTAAGAGAGTTGGTGGTTTTCTATTTTTATACTTTTACAGCCTTCTCATTGCCTTAATTTTTTATATAAATTTCTAACATTGATTCGAAAAAATAAAAATAAAGAGGAAAAAGCAAAAAGCGTTTTGAAGACAAAATAATCTAATATGGAATTTAGGCTGAGCACGCAGTTAATGCCGCCCATCGTAAAGCCTATAAAATTAAAGATATGCAGAGCGAATTTCCATCTGACCGGAACTCCGAATTCTTTAAAGAAAAAACACAAACAACTATTCAACCAGTAAATTTTTCATGGCCATCTTTGGAGTTGTATATATACATTTCAACGAGGCCTTTCTGTCATACCCACCTTGAAAGCCATGATGCGAGGCGCTACAATCTTGCTAGCCTTTGCCATCGTAATCTACATTTTGCCTCTTCCCACGTCATGGGGTCGAATCTCCTCGCCTCCGCAACCAATTCCCACAGATTCCACCGCCCTCCTCTGTGCTCATTCTCCCTGTTCACAAAATGAAAAGGAAGATGACGACCTTACCAATTGCCAACAATGGAATGAAACCGAAGAACTACTTGACGAGGAACAAGACCCGCATCTGCTTGAACGTATGTCTTCTCTAAACAATGAATTCCCTGTTTCCATGACTGATGCTGCTAACAAAAGTAATGCAGACACACCAGGAGCAGGGGAAACGGACTCTTTGACACTTGTTCCCGCCTTTTACATTCTTGGGGACTCCACTGTAGATAGCGGGAACAATAACTATTTGGGTACTTTTGCTAGAGCTGATGTCCCTCCTTATGGCAGAGATTTTGATACCCACATGCCTACGGGCAGATTCTCCAATGGCCGCCTCACTGTAGATTATTTGGGTATGTAAATTGATCTTTGGTTTCTTGTTTAATTTTAATTTTCTTTGAATTTTGATATGCATTGCTGTTAAATTTGGGTTGAGCATATTATGCAGAGGTGAAGTATGATTTGTTGTTGTTGTTGTGTGTGTGTGTGTGTGTCTTACAGCTCTGTTCATGGGACTGCCATTTGTTCCCACATATCTTGGATTGGGAGGAATGGTAGAGAATATGATGCAGGGTGTTAATTTTGCATCTGCAGGAGCGGGAGTTTTGTATTCCAGCGGCGCTGATCTGGTTAGTGACTTTTCTTGTTATTTGCCAAAGTAGCGCATAATCTTCATATTCTTTTCTCTTCATAGTCTGCATTTTAAGGCTCTGTTCGTTATGGCAAACTCTTGGAACGTAGCCTATAAACTTTGGAGGCTGCTCAAATGTAACGCTCTGTTCTTGATGGCCACGCTGAATGGGTGACAAGTTTGCAATTTATTGAACAATTTCTTGAGGGATTGTTAGCTTCTCATGGACTAGCTAGGATTTGAATTTAGCCCGTCTTGTTTTACTGCTGGAGTTTCTGAGTATGGATTGTTAACTCATTGAATGACAAATTCTCAACTCATTGAACAGTTTCTTGAGTATTGTTAACTTCACAGGGACTTGCTAGGATTTGAACTTAGCCCCTGTTGTCTTTGCTTGGTAGCGACGATTACATTTACTTCTAGTTACTTTGCCTTGTAGCCTGTAATCTTCGTATTATTTAAATTTCACAGGCTGCATTTTAAGGCTCTGTTCATCATGGCAATCCCTTGGAATGTACCCTGTAAACTCAGGAGGTTGCTCAAATGTAACACTCTGTTCTTGATGGTCATGCTGAATGGGTGAAAAGTTTGCAATTTATTGAACAATTTCTTTAGGGACTGTAAGCTTCTCGTGGACTGGCTAGGGTTTGAGTTTAGCCCCCTTCGGTTTGCTGTTGGAGTTTATGAGTATAGGTTGTTGCTAAGTGGGTGACAAATTCTCAACTTATTGAACAGTTTCTTGAGATATCGTTAGCTTGTCAGGGACCAACTAGGGTTTGAACTTAGCCCCTCTTGTCTTTGCTTCGTAGCAACGATTACATTCACTTCTAGGTATTTTGTCTTGTAGCCTGTAATCTTCATATTCTTTTCATTTCACAGGCTTCATGTTATGGCTCTGTTCATTATGGCAATCCCTTGGAATGTACCCTGTTAACTTTGGAGGTTGCTCAATTGTAACACTAAGCTCTTGATTGTCATGCTGAATGGGTGACAAGCTTGCAATTCACTGAACAATTTCTTGACGGATTGCTAGCTAGTTCTTGATGGTCATGCTGAATGGGTGACAAACTTGCAATCCATTATACAATTTCTTAAGGGATTGCTAGCTTCCCAAGGACTAGCCAGGATTTGAACTTAGCCCCTCTCGTTTTACTGTTGGATATTCTGAGCATGAATTGTCGCTAAGGTGGTCACAATTTCTCAATTCAGCGAACAATTCCTTGAGGGATTGTAAGCTTCTCATGGTCTAGCTAGGATTTGAACTTAGCCCCTCTTTGACTTTTCTTAGTAGCGACGATTACATTCACTTCTAGCTATTTTGCCTTGTAGTGTGTGATCACTAATCCTCATATTCTTTTCTTTTCACAGGCTGCATTTTCAGGCTTTGTTCATTACGGCAATCCCTTGGATTGCACCCTGTAAATTTCAGACGCTGGTCAAATTCTAACACTCTGTTCTTGATGGTCATGCTGAATGGGTGACAAGTTCGCAGGCTGCATTTTAAGGCTTTGCATATTATGTCAATCCCTTGGAATGTACCCTGTAAACTTTGGAGGCTGCTCAAATGTAACACTCTGTTCTTTGTGGTCATGCTGAATGGGTGTGACAAGTTCACAATTCACTGAACAATTTCTTGAGGGATTTTTAGCTTCTTATGGACTAGCTAAGATTTGAAATTTGCCTCTCATGCTTTACTGTGGGATATTCTGAGTATGGATTGTTGTTAAGTGGGTGACAAGTTCTCAATTCATTGAACAATTTCTCGAGGGATTGTTAACTGGGTGACAAGTTCTCAATTTCTCGAGGCATTAGCTAGGATTTTAATTTAGCCTCTCTTGTTTTACTGTTCTCATAGACTATCTAGGATTTGAGCTTAGCGACTCCTGTTTTACAGTTTGATATTCCGAGGATGGATTGTTAGCTTCTCATGGAGACTGGCTAGGAGTCAAATTTAGAGCCTCTCATTTTATTGTTGAATATTCCGAGTATGGATTGCTGCTGTTTGGATAACAAGTTCACAATTCATTGTTAATTTTTAATGAATTAGCTTGGATTTGAACTTAGCAGATTCCATTTTATTGTTGGGAATTTAGACTATGGATTGTTTCAGTCACTTCTTCATGAACTCCACTTTTGTGTTTGGACTCCTTCCCTGTCTGATACATGCTAGATTTTTATGAAACAGTTAAAATTTCAAACCTGAGATTACTGTGTTTCCTGCATCGTCGTCAAGCTGCTTGTTCATTTTGAGTTTAGATCATCGATTTTTCATACAACCCCTTCTTGACTCACATTTCTGTTCTTGGACTATTGACCTGGTTCTGGTACAACTTTATATGAACCTAAGATTACTTGCATATGCTCTTTACCATTGAACTAGTTTCCCTTTTTCAGTTTAGAGTATGATTGTTTCCTACAAAAATCAGATACCATTTTCCTGAAGTAATTGTGGATTAACTCTGAAATTGGATTTAATTCTTGGTTTGTTGATTTGCAGGGGCAGCACATATCCCTAACACAGCAAATTGAGCAATTCTCAGAGATGACACAAGACATGTCGCTGTATTTTGGTGAAGAGCAAACAAAAGAGAGAATATCCAAGTCTCTAATCTACGTCTCCATTGGAAGCAATGACTACATTCACTTCTACCTGCGAAATGTGTCAGGGATTCGATCCCTGCACACCCCTTGGAAGTTCAACAAGCTGCTGGTTCAAGGCATCAGAAATGAATTGATGGTACATTAATAAAATCAAAGAAACAAACCTCTGTAATCTATTTGACTTCTTTGATTTACTTATTCAAGGTTTATCTATTGTGTCTTAGCATTTGTACAATGCGAATGCGAGGAAAATTGTCGTCATAGGAATGGGGCCTCTGGGCTGTGCTCCGCACTTCTTATGGGAAACAAACAGTCCCAATGGCGAATGTGTGGAGGAAGTTAACAACATGATTATAGAGTATAACTATGCCTTGAAGTACATGGTGGAAAGCCTCAACTCCAACCTTCCTGATGTAAATATAGTCTTCTCTGACATATATGAGGGACTGATGGATATCCTTAAAAGGCCCAAGCATTATGGTAACTCTTTTTTAGCTTTCTCTGTACCCAACAATATTGTTTAAAGCTTCATATGAATGAATGCAGATCTCAAAGCTCAGAAAACAGTAGATTGCTTCTATAGTTGAATCCAGAAGAATCTTATCAATGATGTATAAACTTGGAGACATTAAATTTGCACTGTCCATGCTGAAATTGTTTGTGCTGTTCCTGGATTCTACCATGTGAGATTCTTTTGCATCAACGTTGTAGGTCACATTCTATGATCCATCATCAAGATGCAATTTTCTCCTCAGCTCTCATTTTGCATCCTAATGATGGATCATGAATTGTGATCTAAAACATTGATACAAAAGAATCTCATGCAGTTGAATCCAGGAACAGCACAAATAAATTGAATAATGTATAAACTGGCATAATTTTAAAAAATATAATTTATAAGAACTGGTCTACAATAATAACCCGTGCAAATAGGTGATCTCATTGAAAAAAATCTAGAAAATATGTCTGATGTTTAAGCAGGGCGCATTTGACCCAGGCAGATTTTAATATTATGATAATGATGTGGTGGTTCAGGGTTCATGACTGTGAGCAACGCATGCTGTGGGTTGGGAAGATTTGGAGGGGGGATCCTCTGTGCATTTTCCAATGTGGCCTGCAACAATGCAAGTGGCTATGTGTGGTGGGACCAGTTTCACACCACCGATACTGTTAATTCAATCTTGGCGGACAATCAGTGGAATGGCAAATATATGAATGTTACCCAGCCGATGAGTCTCTATGACTTGGTTATGACCGATTCTTGATTTGCCCTCTTTCTCTTTTCATGGAGATAATTTTGTCTTGTTCATTTCTCCTGACAACACAACAACATCTGGATGACAATTGATAGACTCTGCAGAATATGTACAGTTTATTTTACAATAACCTTATGTTTTATCACTGTGAATTTAAACCTTTGTAAGGTCAAAGGTAGTTTAGAGGACAAAAAAAAATATATTTTTTATGATGTTGATCTTCTGTTATGGCAAGTTTTCTGGTTTTCTCAGCATCTTATATAGTTTATGGAACAGCTGATGGATCCTTTTGCAATGCTGATCTTGTCTTATGAAGTTTGATAAGAGTCTTTCCTATTTTTCAATCATATCTTTTTTACAAGCAGTATATTTGTATCAGATATCCTTGCATCCTCGGCTCCAATTTCAATTTTAACCACTTCTATCTACCTATTTCATATGAACCTGAACTCTTGAATTGAACTATCAGAGTATTCATGTTCCAAACGATATTTGCTTCTATATAATATTTTAATAAATTTGACAATTTAAAAAAAATTATAACATCTTTTCTTACATAACCCTTAAAAATTTATTCATAACTGTCCTACTATCTTTGTTATCATTCAAACAAGCATACAAGTAGAACTATAAAAAATATGCCAGTGTTGAAGATGTGTCGTTGTTTGTTTCTTGAATTACTGTTGGGAGAGCTTTTCCATGTTTTTCTACCTAATTCCCATTGTGTTGCCTTTGCTTTGTATGGTTGGCCTGTCTTTGCATGAGGAAACTTAGTTCAATATTAAAATCTGATTATTTGGTTTAGCATGATTATAGGTAGGGTGGTTTTGTTTTGCCCGGCTTTCTATGTTATTGGTGGCTTCACATTGCCTGTAGTTTCATAAATATATTTAATTATATTATTTATATTTCTAATTTTATAATTTTAGGTTTTTTAGTATATCATTTATGTTTCGGTTTTTATATATAAGATTCTAACATAAGACTTATATCTTATTGTCATTGTAGATTATTTCTTTATTTAATCAATTGATGCATAACTGATTTAAGTAATAAAGTTAGGGTAAATAATAAAATTGAATTATTGCAATGAAGCTACAAATGAATTCTATTGCATGCTTGATTTGCTCCAACAATAATTAAAATTTGGATTATCTTGTGCACAAAAGATAAATAGTTTTGCAGCATATAGTTAACATAAATGGAATGGATCAAGTCCATAGGATGGTGCATTGTTTTATAAATGTTGTACATGGGATGATGCCTCAATTTATAAATTTTTGTGAGAGACAATAGATGGTGGAGATGTGAAATAAAGATAAGGGTGGAGGATGAAGGAGAGGGCTTCCCTACATTGAGGAATAGTGAATCATCACGAGAGAGTTTGTTGGAATGGGAAATGATAGAATGATGTAGAGCCTTGGGTTCATGACTCAACAACTTGAAAACATTTCAATGCCAAGACAACTCTCTTAAGACATCTTTGAATCATAATCATGTCACAAAATATAACTTTGTTTTGTAACAACACTCACCTATTACATCCTATAACTCCCACACTTCCCTTTCACAAGTCACCATGCCTTGTAGGCTTCAAATTCTAAATAACAACTCCTATTGTTCACAAGAATCAACTAACTCTAGAGACACCCCAAAACAACTCAACATGCCATTTGTACACCCTTCAAGGGTCAGAGATCTCTCACTATCATATCTTATACAAAATCAGGCCTAAACGACCATTAGCCCTTACCAATAATAAATTAGGTTACAATTCTTCAATGGAAAAGTAACTTCCCAAACCAAATGGCATTGCAAATACCCTTTGTGGTCTTCTAAAACATAAGTGGAGCTTTCCCTCTATTGTTTTGTGATAAATATTCGAAATAGTGACTGACAATCAGAAAATAAGGCCTGTTTTGGCATTCAATGACAACAATGCTCTATCTTCTTGGAATTTGTCTTTTGAGATGACTTCGAAGAATTTAACATGGTCTTGAATACTTCTTGTTACAACCTTCCTAACCTATCAAAGGGGTTTACAACCTTTATTGAAACTCAAATACACTTTGAACCTCTTATTTAGACTATCACAATCATACCTTCCCAAAGACAGAACAATGACAATAAATGGACACAAAGCTTCATTTTTTTATCCAAGCAAATAATGGAAAAGGTTCTAGAGCCTTAACATCATACCCAATCAATTACCATTATTAATGGATCATGGTTGATGTAGAGTGGCTCAAAGGATTTAAAATTTCCCATCCACCTATCGATCTTCTCAATTAGACACTCCCCTATCCTTTCGAAAAGGATTTCCTTCTTATCTCTTCCCTATCCTAAGAGCCTCTTGCAAACTCAAAGTCTCCTACACGTCCCCCCTTTGATGTCACTATTCAATTTGGATCATCCTTAATACAAGAACACACCTTCCTTCTTGTTAACTTCAAGCAAGCCCTTGAGTAGTGTTATTATAATTGATGGTGATGATGATGAAGACCGACTAAGATTAGAGGTATACAAGATAGTAGAAAGATTAGATCAGTTATTATCGTGTCATTGATATCAAGCAATTGATTTTTAATTTATATTGAGTGGCTATATCATTCGGAGTGTGATATAAGTTTAAATGAGTTAAGAAGAAGTGAAATGTTGAGAAGTTGAAGTACTAAATTGGGAAACAAATCTACAGATCATACAATGTTAAGGTTATGATGATATAATTGTTTTCTATCAAGCATATTCTTATATTGAGTCGGTAAAGAAGATTAGTCAAGTCAATAAGAAAAACAGTTTGGCTACCGAGCAAGAAAAAGTCATTCGGTAAAAGGAAAGTAAGTTTCGATAAAGACAAAAGAACTGACGACACTGAGTAGAAGGTTTTAGTTACTGAGCGAAGTTAACCAAAATTTAGTTGAAGGAAAAAGAGTTAACCACGGATCAAGGAACAAAAATTAAATACAAGGATCAAAATGATATTTAATGTTGAGTTATGATGAGTTGAAAGATTATAATGATGAGGAAGAGTTAGTTAAAGAGATCTACGATTGGGAAAATTCAAGGTGATGATCTATGGCATAGATCTAAGTGGAAAAAAGAGAAGGTGCAACTTCCAAGATAGTTCAAGTTCTAAAGTGATGATAAAACGTTTTACCGAGATCTAAATTCATTGAATTAATTTGTGAAGTTAATTGGACGGCTGAGATTAATCAAAGGAAAATGTAATAATGGAGATTAAGAGGCAAAACGAAGTTTATATAAAGGATGAAATTGTATGAAGAAAAGGCTGACAAGTTGAAGGGTTGATGAGTCATCGACTGATGCAGTGAAGAAGGAAAAGGGTGAATTCTAAGTCAGAAAGTTGAGATTGATGAAGTGTTGAAGCCAGTGGAAAGTGAAGGATTGAAGTGAAGACAAAGAGAACACAAGGGATCTGATTATTCAAGAGATAGTTGCAAATTTACAGGTCAATTTATATGTTGTTACTTATTAACATTTGTATCAAAATAATCTTGTAACCTAGTGGACCCAACAGTATTATTGTAAATCCTTACAAAAGGTAACATTCTAAAAGAGTGTTTGAATCTCCTTTAACCAAGCCACTCCTAACAGGGTGAAGATCCTAACTTATTTGACATAAATCCCCTAACAGGGTCACATTTAACAATGTGTATTATAATCTTTAACCGGATCAGCTTTCAATCATCCATAATTCAGAAGAGTATTTCTTTAGTGGGTGACAATTCCCACAGTGGTTTTTCCCAAATTGGGTTTCCACGTTAAATATCAGTGTTATATTTGGTGAATGTTTACTGTGAATGTTATTGTTGATTAATAAAGTTAATTTATTGTTATTGTTTATTATTGAAGTGTGTCAGACTGAGTTGACACCAAGTTGAATCAGACAAAGTTTTTAAGGTATAGAGAATCAAGAATTACTGATTCACCCCCCCTTCTCCATTATCCAACATAATATGTTCCTTAGTCTTGATTGGAGAAGGTATTCCTCTCCTATACTTCCAAAGGATGAGTTCAACTCCCCCTTGCACCTGATTCTAGAATAAAAACTAGGGTTTGAACCAATTTCATGAACTCGACAATTTTTTCTTGACACTTGATTTTATTAGCACTCAATTAGGCCTAGTTCCTACTAGGTCTCCCAACTCATTTTTTCCCCTTTTTCTCTTACTTTTCCCAAATGACCCAAGGACTGGATTATAGTTTCAGATACTCTTTTGGGTCCTTGACAACATACCCCAAATTGGGTTCCTGATCACATAAATCAGACACCTTTCTACTAACTATCTCCTTAGGCGTAATTGCCCAATTAGTCCTACTCCTCAAAGAAACTACTAATGGATGGATTGTTCCTAGTTAAAAAAGCATCTACAAACTTTAGTACTTATGCCAAACACCCAAATCCACCATTAGACTTCAACCAACTCATCCTTGGATAGCTATGTACCAGACATTTTCCCTTACCAATTAACTAGTCACATTGAGATGTTTGGTTAGGGCTTTCCCATTTTCCCAATTCCCTTCATCTATTGGTCCCAAATGAATTGAATCTTGTGATACATATAAGGACCTCACTTTCCACCAAAGGTTGTGATTTCCCCAGAGTGGAAAGTGGAAATAATTACATTTCAATCCCAAACCCTAGGTACTTGAGGGTTTCTCAGTCTATTTCAAAATAACAGATGTAAATCTCAATAAAAAATTGATACCAACCTCATATCAACTAAATTTTAAGACTAGTTCACTACTCTATTCATTCATGAACATTTCACCCTTGTCTCAGTTCACACAGAAGCATACAATCACAAAAAATAATGATTTAAACTAGGAAACAATAAGATTTTATTGTTTTGTCTTCAAAAAACTTCAACAACACTTTTCCCTCAGCTAAGGAAGGAAAATATTGAGTTCAAAACATCCCCCAAATGGTTCCTAACTTCTATTTGATCCAAAGTGATCATTAGGACTGAAATGCAAAATTGCTCAAATGTTGTCAATCTTGACATGACAACATTGACAACTTTTGTCATCCTATACCTTCCTAAACTTCCTCGTGCTAGGAACTCATTCTAATGACCATAATTGGTCCAAAACACCATATCGTCCCTATCCAACCCTTTCCTAGACCCCTAGTGACTCCTTTGACTAGATTTTATCAATAGGTTATAAATGTCTTACCAGGTCAATGGCCTTACAAATGGGTCCAATTGATTTCTAAAATTCCCCAAATGGTCCATAGACCTTATTACAATTCATTATGAGCTTATATAATCTTCAAATGTTCCTAGATGTTCCAAAAGGTGCCCCTATATCATACTCCTTGGGTATAAAAATATCAAGCTCCCTTTGAGATGAGGTCTTTTAAGGTAGTACCATGTTTGATGATGTCTTGGCCATCCATCCTAATTGCTTTAGAATTAGGCAAATATATATCCATTTAACCAGGTACTTCTTGTACTCGTTTCTCCTTGTCTTTTTTACCACCTTGGTATCTAAAACACCCTCCAAATCCATTGGCTGAGTGAGGGGCAATTTCTGCTTTCATCACAGTGGGTGTTGGGATACAAAGTAGCCGCTAGGAGGATCCCATTGGTGAGTGTCTTAATCAAGTGAAAACATTAATAAAATTAATGGGGAAGGGGGCATAAACATACTAAACAAGATAATTTTGGTTGGTCTGCATATGCTTCTTGGAGTACCAGGGTGCATGTGACTCCTAGGAATGATCCCAGTGAGGGGGTTACCAAGGTCTATGACAGTTGGAAATGATCCCAACAAGAAAGGTTATGAGATGAAACTCACCTAACTTGTACTTTAGAGATCCTTCTCGATTTATGATGCCTCTGGTAGTCTTGTTTGACTTATTGTCTTTGTGACTCATGTTTCTTTTCTAGAAAGGGTTTAAGCCACCTTAGGTATGCCTTAGTTTTTACCTCTTGTGTGGGCCTTGGTTTCTATCTCCTAGCTTAGGGGAGTGGGCCTATTGGTTCCATGTAGTTGGGTGGTAAATATTTATTATATCAAGGTATTGTTCATGGTCTCTTGGATGATCCTTGAACATGTTCCTTTCTAGAATTTTAATTGAAGATTTCATATTGTATATTGTATCATGTTGAGATGTAGTGATCTATATGTGTTCATGTATCGTAAAGAATTGAATATGTATGTGACATAATGATGTAGTTCTATTTCAATAAATGTATTAGAGAATGGGTAAAAAGGGGAATATATTATATTATGTGTTCAACATGTTGTCAACATTAAAAGGAAGTTGAGCAATGGAGAGAGAATGGGAGAGGATTCGAGTGGGAGAGAATTTAAAAATTTCAAGGGTTCCCCAGCTAGGCATGGCGGTCTAGTTGAGGGTTCTGGTTTTTGTGCAAGTCTGGAGAATGTTACGATGGACATGGTTAATCATTTGGCTGCTTCTCCAGTACCTATTTTGGGTCTAGCATTGCAGTTGTCAGATCCTGCTCTGTGCAGTAAGGAGAACCTTTTTCCTTGATGGTTAGTTCCTCAAAGGAAGTGTTGTCACAACCTTCTCCTAGTTTGTCGATGCAAATCCCTCTGATTTCCAATGAGAATTTATTAGGGAATGGTCCTATCCCTTCTTTGGCAGAGAAGAAAAAAAAGATAGCTCTTTCCAAGGACCCACTAGTGGGGTCCCGTGAAGTGACTAGCACTGATAGTGTCGAGGTCATCCATTCTACTATCAAAAAGTGGTCAAAAATTCTAGGAGCTAAATCGACAGGAAAGCTTTCTTCTCCTTTAGGATCTGTTTGGGTGGGTCTCCAAGTGGGAGAAGTTGGTATTTTTGTGCCTGACTCTCTAGTGGATCACAATGTTTTTGCAATGGATCTCACACTGGTTGGTAAGTTCCTGGGCCCTCGACCCAATGTTGAAATGGTTAGATCCTTTGCCAAGAAAAGATGGATCTTGAAGGGTGAGGTGGATATTGCCGCTTTACCCAAAGGATTTTTTGTACTTTTCCTTTTCTTATAAAGATCTGGATTATGTCTTATGTGGGGGTCCTTGCATGTTTGGTAGTACAACTGTGGCCTTTCATAAATGGGCTCCAAAGTGGGACTATTGTGAAAACTTCTTCATGGCCACCCCGGTCTAGGTTAGATTCCTTGGCTTACCTCTCGAATACTGGAATGAGGAAGTCCTTAAGGGTTTGGCTTCCACTTTTGGGGGGAGCTTCTTTCAGTTGACTCTATGATGGTAGCCAAGTCTTCTCTGGGTTTGGCCAGGATTTGTGTCAATATATGCCAGTTTGACAACCTTCCCTCGGTTATTAACATTAACTCTAAACTAGGCATATGGAAGTAGGAAGTGGTTTTTGAATCCCTACCCTTTTCCTATTTTGTGTGTCACAAAATGGGTCACTGGGATAAGAAATTTTTGAAGAAAGTTAATAAGGATACTAAGATAGTGGATTCAGGCTCAAAACCTCATAAGGAGACCAAACAAGTTTGGAATGAGATTAAGCCTCCTGTTGTGGCTGAAGGTGATAGCACCAACAAGGTGGATTCAGACTTGGTGGGAGGTCAAAGAGATATGGTAGATTCTAATGATCAACCTGACTTGGAAGATGGGGAATTTGTTGAATCTTTTACCCATGTCTCGAATTCTTTAGTTAGCAGATCTCCCTTGGAGTCTACTTCTAGAATGCTAATGCTGGATCTTTGGGATATCAAATGAATGAGCTCTTAGTGTCTGTGGAGGTTTTCATTTCCATCCAAGTTGATGACATGATTAATGCGGAAGGTTCCCTGCATATTGCTCAGTCGTACAGTGATGCGATGGGGGATTTCACCTCACCTAGAAATCCTAAAAAGTCTGATGAAGAGGACTTTTCTTCTGTCCTTGACACCCACTCTGGGACTGGAGATGAGGACCCTATTTCTCATGATGGCCTTGATCTCCTAGATGACTGGAATGGAGCTCCCTAGACCACTCAAATGGGGAAGAAACCAAAAAAAAAAGCAAAAAAAGCTTTCAACTCCTAGCTCTAAGGGTGTAGTTACTTGTAGTAAAGCGGACATGGGATCTAAGGTTCTTAGTTTGAAGGTGGACATTGGATCTCATAAAAAAACTCAACGAAGAAGTTAAAACAAAGAGATTATAAAAAGAGAAATCAAGAAGGATATAGTGGATGGCAAGTAGTTGACCATCCAAGGAGTTTGTACCCCGGTTAAGAAATGAAAGTCATTTCATGGAATAACAAGGGGTTGAATGCCTCCCATAAGTAGGATACACTTAGGAAGTTGGTTAGAGATCACAAAACTAATATCATTATTGTTCAAGAGACCAAGATGGTGAAAGAAAAAGTGGAAAAATTATAATCTTTAAAAATGGAGGTGTTGCTGGCTCTAGGTCTGATGGGGCCTCGGGTGGTATTGCCGTTCTTTGGAACTAGAATAATATCAGAGGTAAAGTTTTAGAAGATAATTTGAACTGCTTGAGCATTAAATTTGTCCACCTCAAGTCTAAATTTGAATGGGTTAATACTAATATTTATGCTCCTAATACCAAATATGGTAGGGCTAAGTATTGGAAGTTGGTTGAGAATCAAAGGCTTTCTTTCTATGATTCTCCCTAGCTGGTTATGGGAGATTTCAACTATCCTTTGAAAGATAATGAGAAGTTTGGAGGGGTTGATAGCCATAGTCAATTGGATGGTAGAGTTGAGCTCATGGACTTTGTTAATAGACATGATCTCTTTGATATTGATCTCTAGGGTGTTAATTACAATTGGTCAAATAGAAGAGTTGGTATGGATCTTATTTAGGTCCTCGTTGATCGTGCCTTGATCTCTGGAAGTTGGTTCAACATTTTTTGATGTTCGCTTTCCTCTCTCACGAAGGTTGGGTCCGATCACTTCCCTATCTCCTTTGTTGCTGAATTAATTAAGGCTGCAAGTAGTCTCTGTTGGCATGTGACGATTTGGAGCACTGGAAATCCTCTAAGGGTTGTCATTTATGGAAACACTTATGATAAGTATGATCGCATATTATGGAGATTTCCAATGGATTCACAGTCATGAAAATGACTAAGTCCAAAATCAGGAAAATAGGGTACAGTGCCACAGTTTTGGATAGCAATGGAGACATACAAGGTATTATGGCTTGCAAAGTTAACTGGAGGTATTTTGGTATATTTAAATTCTTCAATCAAGATCACATAAGTTTTGGATAAATGATGTATGAGATACAATACTCGGAAGGTATGCGAAGACAATAAAACAATATATCAAGGTACATAAATAGTTGCGATGATTAAGGAAAGTATGATGGATATGATAACATGCTAAGTCATGTAAATAAAGTTTGGTGCCAACTCCATATATATCATTTGGAAAAGATTTTACTATGTCAAGTATGACATTTTGTGGAGCCGACTGGAAGGCTAATTTTGTATAAGTACAGATTACTTTTGTGAAAGAAAGTGTGATGTGATATAAGGTTGCAAAGAATATAGCAGAAGTCAGATGCGAGATCAGTAGGAGGTAGAGCTATAACTAGAACTATCTAAGAAAGATAAGTGCTTGTATTGTTCCCCTTTTGTGAACTATTTTGAGACTATATTGATTGTAAGAGTAGTGTTCTCACCACCTTTAACTAGGTGTTTTGTTTACCCCTAATAGGGTTTTTTGTAATCCTCTAGCAAGGAAATGTACTATATAATAATTAGCTCCTAATAGGGCTAGATCTCTTAATAGGGATATTATACTTTAGTGCATATTTGTGGGTACCATCCCCACCGGGGTTTTCCCTTTAATTAGGGTTTCCTCGAGAACAAATCATGGTGTCATGAGTAATGTGTAATGCTTATATGCTCTTTTTATTTCCGCATTACTTTTGATTATTTATAATTGTTTAAAGTTGAAAGTAAAGTTTTGTAATACTGATTCACCCCCCCTCTCAGTATTACTCAATCCTAACAATGGGTATCAGAGCTATTGGACCTTTGAGAGAAAGCTTAACAGCTTAAGGGAGATCAAAATGGATTCAAAAGACTTTCAAGTAAACTTTGAAGTTTCACTTGAAGATCTGGATAAGATGAAAGCTTAAAATGGTGAACTAAAATTCAAATTAAGAAGAGTAGAAGGTTTCATGAGGAAACTCAAAGAACAACTTGTGACTGTACAAGATCAGAGACAAGATCTTGTGGATAAAATCAAAGAAAGCCCTGACAATGACACATCAGACAAAGTAAAGATGCTGGAGCAAGAAAAAGAACAAATCAATCTCTTGATGATCAAGGACATTTAGAATGAGAAAGATGAGAGAAATAAAGTTGAAGAGTCACTAAAACAAGCCAACCTTCAGATAGATAATATGAAGACTGAACTTGAGCATTACAAAGATAAATATCAAGAATTGGATAATTACAATCAGATCATCAAAGGTGAACTCACTCAAGCCAGACTACTTATTGAGGAGTTACAAATAATAAATGACAAGAAAAATGAACAAAGAACTAAAGGTAACATGAGTGGACCAAATAAAGCTAGAAGTTCAAGAACTCAAGAAGAACCAAATGAAGCCAAGAATGAGGAAAAAACTATTCCAAAAGAAAGACCTACAAATGAATATTATAGAGAACAATTCAGACCCTTCAGAGGTAGATGTTTTGGATGCAACAAAGTTGGTCACATGAAAAGAGATTGCAAAAGTAATGGTAATTATAAACCTTTTACTAGCTACTGTTTTAATTGCTATGAGTATGGACACAAAAAGGCAGATTGAAGAAAACCTGATCAATCTAGGAATAAGAAAGATTATATTAGAGAAGAAACTGCAACCAAAATCATATGTCAAAAGTGCAATAACTTTGGACACACAACAAGGTATTGTAAGCTGCAGACCAGTCAAGACATAAGAGGACCACCCATCTGTTACAAATGCAATAATCCAGGTCACATTGCGAAGTTTTGTAGATACAATGGAGATAACAATAGAAGAGGACCAAGAAGATTCAGTGAACCAAAAACACGACCACCTATAGTCATAAGGAAAAATATTAATGACAGTGGTAAAATCTTAAATGATTACATAAGTGAAAACAAGAAATCAGAAAATGAAAAGTAAAAGTTCTAAATAAGGCTGTGATTTAGGGAGAGACAACTTATGATGCTGTATCTTTGCATGATGAATTCTTTGAGGCATCAGCCTAGAAGGCCTCATGGCCTCATGGGGAGTAGTGGATGAAGACAACAGAAAATATCTAGCCCCTGTATGAGTAGAATAAGTTCATGCAATCTTATGTATGATATGTATAGATGTTCATGAATATGTGGATGAGATCGTAGCACTTGAAGATTCATCTTCTATGTTCCCGAGTTTTGCATTGATTGGATGGCATGCGAAGTTGAGCTACCTATGTTTAATACACACACTCAACTTACAATGAATAAAAGACTTAAAAGACTTCATTTCTCCACCACTTTTTATCAGCAACTAAGGAGAGCATAAGTATGAAGGCAAAGCAGTGATCTAATAGAAAGATTTTGTGCTCGCGTAAAGTCAAGCATCAGATTTGTGCACAATTAATATATTTAGACCTAATCCATTGAAAATTCATGGATGCACCAATAATCTACGATGTGGTTGATAGACCTAGGTATAAGTTTAAAAGGCATCCTTACAAATCCCGTGTGGATGATCCAGAAGGGGTGTTTTCACAAACCCCCATAGGTGTGTTGCACATAGAGGATATTAGGGAATACATACACTGCAAGTATGAAATTATTGGAGAAGTCAACATCTTCTATGAGTTGAATGGTATGATAGATGTGAACGGGTCTTTGATAGAGGAATTCAAACATTTGAAAGACCTGCCAATACTCAAGTTAACCCATCTCACCGAACTCATGAAACTTGAATGGTTCAAGATCATTTTGAGTAGAGTTCATGATCAGTTCCTATGGATAGGAGATCAACCAGTAAAAATATGTGCTCAACTGATTCATGATATCACAAGACTTGACAATGAAGGAGCCCTACCAGTTAGTGAGAAAATTCTAAGAAAAGATGTTGAAACCCTCACTCACTCCAAATGGAACAAGAGGGCTATGACCGTAAATAACATATATCTTCAAGATGTAAAATTGGTAGCAATGCTTATTGGCCACAAGTTGTTCCATAGTTCTAGACTTAATTTTTTATCAACTAGAGTTGTCATGATGGCTTACAGAATGGTTAAAGAAAAAAAATGATATAATCTCTGTGAAGTTCTGGCACAATGGTTTCTAGAAAATAATAAGATCATTAAAAGGGATAGAACCAAGGCATTCAGGTTTGGGTCACTACTAATACACATGTACCTTCATATCATTCATAAATTTCCTAGTATGCATCCTAGAGCATGGAAAGACAATGAACCCACTAGTCTACAAATCTCAGAGTATTATAGAAGGTAGAAAAAGGATTGGATCAATGGAGAATTGTTTGGCATGATTAAGATCTTGTAGAGATAGATGAAAGAAAGATATAGAATTCCTAAAATCCTAGTAGAAAAATATGAGGACACCATCTGTTTCATGGTTGAAACTGATTGTGTCTATTTTGAGGCAGTTGAGCCTAGAACCAAATGGTGTTATCCTATGGGATATGAGGTAAGTGATGAAGTCCTATCTATGTAATTAGAACATGTATTAGTAGCAGAAAAGGATCCCACTCAAGAAAGATGGGGTACATATAGAGAAAAGTATGAAAAAGCTAGGGAAGAACTAGAGAAAGTAACAAGAAAGAGAAAAGTCAACAAGATAGTAGAATAAATTACTGTGAAGGTAGGAATAAAAAAGAAGCAGTACTTAGACTTGAAAAATGGGATGGAGGCATCTTCTAGTATTGCCACTAAATCACCCATGTCATTAGAAATAGAGAAGACAGGCACCATTGATAACTTCATTGATTTATCAGTTCCCCAAAAGGAAGAAATACAAGAAACTATGACTACAGAGGCTCCTAGAAGATCATCTAGGAATGTTAGCCCAAAAGAAAAATAAATAGAGGAAAAGAGGAAGGAAAAGGTTATAGAAAAGGAGGAAGAGAAAATGGCTCAAAGGAATCCACAAACCTTGTGGAAACCTGACATGAAATCAGTACAAAAGAGGGTTATCAAAGATGAAAATTTGACATCTATAAAAAGATACTATGAGAGATATAGCCCTGAGGATCAAGTGATCATTGAAGACACTATCATTGAGCATTTTTTAGTCTTCAAAAAGAATTTGTTGGAAGTTGAATCCAGTGTTCCCAAACAATTATACAGCAAGCTAGAAATCAAAAAATAGTTAGCACATTCAGAGAATGAGAACATAAGAAACAAAACAATTGATGATATGTTGCCTATTGTGTCCATCCAGGAAAGAGAAAGAATCATAAAAGTACTAAAACCTCTCGTAAGTGTAATACCCCCAAAATGGGCTATAGGTTCATTAACCTCATACATCGATAATTCAAACAAAATCGACATCAAAGTCCTAACCAAAGACACATCGAAACATCATCGAATCCTAATTGATTATCCTAAATTCTGCATCGGGGAATATTCCTAGTAATATTCCTATTCATCATAATTATCCTTAATTTAATGATTATTTGGTGATAAATCCAATTTATCCTAAAGTTTGATTAATTGAATATTCTCAATATTTAATTAATTAGATTTAATACTGCCACTTAATTATTTAATTGAATTTAATTATATTTATTCATAAATTGTATTATTTAATTTTGACAATAAATCAAAATTCCTATCATTAATTGATTAAATTATTATTTAATTAATTAAAGCAAGTTGTTAGTTTTTAATAATATTATTTTTGAATAAAAGTTTGAAAAATAATTGATTAAACCATAAATCAATTGTTTTATTTTTCAAAATCAGTTAAGTTGGAAATAAATCACTTTATTATTAAATTAATTCATAAATTAAAACATGCACAATCACAAAAGCAGACAACTATCAATTATCAATTAAATCAAAAACTCTATTTTGAGATCAAGTCTGCTTTTGCATGTTTTTGTGAGTTAATTATTCTTTATAATCAGATAACACAAAAATCAAGCTGAGTTAATCTGAGTAATTTATGGCTTTCATTCATGCACCTCCAAAGCCCTAGATTTCTATAAATTAAGGCTTTAGCTCTTCACAAATCATCCACAAGAATTGCATAATCACGCTGCCAAATTGGAGACTAAAAAAATCATCTTTGCGAATCCAAGCTTTGTGAGATCAATATTGCATAGTTTTTCATATCATATTAGTTTTCATTTGTTAGATCATTTAGCATATCATATCATATCAATTTTTTTACATATCATAGATTCATATCCATTTTTCATTATCACAATTGCATAGAAAACCAAAAAAATAGATTAATTTGCATTCATATTTCATATCAGTTTTGCATTCAAATCCTTCATTTAGGTGTCATCAAGGTCACTAATCTCGATACAATCTGAGAACATCATACTCGCACCTATTAGAAGGCAGTAAATCACCTGGTTAGTTTAGCTTTCAATTACTTGCATGATTTTGATTTCAGCTAACCTCTAATGTTTTACTGAAGTGTTGTGTCTATAGTCAGGTAAAAAATTCACACACACATTTCTAGTGCCCACCGTGGGGCCCTGATATGGGTTTCCAATTCAATTCTATCAATTTCTATCTTTTCTTCTGAATTTTTGAGCCAAAATTATGAGTTTTAAATTCTGTCTGTACAATTTTTGTAGGAGTTTCTGACAAAAGTCATCTCAGACTATACCCACTATCATACAACAGTCTATTGGATCGAGAATCATGCCAGGTTGTACACACTTTCATTTGGAAGTTCAACTATTGTAGCATCATACAACCAGTGTTGTATAAGTTTATGGACTGTCATCTGGAAGCAGACCCAGTGTCGTACGAGTTTTGGCATCGGGTTTTCATTGTCGTTTCATTTTTTAGGGCAATTTTTCATATTTGATTTTCAAATTTTGACTAATGGCTAATCTTAACAATTGAAATTCTCTATTTTTAATTGACTCCTACTGGTTTTGATTGGAAAAAGAGCAAGAATTGCTAAAAATAGGTAAAAATATACTAAGCGCATTGTGAGGAATTCAGGTAATCTTCTCAGCTGATAAGACTTCGATTTTGGATCTAAAAAAAACATCTCATGTGTCTAGCTTGAGTGACTTTTATTGCTTTCCTATCACAGATTTCATTTGGGCTATAAAAATGAACATAGTTTTCTTTCAGCATCTTTGTTACACATAGTAATTAGGCCCCATGAACACTATTTGTGGATCTTGAGAGAGTGGGTTTCCAGCAAAACTCTTCTCAATAAAGGATCCCTTGTAGGTGGGGAGGATTCTGAGGGAGTCTCACGTTCCACTAGATCCACGTGTCTTCAACTTTTGATCAAGGAATTCTCTCTCCAGAGAGGTTGATAGATCATAAGGGGTTGACATCATAGATCTTTGTGAGATAATCTTGGTCTTAGCATGTTAGATTAATCTATCTACTTTATTTGGGTTAAAAGTGAAAAGGCTAGGGGATTATGCTCTACTTACTTTTTGGATAGTACCAAAAAACTAAATCCTTGAATCTGGAACCAGTCTCCATGTGGTATATTTTGTGAGTCACCTTTAGAGAGGGTTAACTGTAGTGGACATTCCCTTAATTGGGTCAACCACGTTAATGGAACCTCAAGCGGTAATAGCCATTTTTATCTTGGTAGTGACAACTGCTATATAAATGTCCCGTTGGAAGAAATCTCCACAGGTGTGGTCTCTTGTTGGGCTGTCAGATCTCCCTAGCAGATCCTGAAGATTAAGTTCTCAGACTATGTCAAAACTCCGGTGTGCTTGGATTGGAGTTCGCCCTCTTGAATCATAAAAGTTGTAGAGTCAAACCATTACTAAAAACCCTAGCAAGGCCGAATTTTCATTTTCTAGGGTATATGTGCGTTATTGCAAAATATTTTTGGAACATACACAATTAGCACTTCTGAGGATTAGAATGAATAAAATCACTTGATTGTTCATGTGCAAGGTTTCTTTTTCCCTTGTTCATTGTTTTCAAACATGCTTGAAATCACTTGCTTGCTATTTTGCGTGGTTGTTTATCTATTTGGTTATTGAAAATGGACAAATCTATTACAATCCTCAAATCTGGACATTAAAATTTGCAAACTATTGGCAAAATGGTCAGCACTCCCCTTAGGATTCGTGACATGGCTTAACCACCTCCTGTGTCTTCTATAAGTCTAGTGGTTGTATCGGGCATTAACAGGTTGATCTTTTGGTGCAACGACAACCACTACTTGTAACAAGTGGTATCAGAGCTTGGTCACAGGTTTGAATCCTCTTGGGTAATGCTGAGGGGGAGATTGTTGGCAAAATGGTCAGTGCTCCCCTTGGGATTCATGACATGGCTTAACCACCTCCTGTGTCTTCTATAAGTCTAGTGGTTGTATCGGGCATTAACAGGTCGATCTTTTGGTGCAATGACAACCACTACTTGTAACACAAACAATCCAAATCTGGAAACTCAAAATTTGCAAAATCTGAAGTAAAATTCTTTTTTGGAGTCCACTGTCATCTTAGTCAGTCAGAAAGTCATATGATTTTTTATGAAATGTCATTTCATTACTACCCATCTATCATATGGTAAAGAACCCAGTGTCATATGAGTCTTTCTGCCAGTCAAATTCAAAAAGTCAAATCCTGCTAGCAACTGTCATACGAGCTTTTCAACTATCATTTTATAGCATACCCACTATCATACAAGCTTTTCAACTGTCATTTCATAGCATACCCACTGTCATACGAGTCTGCAGAGTGTCATTTGGGGAAATTTTGAAAAGTTGTCAGAAAATTGTTAGGATTGCTAGATACTTATCTTTTTCAGCCTATTTCTAGAATCTGTCAAACAAGTCACTATGTCAGAAATAGAGTAGTAGCTATTGAGAATCCTATCATTATCCCAAAGTGGTCTTTTGAATCCAATCCAGCCTTCTGTTTAATCGATTTGAGTCTTTATCATCTTGTGTCAAAACCTTGTCATAACTATCAATCTTCAATCAATCATCAAAATGACTAAGTGTTGTGATATTTTATCCGTTGTCTTTTGGGAACCTACCCATACATCCAAGGCACATTTTCCCTCATCTAATCTATATCTATACTTCAATCAATGAAACCTTGGCAAGGTAGCATCATCTGATCATCTTGATTCAATTCATTCTTCAATTGTCTTCATTTTATTCTTTTGCTTCACCCAAGGTTAATGGTGGAAACTAGAGCTTCCTCTCACAAGAAATCTGGAGAAGCATCCTAGACCTTGCCTATTACTACCACCAAGGGTCCCACTCTTGAAAAACTCTACAATTTAGGTCTTTACGAAGATGATGGTCTTGGCAACCTTCGATTAAAAACTGGTTACATTCCTCCTTCATCAACTCACAGAGGTACCCAACAAACCCCACATCAATCTATTCCAGGGAGTCCAAAAAATGCTACCATGTCTCAAGTAGGGACAAACTTTGGCTCTTAGAGAGTTCAATCTCAACATGGTGCAGATTAGGAACCCACACCTAAAGAAATTTCTCAATATCAAAATGATGATAACTTCAAATGAATGATGAAGCATTTCTTGAAAGAAGACAGAGAGGCATATGTTTTACAATTGGCTCTTCAAGGAGCTAAACTTCCTCCCAACTTTAATGTTGAAGATATCATTACACATGAGGAAGAAAATCCACTCACAGTTATGATAAAATAGATGCATGCCATGCAAGTCAAGCATAATAATCTTGAGAAAGAAAAGGAACCCAAGGAGTTCTCCATGGAGGCCCTATGTCCTTTTCCATTCAACAAAGACTTGTACATGCCACCATTCCCAAAAAGAGTGGAGATGCCTAAGTATAATAAGTACGATGGACACTCAGATCCTCAAGATCATGTTAGAGAATTCTATACACAATCTATGGAGTTCATGCATGAACCAACCTATCTGATGCATCTCTTCCCTTGATCTCTGGGCGGAGTAGCCATCCACTGGTTCTCTAGATTGCCTTCTACTATCAAAACTTTTGAGGAGTTGATCAAATTGTTTTATCAACAATACTCCTACAATATTTAACATCTAGTCACCATGATTGATATCTATAATCTCAAGCAATATCCAAGAGAACCATTCCTAACATTTCTCAAGAGATGGAGGAAGAAGTTATCTCTATATGCCAGACCTATTCCAAAAATAGAAAAATTGGAAATCTTCATCAATAACCTTGTTCCAAAAATTAGTTATCCTCTACAAATGCAAGATCATACATCTTTTGATAAGATGGTGGACAATGCTATCAAAATTGAAAAAGTTCTTGTGAAAAAAGGAGAAATCGCACTTCAAAAAGACAAGTACGAATCAGGATCTAGTTCTAAAGACAAGAACAAAAATTGGAACAAGAATAAAGGCATCGTCACAAATGGCATTGTTGACACTATCCATGCCCCATCAAAGGCACTAGCCTACAACCTAACTCTTGGTTCCCAAGCCATTAAAGCTTTAGAACAAAAGTCATCTGAACCATTCCAAAAGAAGCCAGAATACAAATCTTGGGATAAAAAGAGAAAGTTCACTCCTCTTGGAGAATATTTAGAATTAGCTATGAGAACTCTACAAGCTGATAACATCATCTCTTTGCAAGAAATCTGACAATCTGATCCAGACCCTAAGCCACATTTGTGGAAAGAAAATGAATTCTGTGATTTCCATTGAGGTAAAGGTCACAAAACTAATAACTGCTTACAGTTGAAACACACCATTCAAGATCTGATCGATAATGGAGACATCATAGTTGACAATCCTAAGAGTAATAATGATCATCTGACATTTATAGAACCATTTCCACAACATGGTCAAGGAGTTTCAACTTCTTAGCCTAATATGGGGCAAAAGTCAATTATGCCTACCCTAGAAATAATGTTGTCATCAATATGGTTGATCCATGTCTCTTCGAAAGTTGCAATGTCATCACAATTGTATGAAGAGAAAGAGATCATTCCTCAGCTAATGTAGTTACTCAATCAAAATCTTAGGTACATCTAAAAGGACAAATCCTAGATTCATCTAATGTCCCTAAGATACCCTTCAATCTTTCATCTACTTCCAAATAGAAGGCTGCTTCCAAATCTTCCAATCCAAAGGATACAAGGCCTACATCTTATAGCATTGTTCAACAACTCTAACACACTAATGCCAAAATATCCATGTTTGAGTTGCTTCAAATATCTCTAGCTCATAGAGCTATCCTAGACAAAGCTTTGCTCGAATCCAATGTTCCTGATGACCTTGATTTAGACAGGTTCCAAACTATGGTTGGACATCTTACATCTCCACAATATATCTCCTTTTCAGAGGAAGATGACAACTCCTTGAGTCACCCACATAATCAACCTTTGCATATAGAAGTCTTGATCCAGAACTGTAGAGTCAAACGTGTGTTGATAGATGGGGGCATTGGCCTAAACATTTGTTCTTACAGCTTGATCACACAATTGGGATTTTCAGAATTGGCTATTGATCTTAAAAAGAAAAAACTATCAAAGCCTATGATGAACAAGAAAGATCTTCTAAAGGCACCATTGTCTTACCTATCAGAGCAGGTCCAGTTATCAGAGATACTATATGTCAAGTTCTTGATCTACCTTTGGATTACAACATCCTCCTAGGGAGACCATGGATACATGAAATGCAAGCTATTCCTTCTACATACCATCAATGTTTGAAGTTTCCTTATGAAGGAGTAGAGGTTACTATCCCCACAGATCTAAATACAACTTGTAATACATTGAAGGAAAGTGTAGATAAGATTATGCCTAATAACAAAGAATCTTCCATTGAATCAACTAAAGAGGCATCCACATCTAAAATGGAAGATCTTGCAAAAGTGGTTAATATCAAAGAAAATAGTATGGGAGAATATACTATAGAACCAGTCTTATCTTTGACATCTCTCCCTATCTCACCTAAGTCTTATGGACAATCTTTGAAACAATCCAAGCCCAAACCTAAGGAACCTCTTGAAGCATATAAAAAGAATTTTGTAGCAGAACAAGTATCCAAGCAAGTGTTTGAAGAGGATGAAGCTGTGCTATCATGGCTATACAAAGATGGACCCGAATCCCCAGTTGTCCAAACTTGTGATTCTATAGTATCCAAAGATTCTTCTAAGTCATATGGCCTAGGAGATAAATTAGTAGCTAAGATGGGATATTTAGGTAAAGGACCTCTAGGAGTCAGAGGAAAAGGTCTTGAGGTACCTCTCCCACATACTGGTAGAGTAAATAAAGACAAAGTTGGCTTAGGATTTAAAAAGAAACCCTTCCACCTCAAAGGGAATTGTTCCCATGTCATAGAGTAGATCGCACCAAGAGAACCTCTTCTTAAGAAAGAAGAAATAGAACCATCAGATAGTGATTTAGATAGCTCATAACTCATCCCCTATGAAAAATTTCCTAAGGAGATCAAAGACCTTCTTGATGATAAAGATGATCCAATCAAAAGAATTAATGTAGTAGAAACACAAGAACCTACTATCAATCAAGAGATAGTTGCAACACAAGAACTAGCTAATCTCGAAAACAATCAAGAAGAGGAAGGTGGTAGTCATTGTAAGACAGATTCTCATGAGTATGAATTCAAATCAAAATATGAGGGTAACCCTTCTTGGGGTATTCACCCTGACTTTACTCATGTTCTAAAATTTCCTAGAGATCCTAAATCAGAAGATGAATCTAATGACTATGAATGGGGAGTCATTCCAGAACTAGATGAGCTTATCACCGAGAAGCATGTTGATGTTATTCACTAATATGCACCTCAACCCAACGTAAGTCTATAGTGAAATGATGAACCTATCGAGTCTGGTCCACCTATGGCTGAATTGGATTCCCACAATGACATTGAGCCTATTCATGAATTAAATGTCTTAAGTTGTAATATCACCTTTGAACTCAAGTGTTGGGTTAGGACCAATGATGATAGATCCATATCCGTAAACACTATCTACCAATCTTTCCCCACTTTGACTATCCAATATCTAGAACTTATTGATCAAACCTCCACAAATCTAAGCCATGGTATTTATACCTTCCCAGATGACTATGCCCTTGCTTGCTACCTCAATGTAGTTGAGCCTATGAGTACTTCCATCAGTGAACTGAGTGTTAGCATGATGGAGTCAGACATCAAATATCTTAGTCAGAAAAATAAGAATAAAAAGAAAAAGAAAAAGAGTTCTGAGGGTGAAAACCACTCTATGGCAGTCTCAGAACCTACAAAAGTAAAAATAAAAGACATATCCGAAGGTGAAAACCTCTTTGAGGCACCTAAGGATGAGATATTTGATGTCCTTCCAAGTCATTTACAGGACATATCTCTGGTTCTAATTGAACCCACTCAACCTATCAACTTGGGAATGATAGGGGAACCATAGTTGATTCATGTAGAACAATCTTTATTAGAAGAAGAGAAGCAAAAATTTACAACATTCCTAACAGAGAATAAAATCAACTTTGCATGGAAATATTTAGATATTCTAGGGTTGGATCCTAATCTTATAATGCATCATTTATCTATAGCTCCAAATGTCAAACCTGTCAAGAAAAAGTTGAGAAAGATGCATCCTCATGTTGCACTCTTGGTAAAAGCTGAATTAGAGAAGTTACTAAAAGCCGGGCTCATCCGTGTTATAGACTATGCTGAATGGATCTCTAATATTGTACCTATTTCTAAACTAGATGGTTCAATTAGAGTGTGCACAGACTTTAGAGATGTGAATAGAGCATGCCCTAAGGATGATTTTCCACTACCTAACATTGATATGATAGTGGACATGACTGCGGGTTTCGAGATGCATTCCTTAATGGATGGCTTCTCTGGATATAACCAAAAAAAAATTGCTCTAGAGGATCAAGAGAAAATTGCTTTCACATGTGCATGGGGTACCTTCTATTGGAATGTCATGCTATTTGGGCTTAAAAATGTTGGTGCTACATATCAAAGAGCAATGACATATATTTTTCGTGACATGATGCATCGAACTATGGAAGATTATGTTGATGATACTTTAGCAAAATCTATGATTAGAACTGAACATCTAAAGGCCTTGAGCATGATCCTAGACAGAATGGAAAAGTTTAGTCTCCGACTAAATCCTAAGAAGTGTGCTTTTGGTGTCACTTCTGGAAAGCTCTTAGGATACATAGTTTCAAAGAAGGGCATTGAGGTTGATTTAGCTAAAGTAAAGGCTATAATGGAAATGCAACCTCCAAAGAATATCAGTCAAATGAGGACGTTGCAAGGAAGAGTTTAATCTATCAAAAGATTTATATCACAGCTAGCAGATATATCACAACCTTTTACAAAAAACATTACATAAAGGTGTGAACTTTGCATGGAATGAAGAATGTGAGAACAAATTTAACCATATCAAGAAGTATCTATCAAATTCGCCTATCTTGATGCCTCCTATTCATGGGAAGCCTTTGATCTTATATGTCTCCACTACAGATACATCACTTGGGGCATTGCTAGCACAACATGATGAGAACAAAATGGAAAGAGCTATATACTATATCAGTAGAACATTGGTTGCATATGAGAAGAAATATTCAATGATTGAGAAAGCTTGTCTAGCTGTGATCTTTGCACCACAGAAACTGAGACACTACATGCTAGCTCATACCACACAATTGGTATCCAAAATTGATCCACTCAATTACCTACTAAGCAAAGCTACCTTCACAGGTAGATTAGCTAAATCGGTCATGCTCTTAAGTGAATTTGACATTGAATATGTGGAATGAAAATCTATCAAAGGATAGGTTATTGCTGATCAATTAGCAGATACACCTATGATTGATGATACACCAATGCAAATGGAATTTACAGATTCCTCTATCATGACTCTTTCTTCTAGAGAATGGTAATTATTCTTTGATGGCTCCTATACACAGAATGGATTTGGAGTAGGCATAGTGTTCATAACTCCTCAAGGATACTCAATCCCAAAAGAATTCAGATTAAAGTTTCCTTGCACAAACAATATTGCAGAATATGAAGCCCTTTTGAATGGTATGAAAATAGCAATTAAATGGAGAGTAACAGAGCTACACATTCATGGAGACTCTCAACTTGTTATTCATCAAGTCAATGATGTGTACCAAACTAAAGATGAAAAGCTCATTCCTTATAAGAGAATGGTAGATGATTTAAAGAAGTATTTCATATCTATCACATTTAAGAAAATTCCTAGAATGGAGAATAAGGCTGTTGATGCAATGGAAATGCTATCTACTTTACTACAGTAGCCTGAACATGAGCTATGCTACGAGTTCCTGGAGGAAGCACTATCTTATCTTGCATATGAATCCCCTGAAATCCACATGATTTGCACCATTGTAGGTCATGATTCATCTAGATACAAAAACCTATTTTCCTATCTCCAAGACCAAATCATTCCCGATACCTTCAACCACCATGAGAAGAAATACCTTATCCGTAATGCCTCCCGATATGTCATCATTGGTCACGATCTATACAAATGAGGTCTAGATGGTACACTACTTAGATGTTTAGAGCGGGAAGAGTCTCAACATGCATTAGAGGAAGTCCATGATGGTATTTGTGGGTCACACTCGAACATTTTAACACCAGCTCAAAAAATTATTAGGGCTGGGTACTATTGGCCTGAAATGGAGAAAGAGTCTATCAAGTTTGCTAAGAACTATCAAAAATGCCAAGTGCATGGAAACTTAATTCATGCTCCAGGGAGAGATCTAATTCCCTTTACTACATAATGACCTTTTAACCAATGGGCATTTGATCTTATAGGAGCTATACATCCTCATTCTTCTAATGGACATACCCATATAATCACAGCTACAGATTATTTTACAAAATGGGTAGAAGTAGTCCCTTTGACACAAGCAACTGGAAAGCAAATATCTATGTTCATATTGAACTATATCATATGCAGATATGGGATACCTCATTCCATAATCATAGATAACGGTGGACAATTCAAGAACAAAGACCTAGATGATCTATGTGCCAAATTCAAGATCACACAACATTGGTCTTCTATCTACTATCCTCAAGGGAATGGACAAGTAGAGGCTTCTAATAAGAATCTATTGAAAATCTTGCATCATACAGTTAATAAAATAGGAAGAGACTAGCATCTCATGATCAATACAGCTCTCTGGGCCTACAAAAAAAGTATTAGAACACCCACTGGGGCTACACCTTTTTCTTTAGTTTATGGGTCTGAAGCAGTACTGCCTATTGAGGTTGAAATCCCATGACTAAGAATTAGAATGCATGGTTTAGTAACTGATGATGACTACAGGGTGTCTAGGTTGCAAGAACTTGAATTACTAGATGAGCACCGACAAGCAGCATATGATCATCTTAGAGTATATCAGAAGAGAATGTCTAGAGGTTACAACAAGAAAGTCAGACATAGAGAATTTCAGGTTGGCGATCTAGTCTTGAGAGAGAATCCTAAAAATCAATCACATCGAGAATGCAAGGGGAAGTTTGAACCCAACTGGCTGGGTCCCTTTGTAATCACTGCTACTTTTGGCTCTGGTGCCTATCAACTCTCAATGACTGACGGATAATAGCTCCAAAAACTAATCAACATTCTCCATCTGAAGAAATTCTATGCCTAAGGCATTCAGTCTATGGTAAAATGTCTTGAAAAAAGCTTAAAAATCTGAAAAAGTCCTGAAAAAAATAAACATCTTGGTGAAAAGCTAGCAATAGGCAACTTGATGATTCACAAAAAAATTGAAAATATCAAAAATATCAAAAAAATTGAAAAAATGAAAAATACAAAAACAATGAGAAAAAGAAAAAGTGCCTTGGTGAAAACCTGGAAACAGGTGCCTTGGTAGCAAAAATAGAATCTCTACCAAGATGGTGAAAACCCGGCAAACGGGTGCCACTTGTTTCAAAATGCTCCATCTATCAACACAATCTTGGTCTTTCCTAGCTTTCAGTCTTGCTTTAGTTTTTACATATCTCCCAATTTGTTTTCAATAAGTCAGTTTGTACACCAATCAGCTCAAGCATCTATATCTTATCAATGTTCAAATTTGGGGGCAATCAATGTCATATCCTATGGTCTTCACTATATCTTAGACATATCATATCTAGTCAGAGTCCTTTGAAGCTTCACCCGAGTCAATCAGTCTATCTTGTCTCCAGAAAGGATTTTGCATCTACAACAATGCAATCAAACATCAAACACAAATTGAAAACAATCTATGCTTTTTACATGCTTTTATCTCCTTGTATGCTTACTGATTCGCATTGAGATTTTTTCATATTATGTCCTTTTGAGCTCTTCGATGATGTCCTTTACAGGATTTAGAGAGTGATGATTGGGGGCATAATCTTTTCTTTGTTTTCTGCTTATATGTGAAAATCTAACAACTTTGGAAATTCTGGATTGAAATGGTGTCCGACTGTAAGAGCCTCTATCTCGAATTGGATGGCCATACGTACCTCGACCATTGATACCCAAAAAATTCAAGGAAGTTTGATCTAACTATTGTCTTTTTGAGTGAGTTCTTTCTCCTACTATGAAATGCGATCTTACCTAAGGAGGTGAACAATAAAGGGTCACTATGGGTAATTCACATTGGTTTTAGAATGATCTCTTGACTACTTGATGTGTTTGTAATGCAAGGTGTATTCAGGTCATCATGACATTTATGTTTTGATGCTTATACAAATTGCTATAACAAAATAGACATGATATTCAGGTCATCCTGGCATTTATGCCTTGGTGCTTATATCTAATCCGACATTCCGAAAATAAAATCAATATTCATATATCCATGGTTGTTGACTAGTGGGTTTTGTATTGACTCTTGCGCATACAAATTGATATTCATATGTCTATGGTTTCATAGCTAGTGGGCATTGTATTGATTTATCCAGTTACCTAAAAGTTCAATGATGATACCAAATTGACATATGATCAGTGAGTAGGTCCTAGGTCCTAGGTTGCATTTCATTTTGCATGTTTCTTTGCATTTTGCATGTCTGCATGATCTCACAAGTGTTTGGAAACACTTCAAAGCTTAAATAATTCTTCATATCAATTCTTCACATCTAATGAGAGCTGAGTCTCACTCAAAGGTCTCTTCACCAAACCACAAGCAGTAACCCTCCTGGGTTAAACATCCTTTTGACATAAGACCGAGTACTTGTCTTCATCAACCTGCAAAAACATATCATGTGTATCACTGCATTTACATCCCATATCATTACCATTTGTTTCATTACATTACATCTAGTGCATAAACATAAATCATACATACATCTTTTCATAATCAATTACATTTGCATAACATCCATACATATGACAGAAATCATTGCATTGCATTGATCCATACATACATTCTACACTACTCATAGCATAAACATCACATGATATCATCATAAATCAAAACATGACAAGTACAAATGAAGTCACAACCCAAAATATTGATCTCATATATATCATCAACTCGAAATGTGTCAGGGGTGCACTACTGACACAATATACAAAAGAATGAGCTCCTGAGAGCTATCAGAGTCAGAACAGTATATCAATGATAAAAAAGAATAGAGTATATCAAAAACATAAGAACAAGAATCAACTATCAGCATGCTCCTTGACATCTGGTGGAGGAGGGGGTGGTGCATTTGGTATCACCTCTACTCTTGGCACCCTAGCTCCCTCTGAGGCTGCCATATAATCTGAATACGTAGGTACTCTCTACGTAGTAGGGGAAACAACATAATATGCAGACACATAATACAAAGCCCATGAGGTTTGATGGGTCACCTCTGTCTATAATCTTCGAACCTCTGAATGAAACTTAGCATGAAGCTCTATGTGCTACCTATCTGCCTCTAGATACCTCTCCTCCCACCTAGCATTCTATACCTTCAGGTATTGGACCTAAGCTCTGAGACGTCTAATAATATTTGATGAAGTAAGAGGTACACTAGGCTCATCCTCTGCTACTGGAATATCTGTGTCCTATGCTGGCTGCTTTGCCTGCTCTATGGTACCTACTCTATGCACCTTATGGTGTCTAATCTCAGCACCTAGATCAAAGGGATCATCTGTACCCATATCTGTACCAGCACCTACAACCTGCTTAGCTACTAATACATCATCTGCCGAACCAACACTACCCAAAGTGCCACTCTCACCCCTGGTCTGTCTCTATGAACCTATGGATGTATCTTCTATAGAAGTAGAAGGACGAGGGGGCCTCACATGTCCTGCTAGTCTTTGTAGTGGAGCCATCACTCTCAGTCTGGGTGGTGTAGGATGTACTACTTGTGGTCTCAGAACCAGTCGCATAGGAGCTCCTATCACATCCATTGCCTCCTCCATGGAGGGTATCAACTTAGTGGGATCAAAGAATCTAGGGATAGGGTGATCTGCAAGCCAAGAGATGTATCCATCTGTGACCCTTGCATCAACAACCTATGGAAGGTAGTCCTAGTCTCTACCTATGATCCTACTATACTCATCTGGATATAAAGAATAAGTGAGCCTCTGTGTCCATCCGAGCCCAATCTCATGAACAATGTGAGCATAAGCAGTATACTCCTGTGGGGCATCCTGAATGCGTCCATACTGACGCCAGACTCTGGTAATAAAAAATCTCTCCAAAATGGTGGAAGACCGACCAATAAGTACACGACTCTGGAATAGAAAGTTTTACTGCTCCCTTGCGATGGGCCAAACCTCTATCTGCAAGTACAGTCTCCATACTAAAAAAGTCATATCATCCAAGCATCATCTAAAATACTCAGTATGGCCCATGTGGACCTGCATGACATAACTAGTATATGTGTATATCACTGGCTCATGTGACTGATGCTGTGTTTGAAAAACTAGTCTCAAAACTGGGATATGCTCCTAGGCCCATATCTGTAACACAAGAGCTCCAGAAGTGAAACTCTTGCAATCCTGATACACAACCTCATGCATCTTTGAAAACATATGTGCCAAAAGACACTGACCCCAAGCAAGCTCAATGGGAGTCACCATAAGAAGCGCTACCATTAGGGCTCATCCCATCAAGAAACCATTCTGCTAATGGCCCGACATGATGAGCTCACCAATCATCCCAACAATAATGCACTCTAAGTGGTGTCTGACCATATCTTTGTACAAGGGTCTCCCACGAAATGGACCCAGTCAACTATGTATCATCACCAAATAGACACCTAAAAGCATGAAGACCTGTCTGGCCGGTACTCACATACTTAGGATGCCGACTACAATGGAAAGGAATGTGTAGTATCTTATATACATCCTCTGGAGTCATAGTGATCTCCCTAGTCGGTAAATGAAAAGTCTGTGTCTCTGAGTGGAACCTCTCGATCAATGCAGTTAGTAGGCCATGATTTACCCTAATATTAGGTAAATGGATTAGGTTCTCAAACCCACAGGCAGCAAGATGTACCCTCATAGGGTCAGGAAGTGAAACACATAGTCTTTGTGTCGCTGGATATGAATGACGGACATGTACATCTAGATATGTGACCTATATTATATAGAAACATGAAATTCTATCAAAAATTGGGTTCAATAATAGGCTCAAAATGTAGAAATTGAATGGTTTGATATTTCAGAAGGTAGGTCAAAGAGTCAGCAATCAAGCAGAGCAATTAGAAAAGCCAAAATTTTGACCTAAGATGGAGTTTTGAACTCACTGTTTGTCATACGACAGTCCAGACTAGTGTGAAAAGTCGTACGACTTTCCACAATAGACCAAACAGCAAACCATATTCATACGACATGGGATACTTCATCATACAAGTTTTGAGGGACCCGATGAAATGTCGTACAACTCATGGGTCCCTCTCATACGACACTGGGCATGTCATGAAATGATAAAGGAAATGAAATTCAAATGTCATACGAGTCTGGGGGAAGACTCGTATGAGTTTTCATACATGTGAAAATTGAAAAAAAAAATGCGTATGAAAAATTCTAAAAATGCTATAAAACATGCAAAATTTGAAATTTTCGAGAGGCACAGAGGTCCACATACTGGATGTCTGTACTGTCGAGGTCTATGATGTCTCTGACTGTGCTCAAATCAATGCGAACTCATAGGTACCTTCGGTTCTCTCTATTCTGCCATTTTCTCACTCAGAGGGCTCCACAAGATCTCCAAAGTCAAATGGTTGAAATGATTTGAAAATGACCCTTCCGGCCCTTATATAGCTTTTGACCTAATTTTCAAAAGTGCTCCATTTTCCATGAAAATTGCACCCCTGGCTAATTTCGATGTTCTAAATCCATTTTCGGAATCAAAATTAAAATTTGAGATCATTTATTATGTCAAAATCATGATTTAAAATTTTGGGCCCAGGACGGTCTATTGCTTGCATATTCGACCTTCAATCATCACAGAAATCTAGTATTCAACTTAACTGATTATCTTACATCAAACTATCAAAATTTCAACTTGGTCAACCATGGTCAACTCATGGTCAAACCTAGTCAAACTTGGTCTTTTGGACCTCCAAACGATGTAGAATGCATTTTTGAACGTGTATAACCATTTCTCAAATCAATTAGCATGCTTCTAAACTATCAACGCTGACTTTTTTTGTCAGATTTCAATTTTAATCCTAAAGGGGGCATGGTATTGCATATCATTCAAAGTATGTAATCTAAATTTGAAATCATATCTTTTCTTAGTAATCAAGACAACAACCATGTCTAGTTGCTGATTCATCAAAAAGACCTCATCGCTTGGGGCAAACCAATCATCACTTGGGGCATATCAGATTCATCAAGATCCATATCAATCTGGTATTCTCCTAATCTTGTAAATTGTATCAGTCTTTTGCAACTATCGGTTCAATTGTGTTATTTCCTTGGTTCTTTGGTAACTGAAGGGTTCAGATGTGATACCTATGTGATTCTTCTAAGGACAATCGAGTCTGGAATCGGTCACTCACTTCTTCACAATCATAAGGTTTAGAATCAGGTGTTTTGATGCTTTTGTTTCATTGGTTCATTACTATTATAGTTAACATTATCTTTGGTCATTTAGGACCTATTATCTTCATATCAAATCTTTCAATCAGCTTCTGCTTCATATCAATTATCAATTTCAAACATCAATTTCATATCTCTATCAAACACAGACTATCTTTGAACCACTGCGCTTCACATAGCAATTCAAAGAGGGGCAAAATGTAATACCCCAAAAATGGGCTATATGTTCATTAACCTCATATATCGACAATTCAAACGAAATTGACATCAAAGTCCTAACCAAAGGCACATTGAAACATCATCGAATCCTAATTGATTATCCTAAAATTTTGCATCGGAGAATATTCCTATTCATCATAATTATCCTTAATTTAATGATTATTTGGTGATAAATCCAATTTATCCTAAAGTTTGATTAATTGAATATTCTCAATATTTAATTAATTAGATTTAATACTACCACTTAATTATTTAATTGAATTTAATTATATTTATTCATAAGTTGTATTATTTAATTTTGACAATAAATCAAAATTCCTATCATTAATTGATTAAATTATTATTTAATTAATTAAAGCAAGTTGTCAGTTTTTAATAATATTATTTTTGAATAAAAGTTTGAAAAATAATTGATTAAACCATAAATCAATTGTTTTATTTTTCAAAATTAGTTAAGTTGGAAATAAATCACTTTATTATTAAATTAATTCATTAATCAAAACATGCACAATCACAAAAGCAGACAACTATCAATTATCAATTAAATCAAAAACTCTATTTTGAGATCAGCTCTGCTTTTGCATGTTTTTGTGAGTTAATTATTCTTTATAATCAGATAACTCAAAAATCAAGCTGAGTTAATCTGAGTGATTTATGCCTTTTATTCATGCACCTCCAAAGCCCTAGATTTCTATAAATTAAGGCTTTAGCTCTTCACAAATCATCCACAAGAATTGCATAATCACGCTGCCAAATTGGAGACTGAAGAATCATCTTTGCAAATCCCAGCTTTGTGAGATCAATATTTCATAGTTTTTCATATCATATTAGTTTTCATTTGTTAGATCATTTAGCATATCATAGCATATCAATTTTTTACATATCATAGATTCATATCCATTTTTCATTATCATAATTGCATAGAAAACCAAAAAAATAGATTAATTTGCATTCATATTTCATATCAGTTTTGCATTCAAATCCTTCATTTAGGTGTCGTCAACGTCATTGATCTCGATACAATCTGAGAACATCATACTCGCACCTATTAGAAGGCAGTAAATCACCTGGTTAGTTTAGCTTTCAATTACTTGCATGATTTCAATTTTAGCTAACCTCTAATATTTTACTGAAGTGTTGTCTCTACAGTCAGGTATAAAATTCACACACACAGTAAGAACAAAGACTAGACTAGTCAAAATCATGGCTAGAAGATATGATGAAGTAATTGAAGATACCCAAAAGGCATTAGATGAAGTTTTGATGCAAAAATTTCCTAAAAGAGAGTCATCACCTAAGATTGATAAACCTATATCCTTGGCTTTAGGAGAGAGTTCATAAACAATGGATAAGAGTGATCAAGATAAATTGCAACCAAACTTCTTTGTCACTGGTGTGCCTGTTAGCCTTGACACTTCCTAGGATGTACATGATCCATTCATGGACAAGATGGATAGTGTGATGGAAGTTGAAGACTAGGTACAGATAGAAGAAAGGAAATCAAAGGAGAAACAAGAAGAACAAATACATGAGAAGGAGTTACACCAAGAAGGAAATCAAGAAAAACAACCGAAGGAAAAGGAGACCACTGGAATCAATCTCGATTCATCTCTATTGTTGGCAAGTGCTGCCAAACCAGTAGGTTCTGATGTGGATAGCATGGATGAAGATGAATTGATGAGACTATCATTCATGGCATTTGCTAAAGCTAAGGAGAGATCAGCCCAAAAAGGAGACAGAAGAGCCAAGATAATGGGCAAGGCAGTAGAAATAGTAAACATGCTACTACCCTCTCCACTTATCCTTAAAAGCAAGGAGGAAACTGAGAATCTCAATATAGTCCTTGATAGCTTTGATAGTCACTTTGACTCATTGCTAAAAACAACAAAAGAAAAGGCTGAAAGAAACTTCTTGGAGAAGAAGTTAAGAAAAGTTCACAAGTCCATCTCATGGAACTTAGGGATTCTAAAGGCTACCACTCTTAAAGCCAAGAGTTGTGTAGCAAAAGGAAGGAAACTATATAGCTACTGTATAAATCCTTGCAGGCACATGAAGAATGTTGAGGAGACCATAGCCAAAGATAGGGCAAGTCTTGATAGTATAATGGATAGTTGTGAATCATCTTCACAAACTATGGGAGAAATAGACAAGGAAACATCCAGGCTACTGGAGCAAATTAGTGTATTGGAAATAGAGAAAGGGAGAGTTATAGACCAGTATGTTGGGTAAAACTGAGGTTCAATTAGATGGCCTTTGTATGGATATGGTTGAATTGAAATTACCCTAAGAATGTCAATCCGGGAATCATAGACTTGCGAGAGATATCATGGCTATTTGCTCAAGGGGTGAAAATAATAAATCAAGAGGTTTATGAATGCAACTTACTACTTGCTAATAAATTGAATTGTCCAAATTACTACACATCTAAGATTACTTCTGCAAATAGATTATAATCTAAAGTTCACACCTTTAAACAATTAAACACAATGTATTTATGAATGCTACGAGTGTTATTAACACACCTCTAAACAATTAATCTCAATGTTCTTATGAATGCTTATTGCAAAGTATTTGTCTGATTAAAAGTTGGTTTAATTAAGAATTGTAATCTGTTTATATTGCGACAGGAGGTTTTATGGTGATAGGAGGTTGTTTTCAATAGGCTAGTTCTAAATACAGAGTGCAGCAGGAGGTATGATAAGTGGTGATAGAGAGTATTATGAATGGAGATAGGAAGTTGTGGGTATTATGAGTATTATGGTTTAATAATTGAATGGAGGTGGTAAGAGTCATACAGTAGATGATATTATGAGTACCAAGGTTTAATAACTGAATGGAGGCAGTAGAAAGAATACAACAGATAGTATTATGTAATAGATCAATGATATATAATAAACAATTTCTTTATAAAACTGTCACAACCAATTACTCCATCAGACAATTGAATCCGTGATCTATCAACAAGCTTTGTATAGATTCGATTAGTAAAAATATATATATGGAAAACTTCTTATAAATGCACACAATCAATTCTGAAAGGAACACACGAAGTCGATAATACTGAAATACTCACAAAGAAAACTACAGTAATCTCACCAAGTTTCCCGAGAGGGGGCCCTCCTCTAGTTCGCTAGGTGAGAGATATTCTAAACACCAGCTGCTACTGAAAAACCATGCTCTTAAAACTTTAGAGATAATATAAATAGAGTATTTTCATATATTATGGATGATATGTCTTTTGATTCGCATTCACTTATATAGCCTAAAATGTTCAACCATGTTGATAACTAACTAGAATGGTCGCTGGCCTGTTTCCTAAACATGGATAATAGTTTGTTTTGGCTACTGGCCATACATAACAATTTGCAAAATAGTCTAGCTAAAATAACATATGGCCAAAACTAAGCGATTCAAAACTACTTGCTTAATGTAACAAAATGACAACTTCAAAACTATTCTTCCAGCTAAATGGTCGACTCCATATTCTCGCATCCTAAGTTCCTGTAGCAGAATGAATCAAAATGTATCAATATTTATGCATTAAACATCCACTCTTTCAAGAAATATTTCAAACCTTAAGACTTTATTAAATGCATTATATTCCTTAATAATTAATGGAAAAATAGGGGTTTAGACAGGCTTAAGACAAGACAAAAGTTGTAAAGAATATACAAAAACAAAAGCAATTTGCACACCCATCATTCCCCCCAGCTTAAAGGTTTTGCATTTCCTCATGCAAATGAGGTGTTTGGCTGGATCCAATAGGCTTCACATTTAATATCTCTGTATCTGCTTCACCTCTGGTTATACCAATGGTTCCTTTTTCCTGAGAAGCAAGTGCCTGCAGCTGCAACTGTATCTGTTGATTAGATTGTTGGAGTTGAGTGACCATCTGCCATAATTGTGCATTAGAAAAGAGTGGCAAACCCTGTTCAGCATCAGGAACTTCATGAATTCCACTTGTTTCTGTAGCAATTGGATTAGGGTCATTTTGAACTGTAAGAGTGATAGGGAGTTTATCTTTACTGATATTAACCATTGCAAGGGTAGTTTCATGAAGAGGATGCTCGACATTTATACCCTAATAAAGGACCATATCAGTATTGGTATTGGAGTGTTCCTGCATTATGGTCTCTTCTTGTTGAGCATGTTCTTCATGGACATCTTCCTGTAATTTTGCAGTTTCAAGATTCTCCTGCTGATCTTCCATAGTGCCCTCTTCTTCATTAATCTCAACATTAGTGTCCTCCCCAATTTCTTCACCAAATTCTTCACTGAATTTGGTATCATGGTGTTCAATTTCTTCTTCATTTTGTTGTTTAGGTGGTTCTTCTTCTTCGGAAATTGGTTTCTCAGGGGTAGAGTCTTCTTTTTTCTATTTTTTCTTTTTATATCACCTGCAGATTCTATTGTTTCAACTAACCCTTGCAACTTATCAGGGGTATGCTGCTTCTGTCGAGTAATCATGGGATGAGGGCTAAGTTTTGGGGTTTCACTTTCTTCTTTTCTTTTAGGCTTTAAGGCTTTTTCTTTCGGTAAGCTTGAGGGTTTCAAATGCTGCTTTTTGGAAGAACCGGCTTTAGGGGTATTATCAGCGACAGGAGATTGAGGATTTTCTATAGGGGTTTGATTCACAAATGCATCCCATTCAAGTGTTGGTTGAGCTAGGTGAAGGTTATGGTTAATAATGAGCTTAATTAATCCATGGTGGGCCAAGGAATCGGCATGTCCCTGATTGTACTAGTCACAGGACTGTTTTAGGGAACAAAATAGGTAATATGGCAAATTAACAAGAACACCATATCACCAATGTAACATTAAGCGGAACTGGTTGGAAAATACATACTTGAAGCATCCTTCGCAGGTGATGTAATCAATTAAAAACTTTGCAACAGCATCCCATGGCTTTGGAGGTGATTTCCGCACTACCCCTTGCCCCTGGATGTTCTCAACTGATTCTCCTCGCTGTAGAAACTACTTTTTGTGAAGCTTTAAATCTATAACCCTTGGATGATGAAGTAGGAAAGAAAAGGTCACCAATTTGGGATAGATCGGTGACTTTTGCAATTGTCCCTAAATTCACAGGAAACTGTAATCCCTGAACAGTAGCATGAGTTCCCTGAAATCCTGAGGCAAATTCTGCGGCTATGGTTGCATCAAATCCACACAAGTGTTTGAAGAAATTTGTCCATCTAGCATGAGTGAAAATTCTCAAGGCTTCCTCATCAGCATACAACTTATCCAAGGATTTTGGTTCAAAGCGAAGATGTTTTCCCCCCATGACAAGAGACATAATTTGAAAGGTTTATCACAGTGGAAAATAAGCAAAAAGCAACGGTGAAAATGAAAATGACAGGAAGTATGAAATAGTTTTAGCAACAGGGGAATGAGGATGATACCAAAAAGTAGTAGTAATGGCAAGGTACGTGTAATTAATTATTAAGGACAAAAGGCTCGTGTAGACATGACCTTGTGCAGAATCACAAATAATAGAAAGGAGAATGTAATAAATGGGGTGGAAATGATGACTCAATAAGGGCGTATGTGAAGATGATGACATGGTACATAACCCCCCCCAGCTTAGCGGCTGATCCGTCCCAGTCATGCCAAGTAATCATTAAGAAAATAAAATACATAAAATAAAGCATAAGGTGAGAAAATACTTCCTGACGTGGTGGCAGCGAGGAAGCTGAGGTGAATTCATCAACAAATCCAAGGAGATCATTGTAGCAAGGAAAGGACAGAGCTGCCAACTGTAAGGAAAAGGACAGCAGGCACATGAGGAGGATGGAAAATCTGCCATAAAAAGATTTACAAGAAAATGGCCACCATAACGGAGAGACACATGGTAGTGTAGGCCATCGAAGAACTCCGAGCGATAAGAGGTTCACTTAGGAGGGATGCCAAGATAATGGCGACAGGATCAAAGAAACCTCCTGTTGCATCTAGCAGAGAGGAGTGGTAGATGACGGTGAAGGGCGATAGGAACAAGGAAACCTCTTGTCACAACCAGAAACTTTTTTTTTTAAAAAAAAATTTATTTACGACACAAGACTGCTGAAAAATCAGTTTTCAATCAAGTGCCGCCTGGAAGCACTGGCAAACTAGTTTTCACTACCAGAGAGTCTAACAACTACAGATTGCTGGATTACCCAATTTTCAACCAGTAGTTGGCCAACAATGCCAAAGACTAGTTTTCATTGTTGGATCTTTTTTTTCATGGTTTTATAGAAAATATATATATATATATATATATATATATATATATATATATATATATATATATATATATGTATGTATTCTAGCAATACTGGAGGAGACCAAGGGGAACCATGATGAGTTCCTTGGTGATAACAAGAGAAAATGCCTCCTTTGATAGAGGCCTATATAATTTGAGTCAATGTCCATTAACAAGAAGTGTGCGACGCTCTGAGTCCATAGTGCAAAGCTGTACAACACCATTATCAAAGACATGGGCAATTTAATAGGGACCTAGCCAACGAGTATGAAATTTACCTTTGAAATCCTGAAATTGAGAATCATACAAAAGTGCCCAATCACCTGGCTGGAAGGAGCGTTGACAAATGTGTTTGTCATGCCAAAGTGCTTGCTAATTTTGGACACGTTCAGTATGGAGGAGTGCATCCTGACAGAGTTCATCCAAGGAGTGGAGTTGTGTTAGGCATTCCCGCTAAGCATCAGAGAGACTCAAATTGAGTTGAAGTGCAGTTCGAAGAGTCTTAATCTTGAACTCAATAGGAAGAACAACCCTCTTACCATAGACCATCTCATAAGGGGTCAAACCAGTGGTAGTCTTCCACATTGTACGATAGGCCCACACAGCTTCAGGAAGTCATGTGGCCCAATCCTGCTTATGAAGAGCAACAGTCTTGGTAAGAATATTCTCTAGTTCCCGATTAGTGACCTCTACCTGTCCATTTTCTTGAGGGTGATAGGGTGATGATTTTCGATGACAGATTTCATATTCTTTGACTAATGCAAAAATGAGATCTGAAGTGAACTGAGGTCCTTGATCCATAGTAATCTCTTGTGGAACACCAAAGTAGGTGAAAATCTCAAAGTACAAGAAGGCAACAACTTTGGTATCGTAGGCATGCTTGAGGGCAACCACTTCAACCCACTTGGTAACATAATCAGTACAAACAAGAATGTATTCCTTGTTATTAGAAGGTGGATTGATAGGGCCCACAAATTTAAGACCCCACTTCTCAAAAGGTTCAATAGAGAGCTGAGGATGGAGTGGCATATGATCAGAATGAGTAGGACGACCCATTCACTGGCATTGATCATAATGATGAACATAACGCTTGCAATCTTTATGGAGTGTAGGCTAGTAATATCTTGTAGTAAGAATCTTTTGAGCAATCCGTTGAGCAGCAAAGTGTCCTCCACAAGGTTTAGTATGGTAGGCATGTAGAATATCAAAGACATCATCTTTAGGGACACACTGACACATAATGTTATCAATGCCAGTATGGAAGAGAAGACCATTGATCCATGTATACTGTCCACTCAGTCTGACCAACTTCTGATGTTCTTGAGGAGAGAAGTGTGCTGGAAACCTACATGTAACCAAATAGTTGGTGATGTTGGCATACCAAAAACTCTTGGTGGAAATGGCAAAGAGGTGTTCATCAGGAAATGTATCATCAACAGAAATAGATTCATCATCTGATTGCTGTAACCGAGACAAGAAATCTACAACCACATTTTCTTGACCAGGCTTATCAAGTATAGTGGCATCAAATTCTTCTAATAGAAGTAACCATCTAATAACTCTACTAGTTACCATGGGTTTATTCATTAGAAATCAAATTGCAGACTGATCAGTATGAACAAACACTTTATAACTAGTAATGTAGTGTTGAAATTTTTTAAGAGCATAAACAACAGCTAAAAATTCTTTTTCAGTTACCATATAGTTTACCTTGGCACCAGTGAAGTTCTTGCTGACGTAGTAAATGGAATAGAATAGGTTGTCTTCTTTTTGTCTGAGTACTGCTCCCATTGAAAAATTAGAAGCATCAGTGTGAATATGGAATGGTAATTCCCAATTAGGGCCTCTAAGGATGGGAGTAGTCACAAGTTTTCTTTTAATAGTCTCAAAGGCTTCTTGACCCTCGGGAGTCTAAGTGAAGGCAACATCTTTGCCTAACAAAGAAAATAAAGGAGAAGCAGTCTTACTAAAGTTTTCAATAAATCTCCTGTCATATCCAACATGACCAAGGAAACTCCTAACATCTTTCTGAGTTGAAGGTGTAGAGAGGTCTTGGACTATTTGGATCTTTTTGGGATCAACTTGGATACCTTTTGAGGAGATAAGGTGGCCTAAGACAATTCCTTTAGTCATTAACATATGACACTTCTCATGGCTTAGTGATAAGTTGGTGTCAATACATCTTTTAAGTAGTTTCTCCAAATTATCTCTGGCTTCTTCAAAAATATTCCCATGAACAGTAAAATCATCCATATAAACTTCTACACAATCATTAACTAGATCAGCAAAGATGCTTAATACTACTAGTTGAAATGTAGCAGGGGCATTACATAATTCAAAAGGAAGAACATTGTATGCAAAAGTTCCCCATGGACAAGTGAAAGTGGTCTTATCCTGATCTTCTAGGGCAATGTGGATTTAATTGTACCCGTTGAATCCATCCAAGAAAGAGAAGAATTGTTTCCCTGCAAGAGTATCCAAAACTTGATCAATAAAGGCTAATGGAAAGTGATCCTTCTTAGTAGCCTTATTTAAAGCTCTATAATCAACACAAATATGCCACTTACCATTTTTCTTTGGAACAACAACCAAAGGAGATACCCACCTGCTATCTAAGATAGGATATATAAAACCAACATTCAATAATTTCTAAAGCTCTTCCTTAACTATGTCGCGTAAAGTAGGATTAAGTCTTTGTTGTGGTTGTCGAACGGGGTGACTTCCTTCTTCTATTTAAATGTGGTGCATACAAGTGTCTGGATGGATACCTTGCATATCTTGATACTCCCATGCAAATGCATCTTTATGTTCTTTGAGATCACCTATGAGATCTTTAACTTGAGTTGGTGTCAACTGGGGGTTAATGTTGAGGGTACCTCCTAGTAAAATCTCCATAGGTTCTAAAGGTGTAGGAGCATTAAGAATGAGTTCAGTTGATGTTCTTGGTTTATCTAAAGATAATAATGGACTATACAAACATTGATGTGGCAAAAGCTGGTGTAAGATGAAAAAGTGTTTGATAGATCGAGGATTGTTGATAAGGGGAAAATTTCCAAAAGGACAATCAACAGTTGCTTGAGAAGGAAAAACCATAGTTTCTAAGATATCATTGGACTCATACCTATTTTGAAGAAAGTTCATCAAAATGGTGTCCTCGGTAGGCTCCTCAAGGTGATGGACTTGCTCGATGGCAAGGATTGGTACTGAATCTTCTAGATCACTATCAATCCATGCAGGATCTTTTGTATCCAACAAGGGGTGAGTAGGGGGATATAAGGTCAATTGTTTTGTTTTCTCTCCATTGGAAATAACCATATTACCTGACCGACAATTGATGTGGGCATTGGCAGCGGCTAACCAGGGTCTCCCTAGAATTAAAGGATATCCCCCCAACTTAGCTTTTGGTTGCAAAATCATAAAATCGGTTAGATAATCCCAACTATCAATGGAAAGAACAACATCTTCTATAACCCCCTTTAGTTTAACTAAGGATCGATCAGCCATCTGAAGCACTGTAGGAGTAGGTCTAAGTCCATCCAAAGATAATTTGAATTTTGTTTCATTGGTCATCACATTTATAGCAGCACCTAGATCTACAAGTGTGTTAGGAATAACAATTGTACTGATACTTACCTATATAAAAGGGCTACCAAGATGTACATATTTTGGAATGGTTATATTCCCCAACATCAATTCAGCTAACTATCCAATAACTTGAACAGTCTTTGGATCTTCCTTCTTTTTCTGTCACCAGGTGCATAACTCGCATACTATTTTATTATATATGGGAATATCCTTAAGAGCCTGCAAAAGAGGAATTTTGATGTTAACATTCCTGAGTTCATTCATAAAATTAAACTTAGTTTGTGTGGGTTCCTTTGGTACAGGTTTAGAAAGCAAGCACTTAGGAAAGGGCGGAGGAAAGGGAGGTTCCTTTGGAATGTCCTCCTTATCTTCTTCTTCAATTTCTATGATAGTTGGACCTTGGAGAGCCTTTCCTGACCTTAACTGAACTCCTTCTAGTTCGACTGTATTGATTGGATAAGTAGGGTAATTTGCCACCTCATTATTATATATGGGCTGAGGAGGTTTGTTGTTGGGATTTGGATTTGGTTGAGTTGGCATAGATGTGGGTCTAGGTGGTTGTGGTGGATTTAAAGGTGGACTTGAAGAAGATGAAGGTAGTGGAGGAAGAAATTGTTGAGGTTGTTAATAGGGACTTATCATTGGTGGTGGTGGAAAGGATTGTTGTGGAAAATAAGGTGGTGTATAAGGTTGTGGAGGTGGATACAAAAATTGTGGCGCATGTGGCCTCCATGCCTGATGCCACGGTTGTGTACTAGGTTGAAAAGTTTGAGGCCATTGAGAATAGGCCTAAGGTTGTTGCCAACCACCATACCATGGACTTTGGTTGGAAAATTGCTGAGATGGTCCAGAAAAATGTTCATTAGAAAACCCTCTAGGTGGAAACAGGCATTGTGGAGCCATATAGTAAACTGGTTCTTCGGTGTACTCCATAGGAACAATCCCTTCAGGAAATGGGAGTAGTGTTGAAGTCTTGCTAGCTTCCTCAAGGGATGTGACATGAGTTTGATTATAAGGGAAGTCTTTTGGTCCATGCTTCTTACGACAAGTTGGGCAATATACTGCCAAGGCCTTTTCAGCTTCTTCTTGTTTCCTGCAAGTATACAAAGTGTTAATTTTCTTGCCCATGTGATTTAATAAATCATTTTTAAGGTCTTCAAGTAAGTTACCAATTTCTCACTTGGAGATACCTGATGCATTACCCATGGTGGAGAACTTACTTGAAGGTCCATGAACAGATCTATGAGATCGCGAATAGTTCCTGCATATGTCACAAATATCATCAAAGGGCATTTTAGAAATATCACCTTTACCAATCAAATTTAAGGCATCCATGGTTTCATCGCGAATCCCTCTTAGAAAGAGCATTTTGATAGTGTCTACAGTTAAATCAGGGCATCTTGAGTGTTGTAAACTAAAGGCAAAATGCTCTAGGAAATCTTCAACTAACTCATCTTCCCATTAAGTCATGCAAAAGATTTCATCCCATACTTCCTTAGTTTTGCAATACTCTTGATATTTTTCCAGAAAAGCATCCTTCATTTGATCCCATGTTCTAATGTCCCTAAGATTCATAAACCATCGTAATGCAACATCTTTTAATGTAGTTGGAAATAGCTTTAATTTTTGTGCATCACTTTGATAGTCATAACTATTACAAAGGACATCAAATTCAAATAGAAACATATCAGGATCCTCAGAGGTTGACCCTCTAAATATAGGAAGTGCTAAGTGAGGGATATTTTTCATAGGGGCATTATCCTCAGGAGGTCGAATGGGAAATTCAAAGGTCGTATTGTGTTGGACAATGGCATTACCAGCATTATTTCCTTCCCCCACATTTCTTGCATTATCACCCATGATTTCCTCTAAAACTTATGTTTCCCAAGGTGTGTAATATGTTGTAAAAGGTTTCTCTGGTAGATCTTGAGGTTTACTAAACCTAGTGTCGTATGAGTCTTTGAATTGTTGAAAGATTTCAAAGGATGTAGTAGGGAAGTCAGACTGTGAAAGTGGCTGTAAATTTGCTTCTTCATTTGATTTAGGTTTGTTATTCAATGACCTCTTCTCTTTTTGTGGTTTTTGAATTTTTGAACTACCTACTAATTCTTTCTTAACAAACCTGCCTTGACTATCTCTAGGTCTATTCATGCACTTTATCTCTTCCCTTGTAGCGGTGCCAAAAATGTTGGGTAAAACTAAGGTTCAATTAGATGGCCTTTGTATGGATATGGTTGAATTGAAATTACCCTAAGAATGTCAATCCGAGAATCGTAGACTTGCGAGAGATATCACAGCTATTTGCTCAAGGGGTGAAAATAATAAATCAAGAGGTTTATGAATGCAACTTACTACTTGCTAATAAATTGAATTGTCCAAATTACTACACATCTAAGATTACTTCTACAAATAGATTATAATCTAAAGTTCACAGCTTTAAACAATTAAACACAATGTATTTATAAATGCTACGAGTGTTATTAACTCACCTCTAAACAATTAATCACACACCTCTAAAAAATTAATCTAAATGTTCTTATGAATTCTTATTGCAAAGTATTTGTCTGAAATAAAGTTTCTTTAATTAACAATTGTAATCTACTTATATTGTGACAGGAGGTTGTTTTCAACAGGCTGGTTCTAAATACAGAGTGCGGCAGGAGGTATGATAAGTGGTGACAGAGAGTATTATGAATGGAGACAAGAAGTTGTGGGTATTATGAGTATTATGGTTTAATAACTAAATGGAGGTGGTAAGAGTAATATAGCAGATGATATTATGAGTACCAAGGTTTAATAATTGAATGGAGGTGGTAGAAAGAATATAGTAGACAGTATTCTAAAATTGTTATACACTGAATTTGCGCCTCTGATCTCAAGCTCTCTTGGTCTTGATAATCCAGTATAACAAGGGAATCATCTCAAGGTTGTGGGACCTTTTGCTAACTGAGATGAGACCTCTAGGTTCTAGGATGGTTCCTCCTAGATAGTCACCTTAGTTTTCTCTTAATAGGAAAGTAAACTTTTTGAGGGAAAGGGATAGAAGGAGTGCATGAAAGGGAAATGACTGAAAGCAAATCTACGTTCTAGGTGATGCACCGAAACTAGGGTTTGGATCTCAGTATGTAGGAATGAAATCAATGAAAAGCTTAGGTCTAGTAGGTCACAACTTATTGAATAGGCTTGCATAAGTATTTCATAAGAGGGCTTGAACAGAAGACACCACTTATGACCTGTAAATAGACATTCACTTCTATAACTCAATGTAGGATTGAGACAAGACTTCTAGGGGTTACACATACCCACAAAACATCTAAATTAGATCAAACATAATAACACACACAGTTACAGAAAGTAAGAGGAATTAGGAAAACTGAGATATCATTGAAAACATGCATACACTTTGATCCAATAAGAGATAATCCACACAAGAAAGCATAGGGACATAAAAAATGTCATAGAATGCTTTGTAATATCTGAACAATCAATAAAAATTTAAAAATTGTAGAAAGCCAAAAGGGTAGGAAAATGCCACAAATTGCTCTCTGAGAAAGAAACTTTCTTTTTACAATTGCTGGATTCTGAGCACTACAGGCTCCAAAAAATGTTATATACATCCCCTACACGCAGACATGAATCAAACTTTTAGGGCTACATAGATATGCATAAAATAATCCAACCCTAAAATAGTCACTTCTGATCATAAATGAATCTCTGAAAATATCCATGCCAATCCAATCTGATATGATCCGCATATCCATCTCTATACTACAATCAACCTGCAGATAAACAACCTGGATTCATCATTCTTTTCTGCACAAAGTCATGCCATGAATGCACACTGGTACCTTGCTAGGACAAAAAATGACCCATGACGGTCACCCAGACCCCCTCATCATCTTCCCTTAACTGCACATGTCCTAGCGACATAAATTCTTTGAGCTACTGCACCGCTGTAAACATCTCGCTAGAAGAAAGCCCATGAAAAATAGTCACACTGCCTTGAAATAGTACTGGTCGCATGATTGCATGAACTCAAAAAGCCTCATTTGATCATGTGACAAGCCTCTTAGAACCTATCTCTGCTTTGCACACGTCAACCAGATCCAACACTGGTGAAAACCCTTGCAGAAGACTTCAAATTTGGGCCCCAACGGTTACTAGTTCTTCATTTAAAACTCAGCTGTTGATCACATTTTTCCCAAAAAATTAGACAATCTGGATCATCCCGAAAATAGTCGCAAGCCCCTATGAAAGGTCAAAGTCCACATCGCCAATCAAGAGCCAATTGGAAGCGAGCATACCAACATGTCAGCATCCATGGAACCATCTCGAGCCTTACTACAAACTTAACATTAAGTTAACCCCAGGTTCATTTTCCCTATTAGTCACCAAGTCACTTAACTTTTTCCTTAACCCCGGCCACATCCAATGACCATGCAAAAACTCTTAACCACACATCCACAAACTGAGATTCCAATCGGACGGCAGGCGCAAGATCTCATGGGGTTGGAAGATCCCATGAGATCTTACGACCACCGTAGATCTCTTTCCACCACCACCACACTGCAACCCAGACCCACAGGAACCAAACACCATAGGAAATGCCCCTTAGAATTCAACAGTGGTCGCATGATTGCATGGGATCGAAAGATCCCATATGAACATGCAACCACTATAGATCTTGCATCTATGGGGCCACATGCTACCGGGCCCACAACAACCTTCACTGACCGCCAGCTAGCCACTGAGAAGCGAACACATCACCAAGGGGCCCACCACCAAATTGCAAGCTCTTATCAATGTGGCTAATGGTTTGTCACATGTTCGCATAGCCTAAAAAGGGGCTATGCGATCATGTGACAGACCACTAGCATTCTTTGAAAACAACCACTGGGCCCACCTGATCGGAGTTGTGCACATGGAAAATGCCACCTCACTCAAAAAATGTGGACCTACTAAGATTCTAATCTGACCGTTTTCGTATGATCTCATGGGCTCGAAAGATTCCATGAGATTATGTGACAGCCATCGAATCTCCACTACACTTGCACAGCTATGAGGAACTGGGACCCACCTACTCAGAGTTGTGCACTTGAAGGCTGAAAACATAGAGTGTTTTCAAACTGGAGGTTGAAAACACAAAGAATTTTTGGACTGAAAGTCAAAAACATCTTGAGCCTTTAGAGAGAAGGTTGAAAACACACTAGGTTTTCAGGCCAAAAGGCAGAAAACACACTGGACTTTCAACACTAAAAAGTAGAAAACATAGAAGGTTTTGACACTTGAGCATTTCTTGGAACAAATAGGATGCGGCCAAAAAGGGAGTGATAGGGAAATTTTGGGCAACATTTTGGCGACCTCTATAGGATGTCAGCCTGCTAGACACTTAGACCAGTTGCCTTGACAGTCCATTGGGCATTGGGTCATCTCTGGAACACAAAAAGTTGACAGGGACAAAAACTAAATTGGGAAGACAAACTTGTGCATGAGCACTTCTTGGAAAATAGGAAAACTAAGCTAGAAAGAAAGGAAACTAACCTAGCCTAAACTAACCAGTGCAGAAACATGTTTAAACAAAACCATTCACTAGTTGTGAAAAATAGCTACCTTTCCTCAATAAGACATTTTGCATTGGGCACATGAGGATAGCTACGAAGCTAAGAGGCATAGAAATATTTGGCAAATGAGGATGCATTTCCTCTGCAAAAATAAGATCAAGCCCACTCACCTCAGATGGATCACATGGAGGTGTCTTAGTGAACTCCTTCTGGGTCAAGTACCTAATGGGGAAACCTCTTGAAAGTTTAAAGGTAGGACTTTCATTGCTGATTTCTTCTTTATCTTCATGGTTACCTTCCATCATGGATAGCCATGTCAACTCATCATCCATGGATAGGGGACTGTCATCCTCTTCCTTTAAACTGACCAAGAGTTCATCAAAGCTGTCAATGTCTTGAAGATTTGGAACTGATTCCAAATCTTGCTGATGTAGTAGCTCCTTGTGAAAAGGGTGATCCAAGACCAGGCCCCCTTCATCAAGCACATAACCTTGAACCTCCACTCCAAGGAATAGGGATTCATCATTCAGTTTGTTACAAAAAACTTCTATGATATTGGAAAAATCATACTCTTCTTCAAGGCTTTTGTCTGTGTCCTTTTCTTGGAAAGACTCTCCCATGGCTTCATCATTTTGCTCCATAAAACAAGGTAGCTCACCCATCAAGGACATGGTGTTCTCTTCTGTATCAACCTCCTATTGATGGTGGACCTGGTGTTCTGATTGACCTTCAACCATAGGTAATGGCATGGTCTCTTCTTTATCATCAACAAAGAGGGGAAGCTCATCAAGCAAATCAACCAAGAGCTCAGGTTGAGCATCAACCTCCACCTCCCCACCTTGCTGCTCCATTTCACCACACTCATCACTCTACACTGATACCTCAGATTCCCTCTCCTCCTCATCACATGAAAGCTCATTCACCATAGGTCCTTGCTCTAATACTAAACTAGTATCCTTGAAAAGACTTGGCATCTGACAACTAGGAGGCAGAGTCCATTGGGGAATCCGAATCACTTTATCATCCTGAGAGACCAGAGGGGCCTCTTGGGATAAAATCTTTTCTTGAACAGGCTTCTCTTGCAAAGTGGTAGGCTAAATCTCAAGCATGGGCTTTTGAAAAGAATTTTTGGCCTTAAAACTTGGGATATGAAACTGAGGGGGAGAGGGGGGAGACAAAGAAGGCATAGCTGCTTTAAAGCTTGGAAAAAGACGCTTAGCAAGCTCCTCATGTGTAGGTTCTTGAGATAGATGGGCCCTCCAGGTTGGAATTTTAGGCCTAGGAGCCTCTTATTGAGTAATCAGTGATCTTAACGTTGTTGTCTCAATGTCATCTCGACATCTAATCTCCTCTTGAAACTACCTTACTTGTTGCTCATCAACAAGAGTCTCTGCCACTTGGTAAGGAATGAGCCCTTGCTCATATTTTTGAGCCTCCATCTCTTGGTAGGGAGCTGACTCCTCTTCATAATAACTTTGAGCCTCTTGCTCTCTCTGCTCCTTGAGCTCAGACACTTGTTTAACTAAATCAAGCAACAAACTCTTTGCCTCCTACATCTTCTTGAAGTCTTAGCTTAGATTCTGCATTTGTTGTTGAATAGGCTAAGAAGGGGAGGGTGGGTGGTAAGCATGATGGGGAAGCTAGCTTTGCATTTTTTGTTGTGCCTCTTGTGCCCATGATCCATCTTTCCTGAGAGAATGCTCATAACTTTTCACAAGGGCAAACTCATTTGGAGCATACTGGATATATTGATACCCTTGAGAAGTATAATAGCTTGGGGTAAAAGGAGGTTTTGGGTGGCTTTGATAAGGCTGAAAAATAGCCAGTTGAGCATTATTCTCACAATAGGATGGTGAGTAACCTGACTGTCCAAAGTAACTTGAGATGTTTACTCATGCAATTAGTTAGAATCTGAATATGAAAGATTTGAAACATACCGGCACCTGATCTTTAAAACTAGTAGACCTTCTGGAGTCGCCAGATATGCAAAAAAATGACCTTTTCTAGGTCCGTAGCATGCTACTAGCATATCAGAGATAGCATACCTTGAACATGAATCTGACTTCTAATCAGGTGATTGTGGGTTCGAGTCCCACCGGGCGTGCCAGAAATGTTATACACTGAATTTGCACCTCTGATCTCAAGCTCTCTTGGTCTTGATAATCCAGTATAATAAGGGAATCATCTCAAGGTTGTGGGACCTTTTGCTAATTGAGATGAGACCTCCAAGTTCTAGGTTGGTTCCTCTTGGATAGTCACCTTAGTTTTCTCTTAACAAGAAAGTAAACTTTTTGAGGGAAAGGGATAGAAAGAGTGCATGAAAGGGAAATGACTAAAAGAAAATCTACCTACTAGGTGATGCACCGAAACTAGGGTTTGGATCTCAGTATGGAGGAATGAAATCAATGAAAAGCTCAGGTCTAGTAGGTCACAACTTACTGAATAGGCTTGCATAAGTATTTCATAAGAGGGCCTGAACAGAAGACACCACTTATGACTTGCAAATAGACATTCACTTCTACAACTCGGTGCAGGATTGAGACAAGACTGATAGGGTTTATAGCATACCCACAAAACATCTAAATTAGATCAAACATAATAACACACACAGTTACAGAAAGTAAGAGGAATCAGGAAAACTGAGATATCATTGAAAACATGCATACACTTTGATCCAATAAGAGATAATCCACACAAGAAAGCATAGGGACATAAAAAATGTCATAGAATGCTTTGCAATATTTGAACAATCAATGAAAATTTAACAATTGCAGAAAGCCAAAAGGGTAGGAAAATGCCACAAATTTCTCTCTAAGAAAGAAACTTTCTTTTTACAATTGCTGGATTCTGAGCACTATAGGCTCCAAAAAATGTTATATACATCCCTTGCACACAGACAGGAATCAAACTTTTAGGGCTACATAGATATGCATAAAATAATCCAACCCTAAAATAGTCACTTCTAATCATAAATGAATCTCTAAAAATATCCATGCCAATCCAATCTGATATGATCTGCGTATCCATCTTTGTACTACAATCAACTTGTAGATAAACAACTTGGATTCATCATTCTTTTCTCCATAAAGTCACGCCATGAATGCACACTAGTACCTTGCTAGGACAAAAAATGACAACTGATAGCCACCCAGACCCCCTCATCATCTTCCCTTAACTGCACATGTCCTAGTGACATAAATTCTTTGAGCTACCGCACCGCTGTAAACATCTCCCTAGAAGAAAGCCTGCGAAAAATAGTCACACTACCTTGAAATAGTACTGGTTGCATGATCACATGAACTCAAAAAGCCTCATGTGATCATGCAACAAGCCTCTTAGAACCTGTCTCTACTTTGCACACATCAATCAGATCCAACACTGGTGAAAACCCCTGTAGAAGACTTCAAATTTGGGCCCTAATGGTTACCAGTTCTTCATTTAAAACTCAGCTGTTGATCATATTTTTTGCAGCAAATCAGATGATCTAGATCATCCCTAAAATGGTCGCAAGCCCCTATGAAAGGTCAAAGTCCACATCACTAGTCAAGAGCCAATTGGAAGTGAGCATACCGACATGTCAGCATCCATGGAGCCATCTCAAACCTTACTGCAAACTTAACATTAAGTTAACCCCGGGTTCATTTTCCCTCTTAGTCGCCAAGTCGCTTAACTTTTTCCTTAACCTTGGCCACATCCAGTGACCATGCAAAAAATCTTAACTATGCAACTACACATCCACAAACTAAGATTCCAATTAGATGGCGGGCACAAGATCTCATGGGGTCGGAAGATCCCATTAGATCTTACGACCACCATAGATCTCTTTCCACCTTCACCAAACTACAACCCAGACCCATAGGAACCGAACACCATAGGAAATGCCCCTTAGAATCCAATGGTGGCTGTATGATTGCATGGGATTGGAAGATCCCATGTGAACATGTGACCACCATAGATCTTGCATCTACGAGGCCACATGCTATCGGGCCCGCAACAACCTTCGCTGACCGCCAGCCAACCACTAAGAAGCAGACACATCACCAGCCAAGGGCCCACCACCAAACTACAAGCTCTTATCAATGCGACTAATGGTTTGTCACATGTTCACATAGCCTAAAAAGGGGCTATGCGATCATGCGATAGACTGCTAGCATTCTTTGAAAACAACCACTGGGCCCACCTGATCGGAGTTGCGCACATGGAAAATGCCACCTCACTCAAAAAATGCGGACCCACTGAGAATCTAATCCGACCGTTGTCACATGATCTCATGGGCTTGAAAGATTCCATGAGATTATGTGATAGCCATCCGATCTCCACTGCACTTGCATGGCTATGAGGAACTGGGACCCACTTGGTCAGAGTTGTGCACTTGAAGGTCAAAAACATAGAGGGTTTTCAAACTGGAGGTTGAAAACTCAGAGAATTTTTGGACCGAAAGTCAAAAACATCCTTAGCCTTCAGAGAGAAGGTCGAAAACACACTAGGTTTTTGGGCCAAAAGGTAGAAAACACACTGGACTTTCGACACTAAAAAGCAGAAAGCACAGAGGGTTTTGACACTTGAGCATTTCTTGGAACAAACAGGATGCAGCCAAAAAGAGAGTGATAGGGAAATTTTGGGCAACAATAATAGATCAATGATATATAATAAACAATTTCTTTATAAAACTGTCGCAACCAATTACTCGATTAGACAATTGAATCGGTGATCTATCAACAAGCTTTGTATAGATTCAATTAGTAAACATATATATATGGAAAACTTATTATAAATGCACACAATCAATTCTGAAAGGAACACATGAAGTCGATAATACTGAAATACTCACAAAGAAAACTACAGTAATCTCACCAAGTTTCCCGAGAGGGGGCCCTCCTCTGGTTTGCTAGGTGAGAGATATTCTAAACACCAGTTGCTACTGAAAAACCATGCTCTTAAAACTTTAGAGATAATATAAATAGAGTATTTTCATATATTATGGATGATATGTCTTTTGATTCACATTCACTTATATAGCCTAAAATGTTCAACCATATTGATAACTAACTAGAATGGCTGTTGACCTGTTTCCTAAATATGGATAATAGTTTGTTTTGGCTACTGGCCATACATAACAATTTACAAAATAGTCTAGCTAAAATAACATATGGCCAAAACTGAGCCATTCAAAACTACTTGCTTAATGTAACAAAATGACAACTTCAAAACTGTTCTTCCAGCTAAATGGCCGACTCCATATTCTCGCATCCTTAGTTCCTATAGAAGAATGAATCAAAATGTATCAATATTTATGCATTAAACATCCACTCTTTCAAGAAATATTTCAAACCTTAAGACTTTATTAAATGCATTATATTCCTTAATAATTAATGGCAAAATAGGGGTTTAGACAGGCTTAAGACAAGGCAAAAGTTGTAAAGAATATACAAAACAAAAGCAATTTGCACACTCATCACGGTTTGGGTCATTAAGAAACCTATTGATTCCCAAGCTCTCAAATTTGGAGACTCATCTCTCTAAGATCATTAATGTTGAAAGTTCAATGGTAGTACCTACTCTCACTAAGCTTAAGGTAGCATAGATAACATCATATGCACTGAATGGATTAATCCATGTCAGTGAGCTACTGATAAGCTCATGGGTTGAGGAGATTAAGACCTTGGAAACATCCTTCCAAGATGTCTTAAATTTGGTAAGCATGCACTAGACCACCGGTGCTTCAATTTTTGAAATTTTGAGTTTAACCTTTGCCATTGATGTCAAAGGGAGAGAGAGAAAAGAGAAAAAAAGAAGGAAAAGAAGAGAAGTGCTCTGTGATACTTAGCACTTAGTCATTTTTATAAGTGTTTCCATCAATGCCAAAGGGAGAGATTGCTGGCATGTGATGAATTGGAGCACTAGAAATCCTCTAAGGGTTTTCATTTAAGGAAACACTTATGATAAGTATGAATGCATATTATGGAGATTGCCACTGGATTCATATTCATGAAAATGACTAAGTCTAGAATCAGGAAAATAGGTTATAGTGCCATAGTTTTGGATAGTGACGGAGACATACAATGTATTATGGCTTGAGAAGTTAACAAGAGGTATTTTGGTATATGTAAATGCTTCAGTCAAGATCTCATAAGTTTTAGATAAATGATGTATGAGATACAGTACTCGGAAGGTATACAAAGACAGTAAAATAATATATTAGGGTACATAAATAGTTGCGATGATTAAGGAAAGTATGATGGATATGATAATGTGCTAAGTCATGTAAATAAATTTTAGTGCTGACTCTTTGGTAATATAAGAGCACCAATTCCATATATATCATTTGCACAAGCTTTTAATATGTCAAGTATGACATTTTGTGGAGCCGACTGGAAGGCTAATTTTGTATAAGTACATATTACTTTTGTGAAAGAAAGTGTGATGTGATATAAGGTTGTGAAGAATATAGTAGAATTTAGATGTGAGATCAGTAGGAGGTAGAGTTATAACTGGAACTATCTAAGAAAGATAAGTGCTTATATTGTTCCCCTTTTGTGAACTATTTTGAGACTATATTGATTGTAAGAGTAGTGTGCTCACCACCTTTAACCAGGTGTTTTGTTTACCCCTAACAAGGTTTTTTGTAATCCTCTAGCAAGGAAATGTACTATGTAGCAATCAGCTCCTAATAGGGCTAGATCTCTTAATAGGGATATTATACTTTAGTGCATATTTTTGGGTACCATCCCCACCAGGGTTTTCCCTTTAATCAGGGTTTCCTTGAGAACAAATCATGGTGTCATGAGTAATGTGTTATGCTTATATGTTCTTTTTATTTCCGCATTGCTTTGGATTATTTATAATTGTTTAAAGTTGAAAGTAAAGTTTTGTAATACTGATTCACCCCCCCTCTTAGTATTACTCAATCCTAATAGTCTCCCCTTTAGATTTGATAAAATGTGGATTGATCACCCGAAGACTGAGTAGACAATTAGTGATTGGTGGAATGTTAACATTCAGGGCACTGCTATGTTTAGGGTGTCTGAGAAACATCAACATATTAAATAGAATATCAAATCTTGGATTAAGGAGGTTTTTAGTGATATCTTTAAATCTAAGCATGATCTGAAAAGGGAGCTTGATGATATTTAGGAAATTATCCAACATATAAGCATGTCTCAATATCTTAAGGATAGGGAGGAGATTCTTTTGGCCAAAAGTCATAACATCATATCTAAAGAGGAAGTGTACTAGAGACAACGGTCAAGATTGATATGGCTAAAAGCTAGAGATAAGAACCCCAAGTTCATCCATCTGTTGGCTTCCAAAAATAGAGATTCCAATAGAATTTCCAATCTCTAGTTGGATTCTGGTGTGGTAAGTAATGTTAAGGACATTTATTTGGCTATGTTGACTTTTTCTCTTCCCTCTTATCTAAAGATTATGCACTTTCCTTGGACAACCAAGCCTTTCTTCTTGATGCTATCCCCCTCATCCTGGATGATGTTACTAATAAGAAGTTGACTGCTATCCCATCCTTAGAGGAAATCAAGCTTGATGTGTTCTCCTTCAAAGGTGATAAGTCCCCAGGCCTGGATGGGTTTCTTCTATTCTTTTTCCATAAATTTTGGCACATTGTCGGCCTGGATATCTGCAATGTTGTGAAAGAGTTCTTTGGGTCAAGAGCTATGCTTAAATAACTTAATGCAACCTTGATTGTCTTGATTCCCAAAAGACCTAGATCTAATTATTTGGATTCCTTTAGGCCGATCAGTTTATGTAATTTGGTGTATAAATTATTTTCCAAGATTCTCACCCTTAGACTACTGGCTATTCTCCCCAATATTATTTCTCCTTGGTAGACTGGTTTTGTCCCTGGCAAGAAAATCCTTGATTTCATTATGAAGGTGCATGAGGTAATTCACTCTACTCACTCCTCTAACAACTACAGTTTTCTGTTGAAACATTATCTCTCGAAGGCTTATGATTGGGTGGATTTGGATTTTTTGATTAAGGTTCTTTGGTCCTTTGGTTTCTGTGATAAACTCTTGCAGTTGGTTTTCTAGTTCATTAGTACCTCTACAACTGCGGTTATTGTGAATGGCTCTTCTTCCATATTTTTGAAGCCTTCCAACAGGCTCCATCGAGGTGATGCCTTGTCCCCTATTCTCTTTTCCATTCTGGCGGAGTATCTTGGTCACTATTTCAGAGACTGGCATTTGATGTATCTATTAATAGTCTCACTCCTTCCTATGCTTCTAGGTCATGCTCCAACAAGAAATTTGTTGATGATACTATTATCATAGGCTCTTCGACTATCTAGGAGGCTAGAATGATTAAACATGCTCTTTCTTATTACTCTTAGGCTACTAGTCAAATGGTTAATTGGAATAAGATCTCTCTATATTTTTTTAACACGCTAGTGGAAAGACATAATAGAATTGCCAGAATTATTGGTTGTGAGATTGGTGCTTTGCCTTCCACTTACCTTGGTCTACCTTTGGGCTTAAGACCATCTGACTCATTTTGGGTTGGTATTGTGGATAGATTCGATAGGAAATTAGCTAGTTGGAAAGGATCTCTACTTAGTCAAGTTGGTAAACTCCAACTCTTGAAGGCCTCTTTGCAGAGTCTCCCTATCTATGCCCTTAGTCTTTTTAAAATCCCTACTAAATTTGCAGACATAATTGAGAAGACTCAGAGAAATTTTCTATGGACAAGAGTGGAAGATAGAAAGAGATTGGCTTTAGTTCCTTGGGACAAGGTGTGTACTCTGAAGAAGTGGGGAGTCTTGGGGATCTGCCCCTTAAGAGTAACCAATTAGACTTTACTGGCTAAGAAAATCTAGAGGATCTATGCTGAGAGAAAAGAGTGGAATGAGATCATCTATAAGAAATATCTCTACCCCTTCCCTCATATATCAGATTTTATGATGTCTACTGTGAAGGTGCAAGATTCTTTTATTTGGAATTGTATTCAACAAGCTAAGGAGATGACTTTCATGGGAGCTAAGTGGTATTCAGGTAATGGAAAGAGAATTAAATTTTGGGATGATTGTTGGCTTAAATATTTTCCTCTAAAGTCTATTCCTTCCTTCTAGCCTTTTATTGACATTTTCTTATAGAGATTCAGTCTGTGGCTTAGAGATTATTGGGGGAGCCAGTCTTGGATTGATCTTTCTACTGTTGATGTCTCTCCTAAGCCTTTGATGTTGGATCTAAATGTTTGGAAGGTGGACTCTAGTAGGGAGGATAATTTGATTTGGGTGAAGCTTCCTTCTAGAGTCTTTTCTATTGCTTCTACCTCTAAGATTTTGTTGAAGCATACAGATCCTCCACCCTTTTGGGCCCATGTTTGGGATAAATGGTTAATTCCTAAAATTAACATTTTCTTTTGGATGGTTTTACAAAACAAGATTATTACTATTGATAATCTCCTAAAGAGAGCCATGATTTTACCCAATAGATGTTTTCTATGTAAGAAAGCTAAGGATTCAGTTGACCATATGGCTATAGACTGTCGGTACTCTTGGGAAGTTTGATGCCTCATTTTGTAAAGCTAGAAGTTATGGTGGTTTTTCCCAGACAATATGGAGAACTTCTTCACTCAATGGAGAAACACTAAGGTCCCTTTGGATAGGTTTTTGTGGAGCATCATTGCACCTCATGTTATTTGGAAACTATGGAGGGAACACAATGACAAAGTGTTTAGAGACACTGTCCTTGCTCCGGTGGTGATTGCTGAGAAGATTAATATAAGTATTAAGGAGAATTGTGCTTCCATAAATGGAACTAAGCTGGATTTTTATGCTAGACTTTATTCTACTGGCACCAAAGTGAACTCCTCTTCCCAATGGGATAATGCCATCTGGCTTTCCCCCCTGGCTGGATCAAAGGTAATTTTGATGGTGTGACGAAGGGTAACCTCAAGAATGCTGGCTGTGGTGGGATTATTTGGGATGACATGGCTAATTGGGTATGTACAAGATCATGGTATACCAAACTATGGCCTTAAGTGGCAATGAAAAATCATAAAATCAGGGTTAGTCAACTTGACATAAAAAGTTGAACATCTTATCAACCTTATTTGAAAAAGTTGTAAGAATAGAATGTGTAGGAAATTGAATGTAGTTTCTAAACTACTAGCCCTTGTTTGAAAAAATTTATCTAAATATTCAAAATTTTAGATTTCAATGCAGTAGTATGAAAATTTTAGGGAAAAGATAAAAAGTATGTGTATGTCTGATCACCTTAATCACAAACAAATGATGATATATTTTCTGAAGATTCTAGATATAAGTAGTAGACTCGTGCTCGGATGTGATGCATATTTTTTTGTAATTTTTTGCCAAATAAATAATTAATTATGAATTTTCTGCTACAACTTATTTAGAATAAAAAAACTCTCATGTCTGACCACCTTAACTAATTCTAAACTTTACAAAATTGAAAACTTTTTTTTTCTTATAGTAGTCGAAGCATAGAATGTGACGCATGTTTCTGATTTCAAAAATATTAAATGGTTTGAAAGTTATAGTTGTTTTTCAATCAATATGTCAATTACAAATTTAAAGATAACTCAATTAAAAAATAAGTAATAATTACTTACTGAACTTGAAATTTAATGGTAATTTTATTGATGGAAAGCTTATATTATCTTTAAGAAAACCTTTAGGTTTCATCAATTTTAGGTGAAAAAATTATAGTCAGCTACAGGGTCGAAGTCTCGTGATCAAAATAAATATGTTGAACATGCCTAATTAGTTAACCATTCATGTTTGGCATTGCCCAAGGAAAATACCAAGCCTAATTGGATATCGGATAAAATTGGATATCTAAAATTTCCCGCCTAATTTAACATTTCATTTTGACTAGTTTTTTTAATTTAAAGTTACATATTAATTTTTTTATGTTAAAATTAATTGAGTTGAGTATTTTTTTCAATTTTAGGTTATATATTATAAATTATTTTTTTAATATTAATATTAAATGATAATACCATAGCATTAGTATTATAATATAAATTTTTATATTAGTATTGTATTATATTATTCTCTCTCTCTCTCTCTCTCCAAACACCATGGGATGTGCAGTGCTCTTCTAGCTGCTAGACCCTATCTCTGGTTGAACTAATTTCAGGGGGGTACTCTCTCTCTCTCTCTAGAGCGAGAGAGAGCCTACCCCCTAAAATCAGTTTAACTGGAGATAGGGTCTACTGGCTGGAAGAGCACTACACATCCCATAGTGTCTGGTGCAACTTTGGTGCCATTAAAAATATGGAGGACCAAGTACCATTCATGCTCGATCATACTCATAATCACATCAGGTCTCCAAGGTGAACAACCTCTGCTCAATAGAATAATATAGGTAAGGGAAGTTAGAAAAATGTATCTGTAACTTTGAGAAAAGGATTGAATAAGAGGGATGGGCCTAGGGGTCTTCACCCTGAGCTTGTGGGCTTTTGGCGGTCTGCCTGAGCTGCTCCCATGGAGAGGGTGGGCCATTACATGCCAATCAAGCGACGGACACAAGATGCTCCCTCTGGGGGGCTTTCCCTAGGTAGTGAACAACTGACTTAGAACTCATATGGACAAGGGGAATCTGACTATTTAATTAAAACAAAGCATTGCGATGGTCCCTACAGATGCTGGCACAATGTGATTTCTTCCTAGTGTTTTGACTGTCAAAGTGAAGAAATTCAACCAAGTGTGGGTAAACGGCAAGAGTAACTATGACTCTCTTAAGGTAGCCAAATGCCTCATCATCTAATTAGTAATGCACATGAATGGATTAATGAGATTCCCACTATCCCTATCTACTATCTAGTGAAACTACAACCAAGGGAACAGGCTTGGCAGAATCAATGGGGAAAGAAGACCCTATTGAGCTTGAATCTAGTCCAACTTTGTGAAATGACTTGTGAGGTGTAGATTAAGTGGGATCCTTTGGGCACAAGTGAAATACCACTACTTTTAACATTATTTTACTTATTCTATGAGGTGGAGATGGCGAAATGCCCTTGTTTTTTTCCTTAAGGTGCATCTAGGCACATCAATCCAGGTGGAAGACATTGTCATGTGGGGGTTTTGGATGGGGTGGCACATTTGTTAAAAGATAATGTAGGTTTCCTAAGATGAGCTCAATAAGAACAAAAATCTCGTGTGGAACAAAAGGGTAAAAGATCATTTGATTTTTATTTTCAGTACAAATAAAAACTATGAAAACATGGCCTATCGATCCTTTAGACTTTCAAAATTTGAAGCTAGAGGTATCAGAAAAGTTACCATAGGGATAATTGGCTTGTGGAAGCCAAGCATTCATAGTGACATTGCTTTTTGATCCTTCAATGTCAGCTCTTCCTATCATTGTGAAGAATAATTCACCAAGTGTTGGATTGTTCACCCACCAATAGGGAACGAGAGCTGGGTTTAGACCATTGTGAGATAGGTTAGTTTTACCCTACTGATGATCTGCACCATGATAGTAATTGAATTTAGTATGAGAGGAATTGTATATTCACACATTTGGTCATCATGCTTGGTTGAAAATCTAGTGGCACAGAGCTACCATGTGTCAGATTATGACTGAGTGCCTCTAGGTCATAATCCATACTAGATGCAGCACATCTCTCTCTCTAGTTGCATTGCAACCCATAGTAGGTGCACTCTTGCACCCCCAGGGCCCTATGTCATTGGCTCTCTTTGATTGGCACAACAACCTACTTGGAGCAACCTTGGATATAAATTTTAAGTGGTCGGCGAGAAGAGTCTTTTGTAGAAGACTTAAATAAGTGACAGGGTATTGTAAGTTGCTAAGTGGCCTTGCTACAATGTTCCACTAAGATTCAGCCCTATGTTGCCTCTATTCCTACACTCTTTTTGCCTTTGATTTGGGTGGGGTTTGTCATCTTTGAGATCATCTCATCCAAGTCTTTTCATGTGGGTGGGGTTTGTTGATTCTGCGCTCGAGTCTATTGGTGTTTGAAAATGCTTACGCCACTTAGGGCTACCAATATGCCTTGAGACTAATGTTAGGAGTGGTTAATTCCAAGTATGAGAGCTCTGCAAGACAATTGGACCAACTATAGGGTCTTAATATGCCCTCTTCTACTTCTGGCTCTGCAAAACCAAGGTGGGTGCACCTAATCCAGACAAAATTCAAACTCACTACACACCTTATACTTCTGGATTTATATAGCAGATGATAGAAAGAGACTACTAAATGCTAACCAGGCATTCATTGAATCTCTATTGCTATGAAGGGTAAAATGGCCTTGTGAAGGGTAAAGACTTGAAATGGTATTGATATATAAAGATGCAGGAAATATCCAAAAACCATCAAGCATTGGACTCAACTGAATATACTAGCCCTTGATTAGTACCATTATCCATTGGGCAGACCTCACATAAAAATAATGAAACATGAACCAACTGTTGTCAAAGACTCATAGCCATAAATATAAATGTTCCAGCCCATCCACTACTTATAAGATCCTTTTGTAGACAACCAAGATGAATCTATGTCTCTTCTAAAGTAAATTTCACTTGATCCTAGATCAAGAACTAAAGACAAGAACATATGCAAAGGTAACCCTATGCAATGGATCAGAAAATCCAAAAATCACATGAATGACACCAAGGAGAGACTTGTAAACATGAAATAGTTATATTAAGTACGATGAGCCATGTACATGATCAAAGTAGGATAGAGATCAAACCACTTCAATAACCTGCAAAAGACTTCAAGAAATTCTATTCAGCTTCCTACAATGTGACAGAGTTTTACTGCTTCCTACTGGAACTAATCAAAATCAGAACCCTTGGAACTGATAAAAATTTGAACCCTTGACAAGTCAAAAACTTGCAATATATACCACCAGCTATCTTGGAATTCTCTAGGAGAATGCAACAAGCTTGGGATAGCTAGGATTAGGTTTAGGGTTTCACCCACCAAAACAATCAAATTAGAATTCAAAACAATTTATCACAATTCGGAGGGAAAAACACTAAACCCTGCAAGCAATCAACACTTGATCTTCAATCATGAAAGAATCTTTGAAAGTGCATCGAAGATCAACAAAAATCTGCAAAACTCAACTGGAAGTGACCCTGCAACTACTCCAAGTACTTTTCCATTCATTTACCTGTGTTGAAACATCCCTTCTGCAATCATCTCACACCCTGGAGCACACTAGAATGGTGGAGAAGATCAGTTTCACCAACTCTGGCCCTTTTTGTCATCAATTTCAGTCCTTTCTAGTCACTAGAAACATCTCAGAGATTTGAATTTGAACTTGAATGGTCACCTTATGGTTTTACCCTCGAATCAGCGGCCCACATTTAAACTTTAATCCAGCTTTAAGTCACGACCGTTGATCTTCTCACTTTCGTGAGCTTCAGATCTTAAACAAGATCGACGGTTGTTGCCACTTAACCAAACTATCTTCCTCTTACCTTACCCTGGTGGTAATATGACAACCATGAGATCTGTTGGCCTTTTAGTCACTTTATAAACCCAGTGGCCCCACTTAATCATTCGGTGAACCAGTGACTATAGTTTGTCTCTCCGTCGCAACAAGAAAATCATTTTCGCCAAATACCTCAGCGAGCTTGCGACAACGTCATATTTTCTCACTAAAACTGTCTAGAGATCCCATAACCAAAGAAATTTTTTTAACTCCTCTGCTAAACACTTATCCATTCGCTAAAAAAACTGAAGAAAATAATTCAGGCCCGCAAGGAAGGATCGACAGTTGTCTTAAATTAGGATAGCTCTGACAAAAGCTATGAGATCTTACCCCGTTCGTTGATCCTCTGACATCTTAGGGCCCCCAAAACATCAAAAAATTAGGTCCCACCAGCAGCTCTAGCTCATCCCCTGTAGACATGTGTCAACCAGTCACATGATCGCATAGCCAAAAATTGGGCTATGCGATCGTGCAACAGCCAACCAAAAGCTGCCACATAACCACCAATGGGACCACCGCCAAAGAAGCCTTACCCTTAAAATCATGAAGACCCAAGCCCACCATTACATGATCATGCAACTAAGGAAAAGTAAACCACTAGCTAGGTTGCCAGATGTTAAGGGCTTAACCGCCAGAATCAGGAGACTAGGAGATAACAGTGAGTCACCAGATCGCTGAAAGAAAAACTTAACCGCTAGGTAGCTGAACATCACTAAGACTTGGGACCCACGTGGATAGGTGGAAATCGGTCGCATGATCACATGTTAGAAAAGTCTGACATGCGGCCATGCCACAACCAATCAGGAAGAGCCTGCAGACCAGGACCCAGAGGTTGAAACACTACACCGTAAAGAAGAATCAACGGCTGGCACAATTTCACATAGCCTTGACAAATCCTTTGTGCTTTAGTGACAACCATTGATTCTATGACATGTCAAGATCCTCTGATTCATCCAAGAACCAGGTCCCACCATTGATCACACTTGCGCACTTAGGACCGATGAACAAGGATTGCCAGCAAAAGGGAAGAAATGCGAGGTCAAAAACACACAGGGTTTTTGACACAGTGAAAGACTGAAAACACACAGGGTTTTTGATGTCAGAAGACAAGTGCAAAAAAGTAGGAAGGCATAAGGTCAAAAACAATGAAGGTTTTCACATAGACTGAAAATATCATGGATTTTCAAAAACACTGTGGGTTTTCGACACTGTGGCAGATTTTAAAATTGTTTCCTACAGACCTTAAAACTTGAATAACTTCCTGGGTTTTGCAATTTAGCATGTGCAATTTGGACTAGAGCAAGGTGACAACATGAAGAACACATGGCCAAGGGTGTACACCATGAAACATTGTGGATTTTTATCACACATTAAAGCTATGACTTGCAGGCATGGCAGGACAACATGACAAAACATTTGCAGGGAACAGGCCATTTTCAAAGAATTTTGCATTGACAAGAAAATGGCCTAACAAAGTCATCTAAGTGTTTTTGTGTATCATTTATCTAACCTCCTTTAATCTAGGTGGGGTTTTTCAGTTTTGAGCTCGTGTCATCCAAGTCTTTTCATGTGGGTGGGGTTTGTCAATTCTGAGCTTGAGTCATCCAAGTGTTTTCGTGTATCATTTATCTAACCTCCTTTGATTTGGGTGGGATTTTTCATTTTTTAGGTCATTTCATCCAAGTCTTTTCATGTGGGTGGGGTTTGCAACCAAGTGTTTGGTGACTATGACTTTTTGAAGAGTCTGGTGCTACATCATAAGCACACTAAGAATGGAGATAATTAAAACCTTAAACATATAAAGAAACGGCTATAGAGACCCAATCTTCAGATTTGATTTATAATGTTTATGTGCCTTGGTAATCAAAACCCAAAGGTCTATGAGCTAACTTATCCTTGGCTATCCAAGCAGATAATTGACCTTGCATTTGATTACTATTTATTATCAAAGTATCTATATAAGGATTTGACATTTCTCATGAAATTTTCCAACAAAATTGATTTCATGCTCATTACTTTTTACTAACAATTATTCATTCACAAACAAACTCTCATATTTTCAAATGTTTCAAAGGGTATGATATCTCTGAAATCAATTCAGATGTTTTGGGAGTTATCTCTAAAGTCGATTAATGAGATTAATAATATTTATGAAAAAACTTATCCTCCTTATTTTCAATAAGGATACTGGACCTAATAAGAAATAGAATATAGTAACTACCTCTGAGGTAGGTACTTGAGTGAGACCATGCATTTTCTCTATAATCTCTTTTTGTGAGCTCTCATACTTAGAGTATTGTAAGTTTTTAGTTGACTTGTAGCTTGGATTCCCTTGTGTTGCAACTTGGGACCTTTCGAGTAAACTAACCCAAGCAACTTGTGGTTTAGGAAGGAGCACTTCCTAGAATGTTCTGTGACTTCCTTAGTTGAGTTTCTAGCAACTCTTTTGTAGTTCGTAGTATGATAGGCTTGGCAATGGTGGTAGTGATGCCACTAGGAATGGAATGGTGGCTGGTGTATGTTTTTTAAGTCCTTCGATTCTCTTGGTAGCCCTATAGTAGTATGCTTTCTAGCATGAACATGTGTGGTCAAAAGAAAAGATTGGTGTCCATGCTTGGTATGAGAACCTATTAACTTTCTCCTTGCAGGATGTAGTGCATTTGTTGGTTATATCATTTTTCCACCAAGAGAATGTGTTGAGTTTATTGTGTTAGGGACTTGGATTAATGGCTTGAGAGAGAGTAAGGAAGATCTTCGATAATGGCTTGTTCATGATTGTCTTGACCTTTGAGAAAGGGTGTATTGTTTTTATCGAAGTGTGATATCTTATCGAGTTATTAATTTTTGTGGAACCATTATGATCTATTGAAGAATGCTTTTACCCCTCCACTTGTTCCATGATGCCTTTTGTGTAGATGAGTTTACCTATCATTTGTATAGTGTGGAGATTTATACCACACTTTGAATGATATCTTATTGCAAAAACCTATTCTGGGGTTGAAGCGTAAGTTGTGCATACCCTAGCTATGGGAAGAACCTTGTGGGGAAATTCAAATGGTTCCTGGAGCACATAGAGAGGCCCTCCTAGGAGTTTGAGGTTCATGTTATGATTTTGAGTAGTTCTCTCTGCTTTTGTGTGAGGTGGTTGAAGTCTCTCCTCTAACTGATTTTACCTCATTAGGAAAGTTAGTACAATAGGGTGAAAGAGAAGATTGTAAGGATAAGGATATTGTTGCAGCTACCAGAATTGTATTAATTATTACATCTGTGAACCATATGTAGTGGTTATGTTCTCTAAAGGTTGTTGTGAAGTGGTGCCCTTAGTGTCCTATGGTTATTCTTCCCTCTTACCTGACTGATTTCTGTCACAATTTTTTGTGAATAACTCATTGATTTATTTTTATTTATTTTGCCTCATCTATATTTTGTAGAGGAAATTTCCTCATGTTGTGTGGGCTAGCATATTTTGGTTATTTTATATGCCTGGAAATAGTCACCAAGTTTTATCTTTCTATGACTTATGACACACTCTCTTTATTGTTTTATTGAGCTCATGTTCTCTTTGAATTTACTATTGAAATAAATAGATATCTTATTAGGACTTACCTTTTTATTGGTTCTTGGTGACTATTCCAAATGTTTTTAATTTTTTGGCCATTCTTATGCTTGTGACTCTACCTAGTTTATTGAGGATCTTTGACAACATGTACAAGGGCGGAACACTAGGAAGGACACATTGTAATGTGCCTTTGTAATAGTGTAGGTGTGGTGCAGGCAAGTAGCTTAGTGGGGCATGTGGAGAATTGTGGCTATCTAGTAGTTTGGATCAAAATTTTTTCCTTGTGTGAGAGTTTCTTCTTTTTTATAAACCGGTGTTGGATAGACCATACCAAGGAAGGCTATAGTTGGATTGTGGCACTAACATTTGGTTGGAGGTTCAGAAGGCCTCATTTGGAAATGATATGAATTAGTGAGGTAATGCCACTTGGGTTTAAGTCCTTTTATGGCTTTCATGATGGCATAAGAATCTTTCTAATCTATGATGGATCTAGCATGTATGCTTATGAGGACCTTCCTAGACCCCTTGAATGTTTTTGGAAACATGGAGAGTTCCTTTCTTAGAATGGCTTGATGGATTTTTAGGTGCGACTTAGACCACTTTGGGATTTGATCTATGTGGTGGGTCTTGATGGCCCTAATCTGGTGGTCTCTCTCTCTCTCTCTCTCTTCCCTACTCTCTCCTCTTCTCATAGAGAGAGAGAGAGTAGGGGAGGTAAAATTTGGGCAGGAAATTTTAGATATTTGATAATATCAGATATCCGATAATTTTGGATATCTGATATTTTTGGATATCTGATTCTTTTTACTAGCATTGAAAAGTAAAATAATTATTCTTTGGGTCCCTATCCAAGATGCACATTTTTTAGCAGAGAATCACAAGATTGCAGTTTTAGTAAGATAAAAATCCACTTTTTAATCTTTTCTTGGTTGGATTTTTTCTATTACCAAAGGTTTTTGCTTCACCTTTTTGGTTTCACTATGGGGAGTAGTAGTTGTTGAAAGCATAAATAGAAGAGGAAACTCACAAATGAAGAGATTGAAGTGTATAGAGAAATGGATAGGGTTTCTCATAAAAACAAGAGACAAGGTATGTTAAATATTAATGAAGATGTGGGCATAGGGCCACCCGTAAATGTGGTTTCAAGTGAAGAATAATATGAATTTGAAATGATTTATGACAATAATATTGAAAATGGGTATGTAGGGATTGAAGATGAAAATGTAGGTTTTGAAAATGAACATGTAGATGTGGACAATGGAAGTGTGGACATTGACAATGACAATCCACTAATTGAATATGAAGGAATTGATAATGATAATGGTACACAAGAACCAAATCAACGTAACACATCTCCAAATTATATGAGAAATGAAGTCCCTTGGGAGGAAGAAAGAAAAACTTTAAAATTGAGACCTTCAAGAACAACTAAATGGTTACTTGAAATTGATGAGAACATAATGAGAAATTTTGATGGCAAGAGATCAGAAAGAACCATTCGGTTATGGGTTTCAAAACTTTTTGATCAATTTTTTAGCCACAAGATGTTGGTTGAGCTATCAAATGTTTGTGAATTGTTAAAGATACAGAAGATGAGACATATACTAGTCAAATTGAATATTATTGTGAACAAGAAAAAGGAGAGGAATGCTATTATTGTGAGAAATCTTTCTAGTGCTCTCAATTCCATTGGGAAGACTACCAAGGAATAAAATAAGGGAGGCTCTAGGAGGGTTATTACAACCTCTTTAGTAACTCATCATTTGAGAAAGGCTTGTTTGATGAGACAAACTTGTGTTGACTTGAACCTAAATCATAAAACTTTGGATAGAGTACTTGCAAGAAGAGAAAGACTTGATGATCCTCTTCCACATGATACATGGGATTATGGTGGGAGACTTTCACGGTGTGATAAGAAGCTTATCGATGGTGTGAAGGATCAAATTCAACTATTTTGGCAATCTAACTTAAGAGTGTCACCAAATGTGAAGGATGTCTTGAAGTTGAGAATTGGCATTTGAGACCGCACCCCACATCCCAAATATTATTTGTAGGTGAGTCAAATAATGTTGTTCAAAAAAAATTGTGAGACACATCCAACATTGCAAGTATCACAAAGAGCTTTTCAAGCCCTCAAGCCTTTTATTTTGTGCCTCTTAAATTATGAAATACTTGTTGTTGCAAATATCATGTGGAGTTTTCAATCCACCATGAACTGTTATGATTCCTTCATTCTACTTTGCATACTAGTGAAATGTTGGAGGAGTGTGGTGCAAGTGCTCTTCCAAAATCATCAAGAGGCTTGCTAGATCTTTTTTTATGTCCTAGAGATGATGGATGTTTCTTTTATACAAAAGATTTCTTAAATGACAAGTGCTCAGAGTGTGGTTGGGCTAGTGAATTTTATTGAATGTTTTCATGAGGGCTGTGAACATGATTTTGGAAAGATCATTGTCCAAAAAAAGGTATATGAAACCATTAAATATACATTGAAAAGTGGAGGTTAAGGCTCTAGTGTTGGAGATCTGCCAGCAAGCCAGTGTTGACTGTATGGTTGTCATTAATGAAAACATATGGTAAGAAATGTGCATTGTAGTTCTATGAAGAGAGCCTTGAGCACATTTTGTATGAATATGTTATCATCATGATATCATAGACACAAAGGTTGATTCTGAGTACAGACAGTTGTATAGTTATTTGTAACAGTAGTGTTCCTAACAGTGTTACAAGAAGAGTTTTGTATTTGATTCACAGTATGGTTATGATAGAGCCTTGCATGGTTATAATTGTGTTGTAGACATGTTTGTGAAGCTATGTTCATGGATGCAGAGTTATTTGTGTAGTACAAGTTGAGTTATGATGTTTCTATTTTCCAGTTACAGTTTCTAGAGTTTATTTGTTGGAACCGATAGTGTTTAATACACTTCAATAGTTATGCCTATCATTTTGATATGTGTGTTTGGTTTCATGTTTGGTTACGAGTTAATAATGTTTGGTTAAGAGCACATAATGTATTTCAGCTTGTAAGTAAAGTTTCAGTTAATTTGATGGAGCCGATAGTGTGAAGCGACACGTCTACTCATGTTGGGTTGCGCAGTCCCATGTTGTGTTGCATGCTTGGTTTATTCGTTGGAGATTTTGTTGGAGAGTTATATTGTTTCTCTAATATGATTTAAAGAAGGTTCCAATAGGCTGACTTAATTATATCATTTGGAGAAGGATACTTATAGCTAGTCATTTGTGATTTCTAAGTGTGATTGATAGAGTAGAGTAGAAGATACAAATGTATTGAGCCATCATAGTTGAATCAATCATCAGTTTAAGATCTATGTGAAGAAGAAAAGAGTATATGATATTCATTGGAATTTATCAAGACAATAGGTGTATTTCTAAGTTCACCAAGATCTAGATATAGCGTGTATCTATTGTGCAAAAGGTTGCAGCCTTCACCATTTGAGCAGTGTGCTCCCGGACAGTGTGTCCTCACCTTTAACAAGGTTATTTGTAAAAGAATCCTAACAGGGTTTGATCCTTGACCAGGTCACTATACTTCATGCATTGTAAAGGTCAACTCCTAATAGGGTTGTAAGATCCTCTAACAAGGATCATTATGCCCTTGTGCAATTTATAGTGGGTGCTAATTCCCATTGGGGTTTTTACCTATTTGGGTTTCCCCGTAACCAAAATTGTGGTGTTGTGTTAAGTGTTATCTTATTGTGTTTGTACTTAATGTTCTTCTGTGCTAAATTGGATAAAGAATTGAATCTTGTAGATATCTGATTCATCCCCCCCCTCTCAATTATATCTTGGGACTATTCCTAACAATTGGTATCAGAGCCAAGTACCTCAGAGAGAAAGTTTAACAACTTGAGTTTGATAATATGGCATTCTTTAGAAAATAAATTCCTAAGTTTGATGGAGATAATTATCTATACTAGAAGAACAAAATGATAACACATTTGCAGTGTATTGGTTTTGAGATTTTTGAAGTAGCTACTCAAGATATTCAGATTCCCTCTCTAAAAGATCTTGCAAAAGATGATGCAACTATTAAGAAAAAGGAAATGTTTACTCAAAATGCAATTGCCAAAGAAGCCCTTATTAGTGCCTTATCTGATAGTGATTTTTCAGAGATCAAGAAAGTAGATGAAGCCTACAAAATATGGAAGTATTTAGAAGACATGTTTGAAGGAGATATAAAAGCCAAGAATGCATGCAGAAAGACATGGAAGAAAAGATATAATACTTTGGAGATGCTACCTGAAGAGAAAATCAGAACCTACAATCAAAGAATTAATGAAGTATTTATAGGAATTAGGAAAAATGGTAGAGAAATTTCAGAAGAAGACATAGTGGATAAATTGATGACTACTCCGACAGAAGAATATGAGAGAAAGATAAACATCATAGATGAAACTATGTTGTTTTCAAAAGATTTCAAAAAATAGTCCTTAATCAAAAAAAATTCAGCATTCGAGATATCAAGACCATTGTCTAAAAAAAGGTATACGAAACCATTAAATATACATTGAAAAGTGGAGCTGAAGGCTCTAGTGTTGGAGATCTGCCACCAAGCTAGTATTGACTATATGTTTGTCATTAATGAAAACATATGGTAAGTAGCATGCATTGTATTTCTATGTAGAGAGCCTTAAGCATATTTTATATGGATATGTTATCATCATGATATCATAAATGCAAAGGTTTATTCTGAGTACAGATAGTTGTATAGTTGTTTGTAACAGTAGTGTTCCTGACAGTGTTACAAGAAAAGTTTTGTATGTGATTCTCAGTATGGTTATGATAGAGCCTTGTATAATTATAATTGTGTTATAGAAATGTTTTTGAAGCTATGTTCATGGATGTAGAGTTATTTGTGTAGTGCAAGTTGAGTTATGATGTTTCTATTTTCCAATTACAGTTTCTAGAGTTTATCTATTGGAGCTGACATTATTTATATTGCTTCAGTAGTTGTGCCTATCATTTTGATATGCATGTTTGGTTATGAGTTAATGATGTTTGGTTAAGAGCACATAACATATTTCAGCTTGTAAGTAAAGTTTCAATTAATTTGATGGAGTCGACAGTGTGAAGCAACACATCTACTCATGTTGGGTTGCGTGGTCCCTTGTTGTGTTGTGTGCTTGGTTTAGCCATTGGAGATGTTGTTGGAGAGTTATATTTTTTCTCTAATATGTTTTCAAGAAGGTTCCAATAGGCCAACTTGATTATATCATTTGAAGAATGATACTTATAGACAGTCAATTGTGATTGCTAAGTGTGATTAATAGAGGAGAGCAGAAGATGTGAATGTATTGAACCAGCATAGATGAATCAATCATCAGCTGAAGATCTATGTGAATAAGAATAGAGTATATGCCATTCATTGGAACTAATTAGGACAACATGTCTATTTCCTAGTTTACCAAGATCCAGATATATTGTGTATCTATTGTGCAAAAGGTTGCAGCCTTCACCATTTGAGTAGTGTGCTCCCGGACAATGTGTCCTCACCTTTAACAAGGTTATTTGTAAAAGACTCCTAACAGGGTCTGACCCTTGACCAAGTCATTGTACTTAATGCATTGTAAAGATCAACTCCTAATAGGGTTGTAAGATATTCTAGCAATGATCATTATACTCTAGTGCAATTTATAGGGGGTGCTAATTCCCATCAGGGTTTTTACCTATTTGGGTTTCCTTGTAACCAAAATTGTGGTGTTGTGTTATCTTATTGTGTTTTTACTTAATGTTCTTCTATGCTAAATTGGATAAAGAATTGAATCTTGTAGATAAATGATTCACCCCCCCCCAACCTCTCAGTTATCTCTTGGGACTATTCCTAATAAATGTTATTAGAGCCAAGTACCTCAGAGCAAAATTTTAACAAAATGAGATTGATCATATGGCATTCTTTAGAAAAGAAAGTCCTAAGTTTGATGGAGAGAATTATCTAGACTGGAAGAACAAAATGATAACACATTTGTAGTGTATTGGTTTTGATAATTTTGAAGTAGCTACTCAAGATATTCAGATTCCCTCTGTAAAAGATCTTGCAAAAGATGATGCAACTATTAAGCAAAAGGAAATGTTCACTCAAAATGCAATTTCCAAAGAAGCCCTATCAGTGCCTTATCTGAAAGTGAGTTTTCAGAGATCAAGAAAGTAGATAAAGCCTACAAAACATGGAAGTGTCTAGAAGAAATGTTTGAAGGAGATATCCAAGCCAAGAATGCATGCAAATAGACATGGAAGAAAATATATAATACTTTAGAGATGCTAGCTGAAGAGAACATCAGAACCTATAATCAAAGAATTAATGAAGCAGTTGCAAGAATCAGGAACAATGGTGGAGAAATTTTGAAAGAAGACATAGTGGATAAATTGATGACTACTCTGATAGAAGAATGTGAGAGAAAGATAAACATCCTAGATGAGACTATGAAATTTTCAAAAGATTTCAAAAGAGAGACCTTAATCAGCAAAATTTTAGCATTCAAGATATCAAGACTGAAGACAGAGCCTAAAAGTGAAACAACATTCAAAGCCTCAATCCATGGTAAGAAATCCTTGAGCACTTTTGGTAATTTTTATAATGAAGATGAGGATAAAGAACTAGCTGAATTCATTGCTATGGTTGCTAAGAAAGAAAGAAAAGGAAAATGAAAATATGAAGGTCAATTACCATTCAAATATTTTTCATGTAACAAGATTGGTCATTTTGCATCTAAATTTCTTACAAGAGTCAAGAAGTTCAAAACTAATTTCAAGCCTAAGTATACAAAAGAATGTTACTATGATGAAGATGGAGTATCAGATGAAGATTTAGGAGAAGATGAAATTTGATTTATTGCAATTAAAGACATGGAAAAAATATTTGATGAAATGGATATTGAAGATGAAAAGAATGCACAAGAGCTAACATTAATTTCACAAGTAGACATCATAACAGATTGGATCATTGACAACGGTTGTTCACATCACATGACAAGATACAAAGATAGATTTGTACATCTAGATAAGTACAAAGGTGGCATCATTATATTTGGAGACAACACTCCTAAACCTATCATATGTAGAGGAGTTGTCACCTTGGATGGAAAGAATAACACTAATGATGTTCTATATGTTGATGGTTTGCAACATAACTTACTAAGTGTTGGACAATTTCTTGACAAAGGACATCAATTGGAATTAAAAAAAAAGAAGTGCATCATTAATAACAAAATAGGAGTAATGATTGCATCAGGTTCAAAGACAAAAGGTAATGTTTTTCATCTTAATTCTAAAGCAAGTTATTTTTTTGCTAAAGTAGATGATAGTTGGTTATGGCACAAAAGATTATGTCACATCAACTTTGACAATATAGTAAAGATAAGCAATGTAAAGACAGTAAGGGACCTCCCTAGTATTGCAAAACTAGTTGATACAATATGTAGGGAATGTGTGATGGGAAAATATGTAAGGGATTCATTCAGAAGAAAGCATAATTCAGAAAAGAAAAAAGTCAATCTTGTGCATACAAACTTATGTGGACCAACTCAAAAAAGATCATACTATGGTGAAAGGTACTTTATTTTAAATTTGTTGATAATTATTCTAGAATGATGTGGGTTGTGTTCTTAAGAGATAAATCTGAAACATTTGAGAAGTTTGAGATATTCAAAGCTAAAGTTGAAAATGAGTCTGGATTAAAGATGAAATGCCTGAGATTAGACAGAGGAGGAGAATTCACCTCTGATAGATTTTATGAGTATTACAAAGAACATGGGATAAAGAGATAGCTAAGTGCACCTAGAACCCTTCAACAGAATAGAATTGCAGAAAGAAGAAATAGGATCATACTTGACACAACATGTACTATCATGATTGAAGGAAAAGTTGCACTTGCCTATTGGAGAGATGTAGTCTATACTATCAACATAATTCAATTAAGTCCAGGCATAGACAAAACACCTTATGAGCTATGGTTTGGGAATTTACCTATAGTAAAAGACTTTAGAATCTTTGGAAGAAAGTGTTACATCAAGAGAGATGAAGCTATTGGCAAGTTTTGTGCAAGAGTGATGAAGGTATTTTTCTTGGTTACTCTACTAAAAGAAAAGCTTATAGATGTTTTAACTTAAGATTGAAGAAGATCATTGAAGTTACACATGTAAAGATTGATGAAAATTTTATGATTCAAGAGAGATATCATGATTATGAACCTATGACTGAAAAAGAACCTAGACCTACCAGTAGAGAAGCAGTTGTTGAAGAAATGTTTGACAACATTGATGTATTATTCAATGAAACTAAAACAAGTGAAGAAGAATCATATAGGACAGATGAGAGAGTCACACCTAAAGAAGATATCATTGGAGATCAGAACAACAAAGTCATCACAAGATCAAAAGAAAAAATAGTCAATGAAGCGGTATGTTTACTTTCACAAATTGAACCTTTAAGTGTTGAAGATGCATATAATGATTCAGATTGCCATGAAGCAATGAAAGAAGAATTAGATCAGATAGTTAAGAATGATACATGGGAACTGGTCCCTAGGCCTAGTGACAAAAATGTGATAAGAACCAAGTGGATATTCAGAAACAAGATGAATGAAGATGGAACAGTAGTAAGAAATAAAGCAAGACTAGTATGTAAATGATATGCATAGAGAGAAGGAATTGATTACTCTAATACATTTTCCCCTATAAGAATATTGGAAGCCATAAAGTTATTTCTAGCCTATGCTACATTCAAAGACTTTAAAGTATATTGGATGGATGTCAAGTTAGCATTCCTGAATGGAGAGTTGAAGGAAGAAGTCTACATAGATCATCCTGAAGGATTAAGTTTATCAGACAAATTTGATATGGTATGCAAACTAAAGAAAGCCTTCTATGGAATTACGCAAGCCCCTAGAACATGGTATGAAAGACTAGATGGTTACTTGACAAAGATTAGATTCAAGAAAGAAGCAACAGATTGTAACTTATTCATAAGAGCAACACTTGATGGATTATTACTAGTTGCTATTTTTGTTGATGACATTATTTCTAGTGGTAATGGCAATCTTAGTTCAGATTTTTCTAAAGAGATGCAGATCAAATTTGAAATGAGCATGATTGGACCTATCAAGTACTTTTTGGGATTGAATGTGCAGCAGACAGACAAAGGTATTTTCATTAATCAGTCTAAGTATGTGAAATAAATATTAAAGAAGTTCAAGATGGATGCTTGCAAGACAGTAAGCACTCCTATGATAATAGGAAGCAAGCTTTCAAAGGAAGATGGTTCTACATCAGTAGATAAGACCCTATATAAGTTTATGATTGGTAAACTCATATATCTTAATCTAGACCAAATATTTCTAATGCAGCTGGAATTGTTTGAAGATTTGCAATAGAACCCAAACAAAGTCATCTCATGGTAGTAAAGATGATATTCATACATTTGAAAGGAACTATAGACTATGGTTTATGGTATCCTAAATTGGATAATGTAGAAATTCATGTGTATATAGATGTAGATTGGGCAAGTTGCATTGATGATAGAAAGAGAACCTTAGGAGGTGTAGTATTTCTTGGAGACAGACTAGTCACTTGGACAAGCAAGAAGCATAATTGTATTTCTCACTCAACAACAGAAGCAAAGTATGAAGCAACAACATTAAATTGTTCTACAATTGTGTGGATCAAGAAGATGATAAAGGATTTTGGAATCCAGATTGATTATTCTATTGTTATTCATTGTGACATCACTAGCACTATCAATATGTCAAAGAACCCTATGATACCTGCAAAGAAAAAACACATTGAGATAACATATCACTTCCTAAGAGAAAACGTTGCAGAGAAAGAAGTAAAATTGGATCATGTGAGTACAAAAGAATAGTTAGTAGACATTTTCACAAAGCCTTTATGATGAAGGGTGCTCCCCTTAATACCACAAACACATAACAAAAATAGAGAAATAACAACAATATGCAAGAACAAAAAATTGTCTTCTTATTATCTCCACAAATGTGGAATTACAAACTTTCAGAATTACAATATGCAAAGCTACATGGGCATTCCCTTACAATGTTCTATAGGACAAAGCCTCAAATTATTACCCAGATCTACCACCTAGAACTATCCCGAACTGCCTAAGACAACACTACAGACCTTTCTTATATAGGCAATTTCCACTGCCTGAGAAGGTTCCATAAATTTAGCGCTTTAGGCCGACTAGACATAGAATTATTTATTTTCACAATTTTTACAATAGGGTCGGCTCAAAGGAAATACAAAAATATGATTTTAGGTAACCCAACTTCCAGAGGCCATAACTTTCTAACCGTAGCTCTGTTTTTCTATTGTAACCACTTTTTGAAAATGCCATGCTGAGATCTACAACGCCTAACATGCGCTAGCACTAGTCAGCTAGGGGTTGACCGCAATCCGGAGCCTCTAAGGCCTTCAAAATTGACCTAAAAGATTTCATACCCAAAAATCTCAATAACTTCACCAATACTGATGATGTGGCAATGAAACTCAACTGGTAGGTTGAAATGACTAGGATGAACCTCCAACTGTGAAATCAAAACATTCTGAAATCATATGACCAACTTACTAAAAATAGTAAGTTTCCATAAATAGAAGCTCTGCACAAGATAGCCCTTATTGAAAAGCAAACAAAAATATTTTTGGGTGATGCAAGATTGCTCTTACACCCAGGATGCTCCTGCATCAGACACCTGGGGTAATTTGAGAAGTGACCCTGTCACGACTTAGGTGTGCAAAGGAAAACCAAGACGATTAACCTCCTCCTTTGCTAGCCATGATGAATCTTCAACAGGTCATCCTTTCCATTTGACCAAATACTTTTCATATGTCCTGTTCCTTGTGCTTCTACCAACATGACTATCCACTATGTCTTCAGTCTCCTTGATATCTGAACTGGTTGCTGGAATACTCCACTGTGCTGCTATAACCTCATCTTCAACACCTCCTTCATGATACTCTATCAAATCTAAAATATTAAATATTGGTGAAATATTCAGCTCAGTAAGAAACTTGACCTCATATGCATTTCTTGAATCATGGTTCTTTAGTATCTTACATGGCCCAAACTTCTTCATTTTCAACTTGTTATATGTACCAACTGAAAATCTTTCCTTTCGCAAATGAACCATGACTTCATCTCCAACCTGAAATTCCTTATGCCTCCTTTTCTCATCTACCTTAGCCTTATACTACACATTCATCTTGGTAATGTGCTTCCTCACCTCCTCATGGATGTTCTTTAAATGTTCTGCAAAATCCTTAGCTTCAGCACTACTTATTTCTCCTTTATCTATCTTGCTCAACTCAAATGCATTTTTGGGACTACTTCCATATACAATTTATGGATGGTGTGATGAACTAAACTTCAAATCTATCTTCAAATCTTCACTTTCTACTAGTGTCATCCTATGTTCTGCCTTATTTGGAAAAATGGCTCCTAGAATCAAGTCCATCTGATAACTGATCTTCCTTACTAGTGGTAATCCATCAGGCACATTATCGGATACAATATCCTGAAACTCATTCAATAATTCTGCAACTTCTATAGGTACATCTTCTACTTCCTCTTTCCCAGCCTTTGAAATTAAGGTAAAACACATATGCTCATGCCTCATACCATCTGAGAAATTTCCTCTATCAACAAAAGTTATTCTTGCATTACCACATACCTTTTCTTCTATTTTCTTTAATGGTTTTAGCTTATGTCACACTCCATCCTTTGTCAGGGAATCGGTATTTGCACAACCATCATGTACAACATATTTGTCAAACTGCCAAGGTGTACCCAACAACATATGACATGCATCCATAGATATGATATCACATAGTACTTCATCTTGGTAACCGCCGATCTTGAACTTCACTAGGCACTGTTCACAGACCATGACCTTGTGGTCATCCTGCACTCAGGCATCCCAATATGGATGTGGATGTTTCTACCTCTTGAGCTTCAACTTTGTCACCATCTCTTCTGACACCAAATTATCAATACTTCCACTATCAATAATCACATCACAACACTTACCCTCACACTTTCACTTGGTGCGAAACAGACTCCTTTGCTCAGGTTGATTTTCACCACTCAACAAGACTCTTTTGTTAATCATCATTTCTCCTCTTTCAGCATCTTCAGAATGTGATGATCTGGCATCTTCATTTACATATGTAACTCTGGCCTGGCCTTCATTCTTCCTATCCATCCATCCTTAGCATTGAGAAAATTCAAATGCCCTATGACCTTCTTCTCCACAGTGAAAATTTTTTCCACGGAAGCCTCCTCTTCTAGATTCTTGTCTTCTTCCTCTTCCTCTCTAATCTCTATTATTTTTATCATCATGAAAATGATTGGAATTATCTCCTCTCTAATTCTAACTATTACTGGCCTCATCTTGCTTTTTTAGATCTCCATTTTGATCTCCATATGACCATCCACTAGATCTTCCATCATGACTTCTTCCACTTTGTCTGCTTTCAAACTTTTTCTCCAACTTTTCCTCTACTTTTAGGGAAAATTGGTATGCCTCTTCAATACTGTTCATTCAAACTAGATTCAATTCTTCTTGAATGCTCGGTCTCAACCCATTAAGGTAATGAGCAACTTTCTCCTTTTCATCTTCCACATGTCCTGTTTTGATGAGGATTTGATAGAACTCCTCTATATACTCCTGAACAGATCTTCCTCCTTGCTTCAAACTTTGCATTTTCCTCAGTAGGTCAAGCTCATAATCAATAGGGATGAACTATCACTTTAATTTATCCACCATCCGATCCCATCTTATGATTTTATCTTTCTCTCTTCTATTTTACTCCAATTGAATCTCTTGCCACCAGATCTTCATATGACCTTTCAGTCTGGCCTTCGCAAATTTGACCCTATCAGGATCCTCAATATCTTCATACTCAAAATATTCTTCACATTCATTGATCCAGTCGATCAATTCTTCTAGGTTAAGATTTCTTGAAAATGTAGGAACCTCGATCTTAGGTCTTTTTTCGATCTTGGAAATGGCCCAGAAAAGCCTTTCTACTTCCGAGTTCACAACTTCAACTTCTCCTTCTTGATCTTCTTCTTTAGCTTCATCCTCGCTTTCATCTCTAACATTAAGATTCATTCCTCTACAAATCTCTTCTTGCAATGCTCACACTTGTCTCTGGAGTGCTCTAACCTCAAGTGTTACAACACCAGCTCTTTTGCCATGTTCCCTTCGTGGGGGCATTTTTACGATGCACACTGAAACCCTAACCACGGTCCTAGTGCAAACTACCTCACAGTCGGTGATCTATTTACATAGAAACCCTAACCCACAGTCCTGGTGCAAATTGCCTCACAATCAATGATCTGTTTACACACTCAGGAACTCCTGCTCGATACCACTTGATGAAGGGTGCTCCCCTTAATACCACAAACACATAACAGAAATAGAGAAATAACAACAATATGCAAGAATAAAAAATTGTCTTCTTATTATCTCCACAAATGTGGAATTACAAAATTTCAGAATTACAATTTGCAAAGCCACATGGGTATTCCCTTACAATATTCTGTAGGACAAAGCCTCAAATTATTACCTAGATCTACCACCTAGAACTGTCCCGAACTGCCTAAGACAACATTACAGACCTTTCTTATATAGGCAATTTCCACCACCCGAGAAGGTTCTATAAATTTAGCCCTTTAGGCCGAGTAGACATAGAAATATTTATTTTCACAAATTTTACAATAGGGTCAGCTCAAAAGAAATACAAAAATATGATTTTAGGTAACCCAACTTTCGGAGGCCATAACTTTCTAACCATAGCTCCATTTTTCTATTGTAACCACTTTTTAGAAATGCCATGCTGAGATCTACAACACATAACATGCGCTAACACTAGTCAACCAGGGGTCGACCGCGATCCAGAGCCTCTAAGGCCTTCAAAATTGACCTAAAAGATTTTGTACCCAAAAACCTCAATAACTTCACCAATACTGATGATGTGGCAATGAAACTCAACTGGTAGGCTAAAATGACTAGGATGAACCTCCAACTGTGAAATCAAAACATTCTGAGATCATATGACCAACTTACTAAAAATAGTAAGTTTCCATAAATATAAGCTTTGCACAAGATAACCCTTATTGAAAAGAAAACATAAATATTTTTGGGTGATGCAAGATTGCTCTTACACCCAGGATGCTCCTGCATCACTTTATCAAAGGATATATTTGAGTATCTCAGGGAGAAGCTGGTAGTAATTCCCTTCCTTGGAACTTATTAGAGTTGTAGTAGTGCATCAGTCCTTAGTGATGGAGGAATGGTCAACTACTCTACTTCAGGAGTAGTAACTATGCTTAGTTTTATTGGCCCCCTTTGACATTGATGTCAAAGGGGGAGTTTATAGTCATAAAAAACAAAACAAATGATTTATTCTAGAAAAGGGAAGTTCTCAGTAAAAGATGCAACAGTTGGAGGATTCATCCTTGGGGGAGTTTTGTTGAGAAAATGAAGAATGTTATAAAATAATTGTACATTTGGATTGGTGGTATTTTTCATTCCATATGTTTCCATGAATGCCAAAGGGAGAGATTGTTGGAGATTTTCTAGCAAGCCAGTGTTGACTATATGGTTTTCATTGATGAAAACATATGGTAAGTAGTGTGCATTTTAGTTCTATGCAGAGAGCCTTGAGCATATGTTGTATGGATATGTTATCATCATGATATCATAGACAAAAAAGGTTGATTCTGAGTACAGACAATTGTATAGTTGTTTGTAACAGTAGTGTTCCTCACAATGTTACAAGCAAAGTTTTTAATGTGATTCTCAGTATGGTTATGATAGAGCCTTGCACAATTATAATTGTGTTGTAGACATGTTTTTGAAGCTATGTTCATTGAAACAAAGTTACTTATGCAATACAAGTTGAGTTATGATATTTCTATTTGCCAGTTATAGTTTCTAGAGTTTATCTGTTGGAGCCAACAGTGTTTATATTGCTTCAACAGTTGCGCCTATCATTTTGATATGCGTATTTGGTTTCATGTTTGGTTACGAGTTAAGATTATTTGGTTGAGAGAGAATAACATATTTCAGCTTGTAAGTAAAGTTTCAGTTAATTTGATGGAGCCGACAGTGTGAAGCGACACATCTACTCATGTTAGGTTGCGCAGTCCCTTGTTGTGTTGCATGCTTGGTTTAGCCATTGGAGATGTTGTTGGAGATTTATATTATTTCTCTAATATGATTTCAAGAAGGTTTCAATAGGCCAACTTGATTATATCATTTGGAGAAGGATACTTATAGCCGGTCAGTTGTGATCGCTAAGTGTGATTGATAGAGAAGAGCAGAAGATGTGTATGTATTGAGCCAACATAGTTGAATCAATCATCAGTTGAAGATCTATGTGAAGAAGTAGAGAGTTCACCAAGATCTAGATATAGTGTGTATATGTTGTGCAGAAGGTTGCAGCCTTCACCATGTGAGCAGTGTGCTCCAGGATAGTGTGTCCTCACCTTTAACAAGGTTATTTGTAAAAGACTCCTAATAGGGTCCGACCCTTGACCAGGTCACTATACTTCATGCATTGTAATGATCAACTCCTAATAGGGTTGTAAGATCTTCTAACAAGGATCATTATACTCTAGTACAATTTATAGTGGGTGCTAATTTCCACTAGGGTTTTTACCTATTTGGGTTTCCCCGTAACCAAAATTATGGTGTTGTGTTAAGGGTTATCTTATTGTGTTTTTACTTAATGTTCTTCTGTGCTAAATTGGATAAAAAATTTAATCTTGTAGATATTTGAATCACCCCCCCTCTCAGTTATCTCTTGGGACTATTCCTAACATCTAGATGTGAGTTGGTTATAAAAGAATGCAATGTAGCTGATTTTATTTTAGATTTTAGGAAGAATTCTTTTTATAAGTATGCAAGGCATAGTCATAGGTCTAAATGGTTGGATCAACAATTCAGGATGTCTAAGGACACTTTCCCGATTGGCACTATTACATCAGTTGTTGACTTTGCAAAGAACTATACATTGCAGCCCCAAAATGAGTTGCAAGCTCAATATTACAATTCTATTCAAGTTGCTATTTTTGTGCACATAAAATATAAAAATTCCCTTGATAGTACAAAAGATGACTGGAAGATAATCAGGGAGTACCATTTTTATATGAGCGATGATAAATCTCACTCATCTAAGTATGTCCAACATTGCTTTGAGAATTATTTTGAGTGGGTGTGGGAAAATAATATTTCTATGGATAGACATCTCATTTGGTTAGATAATTACATAGGTCAATTAAAAAATGCTTGTATGTTTTATTGGTTATGTAGAATGCATGTAGAGAGAGGTGTAACTCATATTTGGAGTTTCTTTGAGGCTGGTCATGGAAAGGGGGAGCATGATGGAGTAGGTGCATGCATAAAGAGAGCTCTAGTTATGGAGAAACTAAGGATTTTAGGTGCAGAACTCCTTCATGCTCATTCTATTATTGATTGGTGTACTTCAACATTGTCACAGGGGGGGACTCTTGATTTAGCGGTGCATAGATTCTTTTGGTTGGTTAAGTTGGGCACAATAGGAGATAGGTTGGATTGTCAAACTGTGAAATATTCTTAAAAAATGCATTCATTTCAAAGCTTAGATGCTAGTACATAGACCATTCAAACATGAGAGTTTTCTTGTTATTGTCTGAGGTGTCTTTAGTGTGATTGGGATCAGTGTGAGTCAAGTGAGTGGGTTGATACATGGGTTCCACATTATCTAACTCCTTTATCTATCACAGTCTCTATAATAAATGATGACATGGATTGTTCACTTGACTACGACCATATTTCAGATCTTCTACATCCAAGACATGTTTTTGCATTGGTTTCACCACAAGGGAATGATGAGAGATCGAATTACTAGTTAACACATTGTGTACGAGGAAAGCAAAAACTTGCACAACCGATGAAAGATTATGATATGATCACATATCCAACAAGATCACATGTTATTGTGGGAACATGGTTGAGCACATAAATGATTAGAAATAATGGCATTCATGTGTTTGCAGACTATGAGAAGCACAAAACCATTTTCATGTATTCACACCTTGTTATAGCAGCCAATGTTACATTATTGAAACATCAAGGAAAACCAAAGACAAAGGAACTTTGGACTATTAGTACTGCTAATCATGAAGCAACATTGAATACCCTCAAGCAGAGAGATGAATCTTCAAGAACACTTTAGTAGGTAAGCTCAACTCAAGTTGCAAGGTTTTTCATGTTTATTACAATTACGTTCAATAAATAAATTGTATTTTTTTGCTTTATTTGTTTGAGCCAATCAAATTGGTTTTGTATGTGGATTGAAAATGCAATTGTATATTTGTATGATAGATATAGAAGATCAAGGTGTGCATTTGATTAGCCCATATTTTATGATGGTAAACTTTAGTATGCATTGGATAGTCATGTTCTTTGGTTCATTTAGTTACTTATACATTCATAATCTTTTTGTCAACCTATAAAAACTTCTTATATTCTCTATTAACTTTTCTTCTACCTTTCAAATGCAGGGATTGGAATGTAGATCTCATCAAGTACATGTGTTAAACTTATACACTTTGGGAGTAGAAAGGACACTTATTTTTTATATATAATTGTGTATCTAAGATTTTGTATATAAAAATAACAATTGAATGTAATATGCATATTTAGATGCCAAATTTTGTATATAAAAACAACAATCAACTGTAATGTGCATATTTAGATGCAAAATTTTGTATATATAAAAATAACAATAGAATGTAATGTGCATATTTAAATGCCAAATTTTGTATATAAAAAATTTGATGCAAAATTTGAAATATAAAAGAGCCCATGGGGTTGATTTGCAAGTATATAGCCCACATTTGTATCGTCTTAATGCCATGTAAAGTGTAAAAATTGTGTTTCCTTAATATGAATATTGCATCCTTATATTTGTATAGTCTTAATTTTGTATCCTTACATTTTTACTATCTTAAATCCATGTACATTTGTATCATTAAATGATGTAATAGTTGAAGTCATTGAGTCAAAATTGGTCAAATGTATCCAAAGTAAAATGATGATTCCCTGGGGTGAAGGGATGATGTTGAAGGATTGCATCCTGTCACTGAATGGACTGTGCCATTAGATACAATTGGGTAGGTAAATGCTAGTGACAACCCCATTTTGACCACTAAGTCACTAGAACGTTCATGAACATGCCGAACCAAAGTGTCCCCAAGGTGCACTAAGCATGATTGGACAATGATCTTTTGAGGCTCATATCTCAGACCTCATGAGAGGTATCAATGAACCATGAGATGCTACAAGACTAAGTTTCTAATACCTATAATAACCTCTCTCCATTTTGGGAGATTTAATTTTTTTTGAATTTGGCACACCAATCTCGCTTGATTCCAAAACTTGCTGTGAGGTTCAGTTGAAAGTTGCACCACTAGATTTCTTCCAAACCATTCATCCTAGCACCAAATAGACGATGCCATTAGCTTTGGTTAGCTAGGTAAATGCTAGTGACAACCCCATTTCAACCACTGAGTCACTAGAATGTTTGTGACCATGCTAGACCAAAGTGTCCCCAAGATGTGTTAGCATGCGATGTTTTGGAGTACTGGGAATCACTTAAGGGTTGTCATTTATGGAAACACTTATGCTATAATGATCACATATTAAGGCGATTTCCACCAGAGTCTTAGTCATAAAAATGACTAAGTACAAAATCAGGTTGACAGGGTATAGTGGCACAATTTTGGTCAGCGATGAAGATATATGAGGTATTATGGCTTGCAAAGATAACTAAAGATATTTTTGGATGTGTTCATGCTTTAGTTAAGAGTGCATAAGTTTTAGTTACTAGATCTATGAGATATAATGATCAAAAGGTATACGAAGACAGTAAAATAGTGTAACAGGATATATGAACAGTTGCGAAGATTAAGGAAAGAATAATGGATATGGTAATGTGCTAACTCAAGTAAATAAAGTATATTACCAACTCTTTGGTAATATAAGAGTAATGACTCCATGTATATCATTTACATAAGTTTCTATTATGTTTTGTGTGGAAATTATGAGGCCAAATGGAAGGCTAATTCTATATAAGTATAGATTGGTTTTGTGAAAGCATAGTGTGATACAGTTTTAGGAGTATGAAGTAAGTTTGTGAATATAAGAGCAAAGATCAAATGTGAGATTAGTAAGAGGCTGAGCTATAATTGGAACTATCTAAGCAAGATAAGTTCTTCTATTTTCCCCCTTTTGAGAACTATTTTGAAGACAAGTGTTGATTGTAAGAACAGTTTTCTCACCACCTTTAACTAGGTGTTTTGTATACCCCTAACAAGGTTTTTGTAATCCTCTAATAAGGAAATGTACTATGTATCAATCAGCTCCTAATAGGGCTAGATCTCCTAAAAGGGATACTATATTATAGTACATATTTGTGGGTACCATCCCCACTGAGGTTTTCCCTTTGGCCAAGATTTCCTCGAGAACAAATCATGATGTCATGAGTAATGTGTTATGCTTATATGTTCTTTTCATTTCTACATTACTTTGGATTGTTTATAATTGTTTGAATTTGAAATCAAAGTTCTGTAAAACTGATTCACCCCCCTCTCAGTATTACCTAATTCTAACAATTGGTATTAAAGCTTTTGGCCCTTTGAGAGAAAGCTTAAAAGCTTAAGGGAGATCAAAATGGATTCAGAAGATTTACAAGTGAACTTTGAAGCTGCACTTGAAGATCTAGATAAGATGAAAGCTGAGGATGGTGAACTAAAGTTCAAATTAGGAAGAGTAGAAGGCTTCATGAGAAAACTTAAAGATTAGCTTGAGATTGTAAAAAATTAGAGACAAGACCTTATGGAGAAAATCAAAGAAGGTTCAGACAATGATACATCAGACAAAGTAAAGAAGTTGGAGGAAGAAAAACAACAAATCAATCTCTTGATGATCAAGGAGATTCAGTATGAAAAGGATGAAATAAACAAAGTTGAAAAGTCACTAAAAGAAGCTAACTTATAGATAGGACAAATGAAGACTAAACTTGACCATTACAAGGATAAATATGAGGATTTGGATAAATACAATCAGATCATTAAAGGTGAACTCACTCAAGCTAAACTACACATTGAGAAGTTACACATGAGCAATGATAAGAGTGGTATACAAAGGATAGAACAAAAATCTAAAGAAGACATGAGTGGATCCAATGACGCTGGAAGTTCAAAAACTCAAGAAGAACCAAAAGAGGCCAAGAATGAGGGAAGACCTATTCCTAATGAAAGGCCTACAAATGAAGATCCTAGAGAATAGTTCAGACCCTTTAGAGGTAGATGTTTCAGATGCAACAAAGTTGGACACATGAAAAGAGATTGCAGAAGTAAAGGTAACTCTAAACCCTTTACCAGCTACTATTTTAATTACTATGAGTATGAATAGAAGAAAGAAAATTGTAGAAAACCTGATCAATCCAAGTATAAGCAAGACAATATCAAAGAAGAAACTACAGCCAAGGTTACATGTAAGAAATGTAATAACTTTGGGTACACAACAAGGTACTGTAAGCTACAAACTAATCAAGAAAGAAGAAGACCACCTATTTGTTACAAATGTAACAACCCAGGTCACATTGTGAATTTTTGTAGATATAATGGGGATGACAATAGAAGAGGACCAAGGAGATCTAATGAACCAAAAGGACCACCACCTATAGTTATAAGGAAGAATATTAGTGATAGTGGTAAAAGCCTAAATGATTACATGAATGAATACAAGAAATAAGAGCATGAGAAGATATGGAAATTAAAAGTTCTAAAGAGGGTAGTGGTTCAGGGAGAGACAACTCACGTTGCTATGTCTTTGCATGATGAATTCTTTGAGGCATTAGTGTAGAAGGCCTCATGGCCTCACGGGGAGCACTGGATGTAGCCAACATAAATTATCCAGCCCCTATATAAGTGGAATAAGCTCATGAGAGCTTAGGTGTGATGTGTACAGATGTTGTGAAATCTGTGGATGAGATTGCAACACTTGAAGATTCATCTTCTGTGTTCATGATTTTTTCACTGATTAGATGGTATACGAAGTTGAGATACCTCTTTTTAATGCACACACTCAACTTGTGAAGGGTAAAAGACTTGAAAGATTTCATTTCTACACCATTTTTTGATCAGTGGCTAAAGAGAGTCGAAGTGTGAAAGAAGAGTAGTAATCTAGCAGAGAGACTTTGTGTTCACATGAAGCCAAACATCAGATTCAAGTATTTAAGGTATTTAGACCTAATCTTTCATATAAATCATGGATGCACTAGTAATATATGATGTTGTAGATAGACCTAGGTATAAATTCAAGCTACATCCATATAAATCCTGTGAGGATGATCCAGAGGGAGCATTTTCTCAAACTCTCATAGGTGTATTACTTGTATAAGACATTAGGGAATACATCCACTATAAATATGAGATAATTGGTGAGGAAAATATATACAATGAGTTGGATGGTATGGTTAATGCTAATGGAACCATGATAGAAGAGTTTAAACACCTACAAGATCAGTCAATTCTAAACCTAACCCTACTCACCAAGTTCATGGAAACTGAATGGTTTAAAATCATTCTAAACAGGGTTCATGATCAATTTTTATGGATAGGTAGTCATCTTGTAAAGATATGTGTACAACTGATACATGACATCATTGGTCTTGATAATGAAGGAGCCCTACCTGTGCAAGAGAAGAATCTAAGGAACCTAGCTGAAACCCTAACTCATTCAAAATGGGATAAGAGGGAAATGATAGTAAATGACATTTATCTACAAGATGTCAGGTTGATAGAAATGTTGCTGGGGTACAAACTATTTTATAGTAGCATACCTAATTCTGTATCTGCTGGAGTCATCATGATGGCTTACAGAATGGTAAAGAAGAATAAGAAATATAACCTTAGTGAAATTCTAGCTCAACAATTTATTGAGAATGTAAAATCCATTAAGAAGGATAAATCTAAGGCATTTAGATTTGGTTCTTTATTGAGTCATATGTACATTCACATAATCTACAACTTTCCTGGCATGCATCCTAGGGCATGGAAAGTCAATGAACCCATTAGACTTCAAATATCAGAATCCTATAGAAGATAGAAGAAAGACTGGGTAGATGGAGATTTATTTGGAAAAATAAAGATACTGCAGAGGTAGATGAAGGAAAGATACAAAATCCCTAAAAATTTAGTAGAAAACATGAGGACACTATCTGTTTCATGGTTGAAACTGATTGTGTCTTCTTTGAGGCAGTTGAGCCCAGAACTAAGTGGTGTTATCCTATGGGATATGAGGTAAGCACTGAAGTACTAATCATGCAAGTAGAGAATGTACTCATAGTAGAGAAGGACCCTACCTAAGAAAGATGGGGTACCTATAGAGAAAAGTATGAGAAAGTAAGAGAAGAGTAGGAAAAGGTAGCAAGGAAGAGAAAGGTCAGCAAGATTGTTGATGAAATTACTGCAAAGGTGGGAATCACAAAGAAGCAATATTTAGACCTGAAAAACCAAATGGAGGCATCTTCCAACATCTCCACAAATGCACCCATTCCATTAAAAATAGAAAAGGAAATAGTTCCTACTACTATTATTGTTGATGTACAAGAAGAGGAAATTCAAGAAATTGTGCTTACAATCATTCCTATAATATCTACAATGACAATCAAGAAAGATGGTACTAAAGAAATAGTGATAGTTGGAGAAGAGGAAGAGAAAATAGTTCAAAAGGATCCACAAAATTTGTCGCAACTATACCTCAAATCACTATAGAGGAGAGAGTATTGAAAGATGGAAACCTAAAGACTATAGATAGATACTATGAAAGATATGATACTATGAAGATACAATCATTGAGTATCTATTATCTTTTAAAAGGAATCTATTGGAAATTGAAGGGAGTGTTCCTAAGGAATTGTATAATAAAATGGAAATCAGAAAAAAGCTAGTACATTTGGAGGATGAGAAGATAAGAAACAAGGAAATTGAAGATATTTTTCTAGTTGTATCTATAGATGAAAGAGAAAGAATCATAAAAGCACTAAATCCCTTATTGAGGAGAAAGGCTAGACTAATCAATATTCTGGCTAGAAAGTATGATGAGGTGATTAAGGACACCCAAAAGGCATTGGACCAAATTCTAATGTTTGACATGCCCAAGAAAATTTCACCTCCCAAAGTCTCTAACTAGTATCCTTGGGTTTAGGAGAAAGCTCCAAGGTAGTAGATGAAACTTCTCAAGTTAGCATGAAACCAGATTTCTTTGTCATAGGTGTGGCTATTGGCCTTGACACCTCGCAAGATATAAATGATCCATTTATGAACAATATGGAAAATGTGATGGAGGTTGAGGATTAGGAACAAATAGAAGAAGAAAAATTAGAAGAGAAACAAGAAGATAAAGAACAAGAGAAGGAACTAAAACAAGAAGAAAAGCAAGAAAGAAAGACAAAATCAAAAAAAGTTGATGAGGTCAGATTGGACACACCCCTATCATTGACAAGTATGGACAACCTAGTCAGTTATAATGTAGATAGAATGGATGAAGATGAGCTAATGAGACTTTAATTTATGGATTTTTCTAAAGCCAAGGAGAGATCAACTCACAAAGGAGACAAGAGGGCTATGATAACGGTCAAGGCTGTAGAAACAGTAAACATGCTACTCCCCTCACCTGTTATCCTAAAAGAGAAGGATGAGGTTGAGAACCGCAGTACAGTATTGGATAGCTTTGATTGTCATTTTGACTCATTGCTAAAAAAAATAGAGGAGAAGGCTGATAAGAACTTCTTAGAAAAGAAGTTGAGCGAAGTTCACAAGTTCATTTCATAGGACTTGGTGTTCTAAAGGATACCACTCTTAAAGCTAAGAGTTGTGTAGCACAAGGAAGGAAACTATATAGCTATTTCATAAATCCTTGTAGACATTTGAAGAATGTTGAGGAGACCATAGCCAAAGATAGGGCCAGTCTTGATAGTATAATGGACAGTTATGAATCATCTTCACAGACTATGGGAGAGGTAGATAAGGAGACATCTAGGCTACTAGAGAAAATAGGAGTACTAGAAATGGAGAAAGGGATGTTGGAAAGTTGACTATACTAGTTTATATGACTTAATATAGTGTTTTCATTATGGAAACAAATTCATATGATGTTTTGGAGTCAATGCTCATGATAAGAAGATAAAAAATTGGCTAAGTGTTGAAGTTTGGATGTGTATAGAGCACCTAAAGGTCAGAGCATCAGTGCATGTGCATACAACAAAATTATGGTATGCACCCTATAAATTAGGTTGGTAAGACCATATTCATGCTAAGTTTAAGAGAGTATGATCAGAAGATTCAGTATGAGGAAGATAAAAAGAGTTTAAGTTGCACATATAGTGAATGCCAGAGAAGAATAGAGCAAGAAACCAAATATTGGTATTTTGGTTAACGGTTATATTATTATGTTGTAAAGGCTATGCTCCTATTTTAATTAGGTTGTAGACATATAATTATGCTTGTTTGTAAACATGCTTGAGGAAATTCAATTGGAAACATTGTATGTAAACGGTTAAAGGGCCGACCTAGTTAATTATTTTGTATGTGCATATAAATATTAGATCTGTCAATGTAATTAAGTATGGATGTAGTTATAGAGTTGAGATAAGAAGAGTAGAAGTGTGTGAAGATTTGATAATATATATTAGAGCTTTGAGAGGTCAAAGCATCATGGCATCAAGGGAACTAATCAAACAAGCAGTGTCACAATGATAGTTCATCTAATAGATATAGTGTGTATCTAAGATCAAAAGATTGTAGCCTTCACTACTTGAGAAGTGAGCTTTAGGACACAGTGTGTCCACACCCCTAATAGGGTTATTGTAAAATAATCCTAGTAGGTTCTAACTCTTGACAAGATCACTGTACTAAATACATTGTAAAACAACTCCTAACAGGGTTAAGTATCTTCTAACAAGGATAATAAAACACTAGTACAGATTATTAGTGGGTGTCAATTCCCACTGGATTTTTTGCCTATTTGAGTTTCCCCATAACTAAATTGGTGTGATGTGTTGATTTCATGTTTCTATTTATGTTTATTTTCATTTCAATACTTAAGCATTCAAGTTAAGTTTAAGAAGTAAAGAAGAAAGATTAAATTAAGTGAACACTGATTCAACCCCCCCCTCTCAGTGTTCCCATTCCTAACAATTGGTATCAGAGCACTAGTCCTTAGCCAAGAATTTTAGCCACTTGAGGAGATCATGGACAAGACATAAATGAAACATTTAAAAAGAAATCTTGAAGCTTCTCTTGAAGACTTGGACATATCTATTAAAGAAATTGAAGAACTAAAAGAAAAAGTCAGTGATCCCCAAGAAATCATCAAAAGGCTAAGAAAAGATTTGAAAGAATGCTCTACCAGTGAGTTAGGGACAATGATAAAAAATTTGAATGAAGAAAATTCATCCCTGAAAGAACAAATTGAAGAATTGGATGATAAGCTAACCAACAATCAAGATGTCTATGAAGAATAGATCAAGAAGAACCTTCAACTGAATGAAGAATTGAGGAAAGAAAAAATGGAAATTTTGGAGCTAAGGAACAACAAAGAAAGCTTGGAATCTAAATTAAAAGAGGAAAATAATCACATTGATAAATTGCACACCAGTTATTATTTGATAGAATCTCAGTTATATACAAGAAGACTTAAAGGAGATACTAGCTGCATTAGAAATGAAGCACAAACCTAGATTGATAACATGTGAGCAAGGATGAAAGCACCAAAAGAATCTACTAATACTAAGAAGACTAAAGAGAAAACTAAATATAATTTTGAACCACCTAAGGATGAGCACAAGCTAGTAGATCACACTTGTTATGCATGTAACAAGCATGGACATATAGAAAGGAACTGTAAGAGGTAAGACCTTTCAATGGTTACTGTTAGTCATGCAAGAAATTTGGTGATAAAGCTATGAAGTGTAAGACAAGTCAAAAAAACAAGACTCAACATAATCAGAGAAATTAGAATCAGCCAAATGTGAGAAATTCTTAGAATGTTACATGTCAGATATATAACTATAATGGTCACTCAGCTAGACAATGTAAAATGGTAACCCATGTCAATGCGTCGGAGAATATAAGGCCTCCAGTTATTTGTCACTTATATAACAAGGCTGGACACATCTCAAAGTTTTGCAAATCAAGGATGCAAAGTTAGGAAAGACCTAAAGAGCCAGAAGAATCAATATTGGATATCAAAGGAGAAGTCAAGTTTGTGAAAGCTTCAGAAGAAGAAAGCATGATTTTGTAGAGGTGAAGAAGGATAAGGTTGATGAGCATGTATTGGATACATCCACAGTGGACGCACCCTCTACATCTAGATGAATGGCCCTCAGGGTCATAGGGGGAGCTAACCTAGCTCTAAACCCATGTGTGGATGGTATACTGACCCTTAAAGTATGCACCTTTGGATTTAACCTTTTGGAGACTAGTTGAACCTATGTGCAAGAGTGCACTAGTTGATTGATTATAGAATGAGAGCTAGAAATTATCAATGATAACTTGGTTCATGCGACAAGCATTAATGCATAATTTTTACTTTAAAGTACACAAAATATTTTAGATCTCTCATTGCATTCAAACTCAGAGCAATTGGAGAGTAGAGGAGCTCTAGAATTTTATAGTAAAGGATTGCAGATTGATTCACCAGTGATTTGTAATGTATTTGATCAGTTGTGGAATCCCTCGTGTCAATTCAAAAGTCTTTGAGATCATTTGGAAAGTGATATACAAGTAAGTAATGGCTACTCCTATTGTATTTGATGTGGCGGAGAAGAAGAGATATGTGTTTAAAAGGCATCCGTTCAAGTCCACATCTAACGACCTAGAAGGTGTATTCTCTTGCACTCCCATGGGTGTTATGCATGTGGAAGATATTAGGGCATACATATATTGTAAGAAGGAACTAGTAGGTTTGGATAGAATAAGAGCACACAAGGAAACAATGATGAAACCTTATAAAACCTTCATGGATGAGTATGCACAGTTGGGTAATCATCCTATAGTGGAATATGCTACAAAATATGAGTTTTATGAGTCAGAATGGATCAAGATCCTACTTAGAAGGATCTATGATGACCTATATTGGATAGGTGAAGTATCGGTTAGGATAAAAGGAGATCTAATTCATGAGATCATAGGACTCTCAAGGACAAGCCCCATTCTTCCAGTGGGTTAGAAAACCTATATAACAGGCTTGCAAATCAAGAAGTGATAGGTGTGGAATAATAATAGAGCCTATAGAGGAGAAAGACATCGAATTGATGTCCATGATATTGGGATACAAGTTCTAGCATACTAGCAAAGTAAATAGTGTGTTAGAGGCCACCATTCTAGTAGCAATAAGGTTGGTAAGAGAGAATGGAGAGTTTACTTTGTGTGAGATCTTATGCACATAGCTAATAGACAACATAAGAGCCATCAAGCATGAAAAGACCAAGATATTCAAGTTTGGGTCTTTAATAATCTATATGTACTTCCATATTCTTGAAGGTGTCTAATTTGTATCTAGACAAATCTATTCCCACTATGCACAAATATCCTTTAAGGCAACCACATAAAGTACCCTTAAGGATTAAATGAAATTGGAGTTGAAAAAATTCAGAGTGAGAATGTAGATGAGGTATAGGATACCTGAAAAGATAGTTTAAAAATACAATGATAGTATTTGTTTCATGGTAGAGACTGATACAACATGCATTGAGGCTGTTGAACTAGGAACAAAGTGGATTCATCCACTGGGATATGAAGTTGAAGAGCCTATCCTAGAGGCTTATGCTCAATTTCTATTGTCAACACCTAAGGACCTCAATGAACCTAGATGGGTGACCTATGAAGAGAAAACAAGAGAAGTAGATGCTATATTGAACAATGCAACAATAAAAAGAAAAATTTCCAAGGTTACTTCAAAGATTTTTAAAATTCATGGAATATCTCAAGAAAACCTAGGAAAAGCAAGGCAAGATAAGATTTCTTTGGAGATAGAGAGTGCAGCTACAAAAAAGATAAAATCTGATGATCCAAAGATGAAGAAGGTGAAAATAGGGAAATTAGATGATCAGAAGGGTAAAACTGATGTTACACATCCTGAGCCCATAGTAACAATTAACCTTACTGCTCCTCCTGAGTATAAGGCAATTCCTAAGAGGAAGAAAGAGATCAGCACTAGTCATCCATCCTCGCAAGCAATAAGAAGCAGGAAGAATACTCAAGCACCTCTAGAATTAAGTTTTAAACCTAGTCTTAGTGTGTTGAGTACAAGGATTATTGATGAAGGCAGGATATATCAAGTAGGGAAGTTCTATGAGAGGTATAGTGAAATTGACAAATTAGACATTCATGGAATGATTGTCAAACAAATGCTAAAATTCAAAATGATAGTCCTAGAACTAAAGACTATGATTCTAGATAATGTGTGGAACATATTAGAATTTCTAAAAAGACAAGCTATTGAAGAGGATCTAAGGATAAGAGAAAAGACTTTAGATGAAACCCTCCTAGTATACTCTCTAGAAGAGAAGTATTTATTATTAGATCTTGTGAAGCCACATCTTAGAACCAAGTCAAGGACTTTGCATATAATGGACAAGAACTATGAATTGGTGGCTAAGGAAACATAGAAACAATTTGAGAAGGTTTTCATGAATAGGCACATGTACCCACCCACTGCGCCTATAACACAAGTACCCACAAAGGAAGTCAAGGTGGAATAACCCACTAATGTACCTATGACAGGTCCTTAGGACTCAGCACCTGTAGTTGAAACACATATAGATGCAGATAAGTCTATGCCCATGATAGCATCACTAAAGGATAGCACCATCATTATTGACAATGTTGAGATTGTAATGGCAGCCATAGATAAGGACTTAGACAAGTTCAAAGAAGCCTTTGTAAGCACACAAGAGGCCAAAACACTATGTGGTGGTAACTCACCTTTGGTAGAAAAAGAAATAGAAAAAGAAGAAGGAAAAGAAACAAAAATAGAAGAAGAGGAAAAAAAAAATGAACACATAGATGAACCATTAGTTGAAATGTTAATCAAAGTAAAGAAAGAAGTAGTGGATAGCACTCCTATCACTCCACTACCCTTAGGAGAATTGTTGTCAAGTTTGACACCTGACACAACTAGTTTGGATTCATGGGGAGAAGAAGACCTGATCAAGATCTATGTCTTAGCTATGGAGAAGTCTAAGGAGAAATAGGTAATGAGGAATTCCCTCTTTGTAGAATCAGTAAATATCATGAACAACTTGTTACTAGTAGATAAGAAAGTGTCCAAGGTACACTTTGTTGATGATGTACATGTCATTCTCTCACCGTTCAAAAGTAATTTCTCTAACTTGGATGAATTAACATCATTAGTTGCAGAGGAGAAGTATATGTAGAAAAGACTAAATGAGTTGGTCGGTAAATTCTCACTAGACCTTAGTTCACTCAAAGTTGGACAAACAACTTTGAAAGAGTTTGCAGTAAAAGGAAGGAAAATGACTGTATGAATCAAGATAAGTTGACAACTGACCACTACAAGAAGATTCAAGAAGTAGAGGCCATGATAAAAAAAGTGAGGAAATCAATAGAAGGTCCCTCTACTAATATAAACATGTGTAAAAATGTATATCAGGGATAGCTTGAAAAAATTTAGAAGGCAGAAAAGGAAATGTCAAAGATAAGGGCTAGGCAGACTTAGCTCAAAAATGCTCTTGTGCCCTCCCTAAATGTGCTGAATCAGAATATCAAGAAGATCAATGCCACCATGGTGACATATGATCAACATTCTAGTTTAGACTTGGATAAGATGGAGAAACTACAATATGCCTTATGTGCCCATCTCAAAACAATCAATGCATTGATTGCATTTTGGAAGAAAGAGATCCAAAATCTACAGATTGCATACCCGGATGTATTCTCAATGTAAGTACTTATACAGATTTAGTTTTGTAACACCTTTGTCATTAATGTCAAAGGGGGAGTATGTATAGAGTATGGAGCTATAGCCATGTAAATAAAATGTATAGTAAGAAGATATAAGGGAGATATAAGATAGAGTTTGATTAAGTGTTTTTTGTATTAAGGGACAGTTCGTAACTTTTCCATATTCCTTTGTTGCCATCAATGACAAAGGGGGAGATTGTTGGCAAGTTGACTATACTAGTGTATATGACTTAATATAGAATTTTCATTATGGAAACAAAGTCATATGATATTTTGGAGTCAACGCTCATGATAAGAAGATGAGAAATCGGCTAAGTGTTGAAGACTGGATAGTGTACAAAGCACCTGAAGGTTAGAGCATCAGTGCACGTGCATACAAAAAAATTATGGTATGCACCCTAGAAATTAATTTGGTAAGACCATATTCATGCTAAGTTTAAGAGTACATGATCATAAGATTTAGTATGAGGAAGATACAAAGAGTTTAAGTTGCACAGACAATGAATGCCAGAGAAGAACAAAGCAAGGAGCCGACTGTTGGCATTTTGGTTAGAGGTTATATTATTATGTTGTAAAGGCTATGCAGCTATTGTAATTAGGTTATAGAAATATAATTATGCTTGTTTGTAAACACACTTGAGCCAATTCAATTGGAAGCAGTGTATGTAAATGGTTAAAGGGTCGACCTAGTTAATTATTTTGTATGCGCATATAAATATTAGATGCGCCAGTGTAATTAAGTATGGATGTAGTTATAGAGTTGAGATAAGTAGAAGAAAAGTGTGTGAAGATTTGATAATATATATTAGAGCTTTGAAAGAGGTCAAAGCATCAATGCATCAAGGGAACTGATCAGACAAGAAGAGTCACAATGACAGTTCATCCAACAAATATAGTGTGTATCTAAGATCAGAAGGTTGTAGCCTTCACTATTTGAGTAGTCAGCTTAAGGATAATGTGTCCACACCCCTAATAGGGTTATTGTAAAAGAATCCTAATAGGGTCTGACCCTTCACAAGGTCACTGTACTAAATACATTGTAAAGCAACTCCTAATAGGGTTAAGGATCTTCTAACAAGGATAATAAAACACTAGAACACATTATTAGTGGGTGTCAATTCCCATCGGGGTTTTTACTTATTTAGGTTTCCCCATAATGACATTGGTGTTATGTGTTGATTTCATGTTTCTATTTATGTTGATGTTCATTTTAGTACTTAAGCATTCAAGTTAAGTTTAAGAAGTAAAGAAAAAAGATTAAATTAAGTGAACACTGATTCACCCCCCCCTCTCAGTGTTCTGATTCCCAACAACGGAGATTTGCATACATATTTGGCTCTTTGAGAAACCTACTAACTCCCAAGCTCTCAATATTGGAGACTCATCTCTCTAAGATGATAAAGGTTGAAAGCTCAATGTCAGTACCCACTCTCACTGAGCTAAAGGTATTAGAGACATTGTCATATGCACTGAATAGATTAATCCATGTCAGTGAATTGTTGATAAGTTAACGGAATGAAGAAGTTAAGACCTTGGAAATCTCTTTCCAAGATATCTTAAATATGGAGAGTGAGAACTAAACCATTTGTGCTTAAATTTTAAAATTTTTGGGTAAACCTTTTCCATTGATGATAAAGGGAGAGGAAGAAAAAGGAAAAATGAATGAGGAAGAGAAAGAGATATGTAGAACTGTATGAGTTGTAACACTTAGTCATTTTTCTAAGTGTTTCCATCAATGCCAAAGGGAGATATTTTTTGCATTTGATGTTTTGGAGTACTGGGAATCACTTAAGGATTGTCATTTATGGAAACACTTATGTTAGAATGATCACATGTTAAAGGGGTTTCCACCAGACTCTCAGTCATAAAAATGAATAAGTACATAATCAGGTTGATAGGGTATAGTAGCACAATTTTGGTCAGCAATGAAGATATATGAGGTATTATGGCTTACAAAGTTAATTGAAGATATTTTTGGATGTTTTCATGATTTAGTTAAGAGTGCATAAGTTTTGGTTACTAGATCTATGATATATAATGATCGGAAGGTATGCGAAGACAATAAAATAGTGTAGCAGGGTATATGAACAATCGTGAAGAATAAGGAAAGCATAATAGATATGGTAATGTGCTAAGTCAAGTAAATAAAGTATATTACTGAGTCTTTGGTAATATAAGAGCACCGACTCCGTGTATATCATTTAAATAAGTTTATATTATGTTTTGTATGGAAATTATGAGGCCGAATGGAAGACTAATTCTGTATAAGTATAGATTGGTTTTGTGAAAGCATAGTGTGATATAGTTTTAGGAGTATGGAGTAAGTTTGTGAATATAAGAGAAAAGATCAAATGTGAGATCAGTAAGAGGCTGAGCTATGATTGGAACTATCTAGGAAAGATAAGTGCTTGTATTATTCCCCTTTTGAGAACTATTTTGAAGACAGGTGTTGATTGTAAGAGCAGTTTGCTCACCACCTTTAACCAGGTGTTTTGTATACCCCTAACAAGGTTTTATTAATCCTCTAACAAGGAAATGTACTATGTATCAGTTAGCTCCCAATAGGACTAGATTTCCTAACATGGATACTATATTTTAGTACATATTTGTGGGTACCATCCCCACCGTAGTTTTCCCTTTGGCCAGGGTTTCCTCAAGAACAAATCATGGTGTCATGAGTAATGTGTTGTGCTTATATGTTCTTTTCATTTTTCATTACTTTAGATTGTTTACAATTATTTGAAATTGAAATCAAAGTTCTGTAATATTGATTCACCCCCCCTCTCAGTATTACCGAATTATAACAAGGTGCACTAAGCACAATTGGGCAGTGATATTTCAGAGGTCGTATATCAGACCCAGTGAGAGGTATCAGTGAACTATGAGATGCTATATGACCACATTTATGAGGCCTACAATAATCTCTCTCCATTTTTGGAGATTCAAATTTGTTTGAATTTGGCACACCAGTCTCGCTTGATGCCAAAACTTGTAGTGAGGGTTAGTTGAAAGTTGCACCACTCAGTTTCTTCCAAACCATTCATCCTGACACCAAGTAGACTATGCCATTAGCTACAGTTGGGCAGGTAAATGCTAGTGACAACCCTGTTTTGACCACTAAGTCACTAGAACAATCTAGACCACGCTGAGCCAAAGTGTCCCCAAGGTGGACTAAGCATGATTGGGCAATGATCTTTTGAGGCTCATATCTCAGACCCCATGAGAGGTATCAAAAAAATGTGAGATCCTACAAGACCATGTTTCAAAAGTCTATAATAACCTCTCTCTATTTAGGGAGATTAAGATTTATTTGAATTTGACATGATAGTCTCGCTTGATGCCAAAACTTGCAATGAGGGTTAGTTGAAAGTTACACCACTAGGTTTCTTCCAAACCATTCATGCCGACACCGAATGGACTATGCCATTAGCTTTGGTTGGGTGGGGTAAAACTAGTGACAACCCCATTTTGACCACTAATTCACTAGAATGTTTAGGACCATGTCGAGCAAAAGTGTCTGTGAGGTACACTAAGCATGATTGGGTAGAGATCTTTAGAGGCTCATATTTCAGACCCTATGAGAGGTATCAATGAATCATGAGATGCTACAACACCATGTTTCTAAGACCTACAATAACCTCTCTCCATTCTGCGAGATTCAAATTTGTTTGAATTTGGCATGCCAGTCAATCTTGATGCCAAAACTTGTAGTGAGGGTCAGTTGACAGTTGCACCACCGTGTTTCTTCCAAATTGTTCATCCTAGCATGAAATGGCCTACACCATTAGCTCTGATTGGGAAGGTAAATACTAGTGACAACCCCATTTTGACCAGTGATTCACTAGAACATTCAGGAAGATGATAGACCAAAGTGTCCCCAAGGTGCACTAAGCACGATAGGGAAATGATCTTTAGAGGATTGTATCTCATACCCCATGAGAGGTATTGGAAAACTATGAGATGTTAAATGACCATGTTTCTGAGGCCTCCAATAACCTCTCTCCATTTTGGGAGATTCAAATTTGTTTAAATTTGGCATGATAGTCTCGCTTGATGCCAAAACTTACAGTGAGGGTCAATTGAAAGTTACATCACTGGGTTTCTTCTAAACCATTCATCTTGACACTGAATGGACTATGCCATTATCTCCAATTGGGTGGGTAAATACTAATGACAACCTCATTTTGACCACTGAGTCACTAGAATGTTCCAGACCATGCCGAACCAAAGTGTCCACAAGGTGCACTAAGCATGATTGGGCAGTGATCTTTCAAGGCTCATATCTCAGACCTCATGAGAGGTATCAGTGAACTATGAGATGCTACATCACTATGTTTCTATGGCCTACAATAACCTCTCTCCATTCTATGGGATTCAAATTAGTTTGAATTTGGCATGCCAAGTCTCGCTTGATGTGAAAATTTGCAGTGAGGGTCAGTTGAAAGTTGTACCACTGTGTTTCTTCCAAACCATCCATCTTGACACTGAATGGTTTGCACCATTATCTCTCATTGGGTGGGTAAACACTAGTGACAACCTCATTTAGAAAATGAATTCAATAGAATATCCGTGAACATTTCAGACCAAATTTTTCCGAAGGTCCACTAAGCACCATTGTGTATGTTGGCAAGCATTCTAGTGTGTCAAGAGGAAAAGTAAGCCTTTAAATGGATCCTTTTATTGGTTTCAAGAGGTGAGCATTCTGATATTTTTTATTGATTGATAATCCTTTGTAAAGGATCATGCATTGTAAGCCATTAAATGGCATTGGGAAGGGCTAAATGTACATAGTGGTCACTAGGGGTGATTAAGTTAATCCTAGGTTAGTTGGATTGATCTAAGGACCTATAAGGTCTATAATAGATATAATATGACCAATAGAGTCAATCAAATGATGTAAAAGCACTTGAAGTGCTAAAATATGGAATTTTCCTATATTGGCAAAATAAGCCTATAAGGCTCATATGGGGTTATAGGTTAGTTTGGATTACAAAGGTCATTTTAAAACTTTTGAAAAGTTATAAGAAGGGGTATTAGATTCAATTTATTGAGTTGACAACACTAGTTGTCAACTTGCCAACATCTTTAAATCATACTTTGGTTAGCACAGTCGGTTTGGGACTATTACCAAGTAGCCAGACAATTAGATAGAGGTTGCAATTATGTTTTGAAGGAGTTTTGAGTCTTTTTTGTAGGGGATCTATGTGAGTGAATGGGGGATGTCGATTTGGGAGTGTAAGGAAGAAAAAATGTAATGATTTACAATCAATAAACAACGATTTTCTTTGCATGTTGTTAACTATCCCATGGAACAATCAGTGCAACAAGAAATTAATGTGCTTGACTTGAATGTGATTTGGGTTGGGTAGTGAAGTAAATACATTACTCTGATTATTGTTTACATCTTCCATGTATTACTTTCAGTTTTTATTTTTCTTAAAGCAAAGCAAGTGACTATTGTTCTGTGACTATGACTGGTTGAAGGGTACAATCAATGTGTATGGATTGTAGTCTCCTTAAGGGATTGACTCTCCCACCCACTGTGACCAATGTAATTGGTGGGAGAAGTCATTGATGTATTATATTGTTGTATTATAATTGTTTTATGTAGGGATATGTGAAGTGATGGTTGAGAGAACACTAATTGATGGAGTTTACTGATTCAAGGAGAGCCCATCTTCACACCAGTCATTATGGAAGTTGAATACCCTTGAGAAGAGTTGTTCTTATGATGGAATATGGATATTAGGATCCATAATAATGTGTTAGTTCAACTGGATTGTCTTGGAGAGAGTTACAAAGGTCTTTTTGAGTAGACCCTAGGTATATGACCCTAGAAACAAGGGTTTAGTGGCTAGAGAATTTGGTGAGTGGTGAAACCTTATAAAATTCAAAACCTTGTGTTTTGAAACCTTAAGAAAGACTATTTCATGCTTTGGGGTGCAGGAAGCAAGTGTATATATAAGTTGCTTTGTTATTTGGAGGAAATTAGGCCTAGTTTATGGGTGCTAGGGTAGTGGATCTAGAATTTGGTTGAAAGGAGTATCTTTAGTCTTGAGGAGGATTTAAGGAATCCAAAAGGGTATCTAGATCAACCATTAGTTTCTTTAGTTTTTTGGATAATTCTGGAGAAAATGACTGATTTATGACTGGTGAAGGATACAAGCCTAGCAGGGCTATTGGAGTGGATTGGTGGAAGATGAGCTGACCAAAATTGGTAGATTAGTGGAACATAGTAGATGATGGACCATATTAAGATGTTATATGGTGTTACAATCAAGGTGGAAGACCTATTTCAATTTTTGACAAGATGGAGGCTCTAGGTGCACTGACAGGCCTAAAATGGAGCTGGTGCCAAGAGAAGTTGGGATGAGAGGTTAGAGGAAGTGACCTTGTTCAAAATTTTTGATGTATTGGTTCTCTAAAGTTAGAGCACTCTATTTGACCCTTGATTTGAGACCAACTCCTTGAGTAGATTCCAAGATGCTTGTAGAATCCTCAAGTTCATTTCGGTTCCATAAGGGGATAGTAGAGGGCTTTGCATCATCTTTGCTTGGTTGAGAGCATCAGATACACATGAATATGATGTAGCATATACATTTTGAATTCACTTAAATGATGAATTACACATGTGAACACATGTAGCACATAAATGGTACACATAAATTTTCTTAAGTCATGAAGCATACATGTAGAACAAATTATAAAGCATACCACATGAATTCACTTAAGTCATGTACATAGCCCATACACATGAATTTAGGTTTCGAATAATGTACTTGAATATACATGAGTATACTTGAGGCATAAATCATACACTTGAGTACATAGACACAAGCATATTTACATACTAACAATGAATAAATGAACAAACAATTAACAATTGGATCTAATATCAAGTTTTATATATAGGGAATGTGCAAGATCATGAGGGGCCAAAAAGTGGTGATGTCAGTTCAAAACTTTGACAATGTAGCTAATGACTTTTTTTTCACCCAAATTTGATAAAACAAAAAGGGTATCTTAAGGAGATTATCAACTTTCTATTGTTATAATTGCTATCAAATTTTGAATTTGGTAAGTAATTATTAGTTATTTTCTAATTGAGCTACCTCTAAAGTGCTGATTTACATACTGATTGAAAAATGACTATAACTTTCAGAGAGTATAACATTTTTGAAATCCTAAAAATGTGTCACATTCTATGCTTCGCCTACTATAAGGAAAAAAAATAAAAAATTGAATTTTATAAAGTTTTGAATGAGTTAAGGTGGTCAGACACGGGATTTTTTTTATTCTAAAAATGTTGTAGCAAAAAATTCATAATTAATTATTTTTTTAGAATAAAATTACAAAAAAATATGTGTCACATCTGAGCATGAGTCTACTACTTATATATAAAATCTTATAATAAAATATTATCATTTGATTATGATTAAGGTGGTCAGACATACACCTACTTCTTATTTTGTTCCTAAAATTTTTGTACTACTACATTGAAATCTATACTTTTCACCAATCATACTAACTTTTTCTCAAAAAGGGCCTAGTAGTTTAAAAACTACATTCAATTTTCTATAGATTCTATTCTTACAACTTTTTGATATTAGGTTCATAGCTAGTTGAAATTTTCACGTCAAGTTGACTAACCCTAATTTGCTGATTTTTCATTGCCACTTAAGGGCATAGTTTGGCCCCTCATGATCTTGCACATACCCTATATCAAAATGAATAATAATTCTATACATATTTACACGTCAACATATCTAGATACAATTTAGCATATGCCATCTCAAAATGTGTCATATGACATCTCAGAATAAGAAGTTCAACTACAAATATTTCTAGGACATCCTATTCTACTAGTGGATCATGAAAATGCAGCCTCTTTGAAGTACTCTTTGGCTCTGATGGATCTTGCATTCAAACACAAAAGTGAAACCCCAAGTTAGATTACTTAATTTATATGGTTTCTACAAATAAAAAATAAAAATTCAAAATCATAGTCAACAATAATAAATAAAATTTAAACTAAAATTGAACTCTCATGCACCTCGCCTCTCTGTCTCCTCTTGCAGATAGGAGACCTAATATATGTCCTTGGTAGAAAAGGAACAATGCCACCAATGTTGAATCCAACCTATATATGTTTGCAAACATGAGATTGATCTATGAGTTATACTATTTAATGTTAAATCCTTGGTAGCAAATATATGTTTACAAAATAACTGAATTAACATTAAAACTTGTGTTGAACTTTCTTTAGGAAATGTTGGCTGAGTCATCGGTGATACAAACCCTTGGCATTCTACCTCCCTCAAACTAGGGGTGACCTACAAAAGTCAAAAAGATACTTCATACTATCATAGCTTGATCATATTATATATACTTGATAGTAAAATACACACAAATAACTTTAGAAATATACTTACCATGGGGCTATCATTGCAAATTGAGATGCCTATGAATCTATCATGGTGAAAGGGTCCCACAACATCATCAGACACCACTCTCTATCAAATAAACCATGTAAATTAAAAATGAGCAGGTGCAACTGACAAGTATACATGTGTGCATAAACAAACTAAATTACTTAATTACCTTACCCTTGTCAATGCCTGATGCTTGCACCCCCTCACATTGCCCCCTAGTGGAAACTAGTGACACCTACATCAGTATGTAATAAGATGATCGTAAAATTAGAAAACACATGTACATATACTATTATAAAAATTTAAGGAAACCAGTGAGTACATTAAAACATATGTACCATGGAAGTGTCAAGACCAAATGATATGGCCGAAAGTGTGGACCCCTTCACCTGTGCCATCCCCTCCTTTGTTATCAATTGAACATAAATGTAACACAAAAAAACATAAATGGGAAATTATTATAAGAAAATTCTACTAAAAATATGAGCATTTAAAATTAAATACAAATTAAAAAGTGAACTGTTTACCCTTACTATAATAGCAAGAGTCCATGGCTCTATATGCCCCTGATGCACATCTTCATGAGGTGCTTTAGTGCTTGAAGTGTGTTGTGTAGTATCATCCACCTCGAAGATGTAGTTATATGCATCACTATCATTCAGGGGACCCAAGCATATATTCTTGCACATAATGCAAGTGTGGGGAACACAAACATGTGAGTTTGTGGAGGATTTGGAAGGGACAAAAGCATCAGGATGAGGAGGCAAAAATGTTGTGCTCTATATAACCAGTAGATCACTCAAGGTGTGAATGGCTCAAATAGTCTATGAGCCAGCCTCAACAATAATATCAGGATGCTAGACTGTAGGAGTTGTTGAAACCTCGGGAGGGGGGACATATGTTCAAGATTTCACCTGGTGTGCCCATGGCCTATCCTAAGGAGTGCCTAAGCCTACACTTTGGTTTAGTCTCATACTCTAATAATTGACCTTGTGACTAAGAAAAAATTTAGCATACAAATTTTTAATGAAATAAAATGAGACATCCAAATTACTTTGAGGTGGTCTATCAAAAACCATCCACCAATGGTCCCAAAAGTTGTCACGTATTACATTATTTGTGCACCATTTAATTGACAATTTGGGCTTTTTAGGGTCCACTTTTAGACTGGTTTTGGGATCCACAAAAATATTACATATGTCATGTTTCATTATGTTTACATTCATAACTTGATCATAGTAAAGCCCATCTTCAAATTAGGCGTGCATGGAACCGCACCAAAGAACTGCAACATTATGTTCCTCTATAAGTTTCTCCATGTTTTCAATAATGGAGTTCAATCTGGTAAACATGGGCCATAATGTGAGGATATTGGCATATGTGGTTTGAAATCCTCTAAGCTGATTTAGATTGTCTCCTATGAGATCCTCTAAATGGCGAGGGTTTGAGACTGGTTCATCTTCTGAAAGTGGGGGATTGTTGGGAGTTGGTTCTGGATTATTTGCGGGATCATTGGGAGAGTTTTCTAATTAATTTGAGTCCATGTCTGATTATAATTAGAACACAAATAGATAATTAAAATCAATTTAAAAAATAATAAAAAACTCATTTAAACCCTAATTTTATATAAAAACTATAAATGTCTATTAAAAAATTAAAAAAAACAATAAAAACTTAAAATTGAACTTACCTTGTGATCTTAACAAAATTGGATATGTGATTTGATTGGATATTTGAAAGCCCTAAGCCGTGTTCAACATTTTCACAGTGAAAATGTTGAATGTAGCCAAGCTATGTAAATATAAACTATTGGCAAATATCAGAAATCTGATATAAAATCAGATATCCAATTTTATTGGATATCTGATTAGGCCTATGCTTTGGCTTTTGGCTTGGCTAGGTGTGCTGACACCCAAGCTGACTAAAAAGTCAACAAATGGATTAGTGCACTTTTGGATGAGTGAAAAGTTTATTTTTTTACATCGCCACTTTTTGGCATACCATGATCCTGCACATACCCAATTGTCTTGCTATTGTGGCGCTCCCTATTGGAGTTGTTCAAACTTTAAAAATAATAAAAGAGGACATGTCTTCACATGTGTGGATTAAAGGAGACTCTATGAACATTTTAAATTATCTGAAAGGGGTGATTAAGCTTTCATGGTCTATTAAGGCGACTATAGAGGAGGCTTGATTAATCATTAATTCCTTTAGGGAGGCTAATAGTACTATGAACGCATTAGCCAACATCACTACCAGGATAAGGACATCATGAATTGGCATGGAGGAAATGATCTAACCATAGATTTGAAGGCCAAGTTGACATTTGATATGAGTCACAAGAAAAGAGTGGATATGGAAAATCTTAGAAAGCTATGATGAAAGGATGCAAGTTAATTAAAGCATTTATTAGGGATATAGAAAGTCTCAACTTTCTTGAGATGGCTGAGCATAGATACGTGTATATTAGCATGGTGCTCAATTTGAAGTCTTCCATTGTGTTCTATCTTTGTATTGTCTTTGCCATTTTTGTTGAGAGTCTGTTCTCTTAGGTCATTATAGGTGGAGGGCTCAACCACAGGGAGCTGAAGGATTGCAAAAAATGGGAGAATAAGATTGAGGTCTAGAACAAGCTTAGGAAGGGAGGGTTCACCACGTACATGGAATGCCTTCATGGTTTCAAAGAAGATGTCACAATGGCTTTTGTTGAGAGCTGTAAGGATGGCATTATGACTATTGAGGGAATAACTATGAAAATCACTAAGGAACTTATTGTGGAGGTGTCTGGGTTGAACACCGAGGGCATGAATTTCTATAGAGATAAGAAGATTTCCCAATAGGCCATTCAAAATTTCCCTAAAGACAAAGTGGAGGCTGAGTGCTTGGTGAAGGTCCTTGGTGGCTATTATGATGTGGACTCTTTCAAGGAGATTTGGGAAAAGGTTATAAAGTCATTATGGAGTATATCATTCTAGATGATAGGTATAAGTAGGCTCACTCCTATCATTTTGTGTTGCTTTGTAATTTAAGACATACGATTAGGGTTTCTCTCCCATTTTTTCTGTTACAGTCCCTTCACCATAGCATAATTGATCATAGGAAGAAATAGAGAAAGCCCATTATGCACGAGGATCTTATCCTTTTAATTGTGGAACATATTAAGAAAGTTTTTATTAGTAGCCTGATTATCCCATTGCCTAGGGGCTATGGTTTTGTCAAGGCTTTGAGTAAATGAATTAGGGAGGGTGAGAGTAAAATGGAGATGACGATAGGTAAAAAATTATAATTTGAAAAGAAGGATGGCATGGAAACAAATTCTAAAGGTGAGAGTGTTGATGGTTATGTGTTTAATGAAAGATCTCCCCACACCAAGTCTAATGAGGAAAGTAAACAGTCCCGATGGGCTTCAGTTAGTGATTCTGGTGAGGAAGAGGATAAGGAAGAATATGTCTCTTCGGCGAAGGAAAAATTTGACGAACCTAAAGTGAAGGATAAAGATGTGGATGTGGGTGGCCAGAAGGTCCCCATTCTGGTCAATTATGCTAGAACTATTTCCTTAAAGTTTGAAGTGGTCATGGAGGTGTAGTCAGATAGGAAGGAGGATAATGAGACTCCCATTTTGGAGTTTGATGAGAAGGGTAATAACGCTTCTAGCTCTAGGAACATTCCCTTTGTGAAAATGGTTGACATGTAGGAAAAGAATGTTCAACTCCTTAAAGAGGATATGGATGACAAGATTGATCCCCCTTTCGGTGTCCTCCAAATGGAAAAGGCAATGTCGATGTATTCATTTTGCCTCATGAAATGGCTTTTCCAAGAAATTAAAAGTGTTAATCTTAGATTCTTCTCCCTCTCCACCAAAGTTGATCTTCTTTAGGGGAATATAGATACTGGGTCTACGGGGATGGATGTCTAAAAGGATAAAGAAGATGAGAAAAACATGAAGGAAATGTGGGAAAGAATGGATAATTTGGAGAACACTCTTAAGAAGCATATGCTAGATAATAACCTTTTTATGGGTTATGTGATGGAATGCTTCAATATCATCAAGTCTAAACTGGATGCTAAGTCTTTGAATTTGAAGTTTGAAGATGACAAAGATGATGTGGGTGATGGTGGTCCTGGCAAGCGTACATGGTCTGCAAAAAACAAGAAGATCCATGACAAGATCTTGGAGCTCTCACATTATAACGTGGTCATCAAGAAGGGTTTTGAGGCTAAGAATGAGGTGGAAAGAACTCTCTTGGAGTTTTCCTAGGTCTTGGTGCTCCCCTATTTCTATGCTGGTTTTGTTTTAGGTTTTCTATCATTGGGTTTGCTTGTTTCTATTTTTTTTGGTTTTTGTGCTAGTGCTGGGTATTATGAGCTGGTTTCCAATCCTATTTTAGTTTAGTGGGCTAAATGTTTATTCCTTTTTTGTAAGGATTGTAAGGGGTTTCAGGTCCCCATAAAACTTGTTTTTACCATCTATCAAAAACATTAAAAGGAAGTTGTTTATAATACTTTCTCATATCTTTCATATTCTTCTATGATGTTCATCTATTATGGAAATGATTTTAGATATAGTTATGTATTGATGTACCTACTAAAGTGATGAACTACAACTGATTTAGAACCTAATTGAAGATCAGTGATTAAAGATCACTAAGTAACTAATTAGATATGTAAGATGATTAAATCAGTAATATGTTGTCATTGATGTCAACTAGTTTTGACAACACTTATCTTGTAAGTTACTATACCAAAACATCTATAGAAAAGGGAAAAAGAGATGAAGAACATAAATATCTACATGAGAAAGATGTATATGACACATGAGGATAAGGAATACATTGGGTAACTTATTGATGATTCTATGACCCTATGTTATTGACTTGATTATGTTGCATTCATCTATGATGAGGAAAAGAGCTAAAAGGCACAATGCAATGTGGTTGATTGATAAAGCATCATAGTATACACCGAGTAGTGTAGTGTATACTAAGCATAGCATAAACCAAGCTTCTATTCACCAACACATTTCTTTGTTAACCGTGTAGAAACAAAAGAACTAAATGATTATTTTAGCCGATGGAAGTTGATGAGTTGTAAAGTACCTCATAATTAGAGTTGGAGGTAATGTTTGTTATGAAGATCAACGGCTAAAAAAATTAAAAGAAGATCTAAGGGAAGGAAACAAAACATGTTACTGACACATCAACCGAGGAAGGTTTAAGTAGAAAAATGGATGAAGGAGAATAAGCGGAAAAATCTGATGGATGAAAAGAAAATGGTTTACATTTCTATTTAAGAGACTAGAGTTTCATTATGAAACTTATGTTGGAAGAAGGAGACTACAGTATTATCGAGTGAACAAGATTTATGCATGCCTGATCAGACTGGTTAAGGAGAACTAAACTACAAAGATTACCAAGTGTTAGAAAGCTATTACCAAGAGACAGTAAGTCATTGATTATTGTTGAAATAGAATAGATATATTGATTAGAGGATTTGAATGAGAATAATATAGATCTGAACATCTACAATAAAATTTGTAATGTAATCAAATCACCCATTGTTATAGTTTAACCATTGTAATTAGACAAATCTCTTAACCGAGTGGACTTGAAAGTCTTGTAATGTCATTCATAGAATGTACATTTGTTATCCTGTCAACCCCATAGTGAATGCTGGTTGGATGATAATGGTTAGTGTTAAATCCTCTAACAAGGTCACATCTTACAATGTGTTTTGTAACCTTTAATAGGGTTGGGTCTTCACTAGCCTCACTTCAAAATTGTGAACAATTTTTGGGTTGCTAGTCCCAGGTGGTTTTTCCCTTAACATTGTTTCCACATTAAATCTTTTGTGTTATGTGTTGATTATGGTGATTGTTTGATTGTCATACTTCACCTATTGTATATTGGATTTGATTGGTAATCATTATAAGCTATTGACTAGTAATTGGTAAATGCATAGAAGGTATAGTATTTTATGTTACCGAGCTGCAAAAGTGTAAGTAAATTGTTTTTGGTTATATATTTTGACTTGGGACTATGGATAACTAATTCACCCCCCTCTCAGTTATTCTAACAATTGGTATCAGAGCTCTTTGGTTTCTTGGAATAGAGTTTTAAGGACTTTAGCACAAATATCTCAAAATGTATAAGAGGGAAGTTCCAAAGCTAAACAAGGATAAATTTACAATATAACAAAGTGGGATGAAGCTACATGTATTTGGAATTGGGAATTCTTCCCTCACTCTAATGGAGAATGGCTACATTGCACCACCCACTGGACCTTTGACCCTTGATTAGCTAACAGATAGACATGAGCATAATATCACCATGATGGAGATTGTTGGTGCTCTGACTGATGCCAAATTTGAAGATATCAAAGGATGTACTACTGCTAAGAAAATGTGGGATAAAATTTCTCAAGTTTATAGTGGTGATGTAAATGTCAAAAGAGCCAGAGCCAAAAGCTTAAGAGGAAAATTCGATGATATGAAGATGAAAGAAGGTGAAAACATAGTGCAGTATACTAATTGAATAAAGGAAGTTATTAATGCAATAAGAGGATCTGATGGTGTTATTCATGAGGACACTATGGTAAGCAAAATTCTTAGAACCTTATTACCAATTTATGCAATTAGAATATCTACAATCCATGAAATGAGATATGCACAAGGTAATACTCTCACTCTTGACAATCTGATTGGTAAACTTACTACATTTGAGCTTAACAAATATGATAATAGTGTTGTACTGACTGTTGAGTTTTCTTTCATGACTTCTCTGAAGATTGGTAAGTCTAGTAGTAAACATGATGATAATGATAGCAATATTGATGATGAGCTTGATGAACTTGAAGCTCTTATGGCTAGAAGGTTACCTAAAGGTAAAGGTAGATATATGGGTAAGTTACCTTTAGCATGATTTAAGTGTAAAGAAGTTGGTCACATTATTGCTAGATGTCCAAAAAAGAAGCAAGAAGATAGAAACAAAGATCGATCTAAATGAAGCTATGGGAGAAGGAACAATAGAAGCTACTGACACTACAATAGAGACAACCAAGACAACAATGATAAAGGTAAGAAGGTATGTTACATTGCTAAAGAAGATGATAATGACACTAATTCAGATGATTATGTAGAAGTAGTATTTGTTGCTATGAAAGATGATTTTGAAGAAGAAGAAAAGCATGTAGAAACAACATTGATTTCTAAAGTTAATAAAAATGATACATGGATCATAGATAGTGGATGTACACATCACATGACTGGTGATGATGAAAAATTTGATCATCTTGAGCAATACAATGGAGGATCTATTAAAATGGGTAATGACACACCCTATATGGTAAGAGGTAAAGGATCCCTGATGATAAATGATAGAATAAAATGTGAAAATGATTATTGGGTAGAAGGACTTAACTATAACTTTCTAAGTGTGGCACAACTGAACAATTCAGGTCACCGAGATGCTTTTGAGAGCAAGAAAGTAAAAATATTTGATGATGGAGGAAGACTAGTTGGAACTGGAGCATAGTCAATAAGTAATCTATTTTATCTTGATAATGATGAGTCTTCTTGCTTGATGATGAAAAATGAAGATGCTTAGTTGTGGCATAAAAGGTTATGTGATGTGAATTTTGATAACATGATTAAGATCAGTAAAAAGAAAAGAGTTAGAGGTCTACCTAACTTGTCAAAGCCTGATCATGTTATGTGTCACGAATGTCAGAAAGGTAAAATGACCAAATCTAGTTTCAAAAGAAAAGATTATTCAACAAAGAAGATACTTGAGTTGGTTCATACTAACCTATGTGGTCCTATGAGAACTTAGAGTTATTATGGAGACATATATTTTATTCTTTTTGTTGATGATTATACTAGATTACTGATTGACATGTTCTTGAAAGAAAAATATGAGGCATTTAATATGTTCAAGTGGTATAAAGAAAAAGTAGAGAAAGAGACTAGTAAAGTATTGAAATGCTTAAGATCTGATAGAGGAGGTGAATTTATCTCTAATAAATTTACTAATTTTTGTAATGAGCATGGCATTAAAACACAGGTCTCTGTACCATGGACACCTCAATAGAATGGCATTGCTGAAAGGAGGAATAGGTCAATTGTTGATTGCACAAGGACATTGATGATAGAGAAGAATGTAGCTCAAACATACTAGAGATAGGCTGTCAGCACAGTTGTTTATGTTTTTAACTGAGTACAACTAAAGAAGGACACTAAAAAAACACCCTATGAGTTATGGTTTGGACACAAACCCATTATAAGTTATTTCTAAATTTTTGGAAGTAAATGCTTTATTCTGAAAGATGAAAGAAATGGAAAGTTTGACTCAAAAGGTGATGAAGGGATATTTCTTGGATATTCTAGTAAAAGAAAAGCATAAAAGTGTCTAAATAGAGTTACAAATAAAATGATTGAAAGTACTAATGTTTGGGTTGATGAGTTTGATGATAAGAATGTAGAGGAAAGCATAAAAGAACTAGAAGACTATGGTAGATTCATGTATATTGAACAACCAGAGTATCTACTAAAGCCGCAGATTGTGACAACTGGTCAACAAGAAAACAATATTGAGGAATAGGAAAGAGGAATCGATGAATAGGAAGGACCTACTGAGCAAGAAAATGAACTTGCACAGGATGAGAAACATAAAAGAGATCAAGTACTAGCAAGATTTGTCAGGAGACATCATCTTGAGACATAGATAATTAAAGATAGACAAGATAAAATGATGACATAGAGTAAGACAAGACAAGGTACATGTTTAGTTTGTGAATATGAACCGAAAAATGTTAAATTTGCATTGGAAAATGATGAATGGGTTAATGCAATGAAAGAAGAAATTGAACAGATAGAGAAAAAAAAGACATGGACTTTAGTACCCAGACCTAAAGATAAGAATGTTATTGGTACTAAGTGGATATTCAGAAACAAGTTGAATGAAAATGGAGAGGTAACAAGGAACAAAGCTAGATTGGTATGCAAGGGATATGCACAGGAGGAAGGAATTTATTATGGTGAGACTTTTGCACCTTCTACTAGATTAGGAGTCAGAATGTTACTTTCATATGCTGCACACAAAAATTTCAAGGTTTATCAAATGGATGTTAAATCAACGTTTCTGAATGGGATAATTGAAGAAGAAGTCTACATAGAACAACCAGAAGGGTTCATTGATCCATAAAAGAAAGACATGGTATGTAGATTACATAAAGTTTTATATGGTTTGAAGCAAGCACCTAGATCTTGGTATGAAAGGATGCATAATTATTTTTTGAGTATTGGATTTGTTAGAACTAGTGAGAATAGCAATCTGTATATGAAAGGATATTTAGATGATACTATCTTGATTGCTGAAATATTTTTTGATGACATAATAGTTGGAGGACAAGATCACATCTATAAATCATTTGCTGATGAAATGAGAAAAGAGTTGGAAATGTCTATGTTTGGAGAGATTAAGTTCTTTCTAGGCTTACAAGTGATTCAACAGAATGATGGTATATTCATCACACAATCCAAATATATCAAGGAAGTACTGAGAAGATTTGGCATGGAATATGCTAAACCTATTGGAATACCGATGGCTACTAGATGTAAACTAAATAAGGAAGATGAAACTATAGAGATAAACTAGACACTGTACCAATCTATGATTGGTAAATTAATGTATGTAGTTCATAGTAGACTAGACATAGCACATATTGTGGGAATTGGTGCAAGATGTTTTGCAAACCCTAGGGGGTCACACATGGTTGCTACAAAGTGAATCTCAAGATACCTGAAGGAAATAAAGAACTATGGATTATGGTATCCTAAGGAAGGCAAGTTTGAACTTAGAGTCTACACCGATGTTGATTGGGCTAGAAATGTGGATGACAGAAAAAGTACCACCAGAGGAGCATTTTTCTTTGGTGAAAGGCTTGTTACATGGACAAGTAAGAAGAAATATTGCATTTCTCAGCCCACAGCCAAAGCAGAGTATGTTTTTGTTACAGCAAACTATTCAAATATTGCATATATTAAGCAAGTGTTGGAAGGTATGAATGAGTTAATCACTGAGCCGATGATTATATATTGTGACAACACTAGTGCAATTAATATTTCAAAGAATCTAGTGATGCACTCTAAAACAAAGCACATATCCATTAAGTATCACTACTTAAGAGAACAAGTATAGAAGAAGCAAGTCAGATTAGAATTTGTTACATATAAAGAACAACTTGCAGACATATTTACAAAGCCTCTACCAAAGGATACATTTGAATACTTGAGGACTAGACTTGGGGTCCATCCCCTATCTATCGGTCACTAATGTGATATGGATGTTGCATTAGCCTAATCTTATCAAAAGATCATGCATGTTGATGCAACATAGTTCACACTTTGGATCATGTCTAAGGTTGTGAAAGTTTGAAGAAATATAACAGATTGGCATAACATTATATAAAGATAGAAAGAATGCACCAGACAACAGAGACTTACATGGCTACTACAAAGCTGTATGTTTATGTTTTTCTTTGGCATTGTTGTCAAAGGGAGAGAAACAATATGAAACAATATGAATCGAGAAGGACACTGGAACAACTATCAAAGGGAGAGAACTGAAAGTAAGGAAGAGCATTGAAGATCAATTACTTAGAAAAGAAGAAGAAATCTAAGAGCTGAAAAGATCATATCTGCAGAACATAGTCTACACTTGAAATGTTGTTGAGTAATGTAGTGATTAAACATATTAAGCTAGGGAGAGCTTGTACAACATTTTTTCACAGAGTTGTAGAATACATGTTTGGTATGTGTATGGTACACTTCATATTTCTTGAGTTGCCATCAAATGCCAAAGAGAGAGATTGATGAACTACAACTGATTTAGAACCTAATTGAAGATCAGTGATTAAAGATCACTGAGTTGCTAATTAGATATGTAAGATGATTAAATCAGTAATATGTTGTCATTGATGTCAACTAGTTTTGATAGCACTTATCTTGTAAGTTACTATACCGAAACATCTATAGAAAAGGGAAAAAGAGATGAAGAACAAAAATACCTACATGAGAAAGATGTATATGAGAGATGAGGATAAGGAATACATTGGGTAACTTATTGATGAGTCTATGACCTTATGTTATTGACTTGATTATGTTGCATTCATCTATGATGAGGAAAAGAGATGAAAGACACAAAATAGTGTGGTCAGTTGATGAAGCATCATAGTATACACTGAGCAATATAGTGTATACCGAGCATATTATAAACTGATCTTGTGTTCACTGATGCATTTCTTTGTTAACCGAGAAGAAACAAAAGAACTAAATGATTAGTTTAGCTGATGGAAGTTGATGAGTTGTAAAGTACCTCATAATCAGAGTTGGAGATAATGTTTGTTATGAAGATCGATGACTAACAAAATTTGAAGATCTAAGGGAAGGAAACAAAATGTGTTGCTGACACATCAACCGAGGAAGGTTTAAGTGGCAAAATGGATGAAGGAGAATAAGTGGAAAAATCTGATGGATGAAAAGAAAATGGTTTAGATGTCTATTTAAGAGACTAGAGTTTCATTATGAAACTTATGCCAGAAGGAGACTATAGTATTATCATGTGAACAAGCTTCATGCATGCCTGATCAGACTGGTTAAGGAAAACCAAACTACAAAGATTACCGAGCATCAGAAAGCTATTACTGAGAGATATTAAGTCATTGATTATTATTGAAACATAATAGATATATTGATCAGAGGGTTTGAATGAGCATAATATAGATCTAAACATCTGCAATACAAGTTGCATTATAATCAGATCACCTACTGTTACAATTTAACCATTGTAATAAAAAAAATCTCTTAACCAAGTGGACTTGAAAGTCTTGTAATGTCATTCATAGAATGTACATTTGTTATCCGGTCAACCCCATAGTAAATTTTGGTTGGACGATAACGGTTAGTGTAAAATCCTCTAAAAAGGTCACACCTTATAGTGTGTTTTGTAACCTTTAATAGGGTTAGGTCTTCATTGACCTCACTTCAGAAGAGTGAACAATTTTTGGGTTGTCGGTCCAAGGTGGTTTTTCCCTTAACAAGGTGTCAACATTATATCTTTTGTGTTATGTGTTGATTATGGTGATTGTTTGATTGCCATACTTTACATATTGCATATTAGATTTGATCAGTAATCATTATAAGTTATTGACTGGTAATCGGTAAATGCATAGATAGTATAGTATTTTATGTTACCGAGCTACAAAAGTTTAAGTAAATTGTTTTTAGTTATACATTTTGACTTGGGACTGTGGCTAATTGATTCACCCTGTTGGGTCTTTTCCTTGCAGGACCAGACTTGAATCAATAGGTGGGCTTGATTCTCAGGATAGGCACTCAATTTTGACAAGAAAATAGTCCAATTAATGAGGATAAAGAACATCCTCCTTCTTCTTTGAGATCCACATCACTCAGGTAGGTATTGCCTTATCTCCACACTCAAAACACCTCATGATAAACAATAGGCCTACAGATAGATTATTTTGGAATAGTCTTCACACCCTTATAGATATCCTGTACCCCAATGAAGCCAATTCTTATGGAATAGCCCTATTTTCATAGAATGAGTCTGAAGACTACAAAGGAGACCTCCTACTACTACTACCAACATGAAAGGGAAAGGTATTTGATTTGAATGATTGATGTTGGGTTGAAAGGACCCCTGAAATACCATAAGTCTTTCATAGACCATTTCCTTATCCAATGGATAGAAGAGTCAAATACATCACTACAACAAAGAGCTATGAAACAAGAAAACAATACATTCATATATGTTGATGCCTTACACCAAACATACACCATTCACCAGACCATAGTTCAACAATCCACCTATGTACCCCAAATGTGCTATCACCTATTCAAAGGATATTAACCCTCCCCTTAGAAGAGACCTATAAATAAGAAATACATTCATCAACATCCACTAGAAGACAAGCATGAGATACCCTTGATACCTCAGCTCATACACATTTGAAAACTAATCTTGAACTCAGTTATCTTTGCGAAGACAACTCCATTGTAGACACATGGGAAATGAAAATAGAAAGATTAAACATCTTTGATGCTATAATCAACATGTTTAGGATTCAAATGGAGACAATCTAATAATAGTACAAATATATTAAAATCTTATACACAAGACAAACTGTTACAACTTATTTATATTCTCCTAGCCAAAAAGGAAAGAGGGAACACCCTATATGTAGAGAAGAAGGAAAATATCTACATGAAAAGGACCCTTCATGGGACCAGAGCTAGAACAAAACCTCAGACTGGAACCCTTACTCTATAAAAAAACTAACTACTTATACCCCTAGTCACCTTGGAATCCTCAGAGAGGATGCATCAAGCTTCGAGTGACTAGGGTTAGGGTTTCAACTACCTAATCAATCAAAATACAAAAAAAGTTATTGCAGGGGAAGAAACATGAGCAACCCAGAGAAAACAAATCTCAGACAGATCTGCCATCATCAAAATCTGTGATAATAGTACAGAACATCAGGGAATTGCCATGAAAACCTGTCAAATTGGCCACTTGCAAACACACCTCAAGCACAAAACCACACTTCTCCTAGTACAAAAACATCATGCCACCGACCATAGAGACCCTTGGATTAGTCAACAATAACCAACGCCACCAAACCAAACAAGATCAGTCACTAAAACCATAAATTTTGGTACTTCCTGTCACTGGAAATCCCATTAAAAAATTCAAATTCAAACTACAACGGTCACATGAAAATTTTTAAAATGCAACCATAGATCTTTTCCTTTTCCTAGTAGATTGGATGGTAGGAAAGATCTCTATTTATCTTTAAAAAAGACCACAGGGCCCAGAACAGTCATCCACCACCAAGACAACAACCTGACAAATAAGAAAATAGCACGTTAGTGACAACTGGCACAAAGGACCCACCAAGAAGGCTTTTCATCTTTAGTGAAGATCGATAGCTGTCACTACACCACTAACTTATCCATCATGCAACTTACCCTTGCAGTGTAACAAAAGCCAAGAGATCATGGGACACTTTAACCTCTTTACAAACTGGTGGCCCCACTGAGAAATCCACCTCAGCAAACCTGGACTAATGAGAACACACCCAATCCGCACCACCTACCAGAGGACCTACCCTTGTCAGCTATCTAAGAAAAGTAGAATTGATGGCTGGCATAAGATCTCATGGCTATGAAAACTTCCATGAGAACTTATGCCAGCCGTAGATCTTCTATAGATGTTAGGTCCCACTGATAGATATGCCAACAACCAGGTCCCACTGACACATCCAAGTAAGATTCAAAATCAATGGATGGCACATGATCTTATGGGGTAGGAATATTCCTTGAGATCATGCACCCACCATATATTGAAAAGCCTTCACTGCAGGCCCCACTGATAGGATCCCACTTAGTACTTCACCGACCAATAAGAAATTGCCAACTAACCCAAGTCTAACATAGGTCCCACTTGATATCCATTCATGTAGTCATCTGACAAAATCCACATGATGCTGACACAACCAATGAGTAAGGTCCATGGTGGCATGAAATGGCAATGGACCCACATTGACCCTTCTTCAGGGAATGCATCAGACGACCATTGATAAAGCATTATATTAAAACCCGCGCATCTTCCCTCAGTGGTATAGCGATGATCATTGATTCTGCTCACTTGTTAGCAAGTCAATAGGGAAGGAAGATAGGGCTCATCGAGACAGATGGCACATGGTTGCAAATTTGCATGTCAGAGACCTTTGACACCAAATAGTCTTGTGAACAAGCGACAACCACAAGTTTAAAGGCCTGAAGACCTAGGAAAAATTAATGGCATAGGGGCTTAGGACTTAGGAAATATTAAAGGGACCCTGCCCGACATGGAAAAACCTAACCATGAACAACATAAAAGTGGTCTTTTAGTTAACACATGTGGTAAAAGGTTTTAAGTGGCCTGGAAAGGTAACATGGAAAAATAACAAGGCCAGGGTAAAGCTAGGTCAATTTTGAATTAGTTTCCACCCAACAGTTAGTTATTTGAATTTTCAACTAGGGTTTAAGCTAGAGACCAAGAAAATAGACTACAGAGGCCAGGGGAAGAATAGTGAGGGCATGCAAATTTTTACACATGCTAACACCCCCCCTCTCAGTTATTCTAACATAAAGTATTTATTATCTCTTAATGAAAGCAATTATTTTGAAATTATAGATTAGTAATTGGAATTATAAATAATGAATAACTATGAATCAATAAAATAGGCTAGTAACTTTTGTATGCACCCTAAAATGGTTGCCTAGACTTTGGGCCCCCATTAAGCAATTTATCAAATCCCTGAATCAATATTTTTCAAAAATTAACATTTTTCAACTATATCAATTTCCTTGATCAAATCCTATTTTATCACTTATTCGATTATTCGATGGGCTAACCATTTTATCCTAAGTCTTTATTTATTTAAAAGGAATCTCCTCCCCTTTTATTAAATAAAAAGCCCCCACTTTTCCTCTTATCCTAAGTTGCACAAATAAAGCATTATTCTTATTTTATGAAAAGAAGAAAAAGCCTTTTTGTCTCATATGGACACAAAAGTCAACTCTTATTTTCTCATTGGAGGATATTTGTGCACATGGATTGCTCCTCTTTCAAGCTCCACCCTTGATTAAATCTTTTTCCTCTTAATCTCCATGGTCCATACCTTTTCAATTCCTTTAAAAGGAGAGCTCTTTTCTCATTCTTAGATCCCAACTTTGAATACTAATTTTATGCTACAGGATTTCTTGGAGACTTTGGAGCTTTGGAGATCTTCATGCATTTAGCTTTCATTCTTGCATCACAACTTCATGTTTATGCTTTCTAGCTTAGTTTCCTTTATGCTTTAGGCTAGCTCACATAGCTTAATTAGCAAAGATTTGTAATACTTTCCTTTCATAGCTTAGCTTGTGTTAGCATTGGTAAAAAAATTTCATGGCTACATCCCCTTTTTCCTAGCCTCTGCTCCCTTTTTCACCTATTTTTTGGCAAAACCTTAGGCAAAAGATTCAAAAATCTAGCCATAGCCATAAAAAACCCTTGTTTTGTTTCACCCTGTTCTAATTTTGAGTTACCTTTTTGCATCACTTAAGAATCCCTTATTGCACATGGTTATTTTCTCCTACGGTGTTCATTGAATTGGCTAATACTTTTCATGCCTTATAAAATTTTCAGCAGTTCAACGAACAGTGTTCGCGTATTCTCTAAATGCCTGGTGGTCTTATCTTTTTATTCAGCGACCTGGTCAACACTGATATCTTTTTCCCTTAGTCACTCATTTGCGAAGTGGAGGTGCCCTGTAGTGAGATTCCAAATTGATGGTTGTCTTATAAGTAGATAGAATCTTTCTGACTCATAAGATCTTGCGCCTGCCATTGATTTCCTGTTGTGACGTAGCCTTTCTTTTCAAGTGGGTCCACTTGCCAGGTGTACCGATTTGGTGGTATTTGATTGGTCCATGAGGTGCTGAGTCAACTGATATCAAAGGGTCCCATGTCAGACAATCTGTAGAGTAGTATAAAAAGTCAATCTGACAGTTGTCGTAAGATCTGATAGAATTCGTCAGAGGTATGTGCTTTTACAACAACCGTTGATCTCTCTTCAGGCAGGCCTAGTTTCTAGTCTAAGGTTTTGGTGGAGCGGTTAAATATTTGGTGGTCTTGATAAATGTTTGTAGTGTTCACTTGTTCACAAAGTTTTTGGTAGGGTTCTAAATTCTTTTAGCGATTCAGTGAATACGTGTTTGCTGAATCTCTAGATAATGTGGCAGTGTTTCAAGTTTTTCTACGAATTGGTGAAATCTCTTTGGTCACTAATTTGCTAGATCATCAGTGGGCCCTCAAAATTTTTATGTATTTGCTAGTTCACGAAGAGTAACTCGAGGTTATGAAAGGACTTCCTGATTCAGTGAAAAACTTTGTTCACTGAATTGTTGGATCTAACATGGGTTAAGTAATATATTCTACAACTTGGAGTTTCCTTGTAGTCACGTATTCGCTAAGTGGTCAAAGGTTAAGTTATTGCTAAGAATGGTGGGACCATTTGCTAGGTGTTTCAGATTTTTTTGTCTTTGATTGGTTAATGTGGATGATGTGGAACTTGTTAGTGGGGCCATGGTTTTTCAAAGAGTTAAAGCAACAATAGATCTTGCAGTTCTCGCTATACCGCTAGGGTAAGATGCACGATGGTTAAGTGTGTGGTATAATGACAATCGTTGATCTCATCTGGTGTCAGTGGGTTGTCAAGGCAAGGTAAAGATTCTTAATCTGATGATTGTCTTATAATCTGAAAGAATCTTGGAGGTCCATATGATCTTCAGACAACCGTCGATCTTCTTGATGTGGGCCCAGTGAATCTCTTAGTCTTTTTGGTGGATCTAATAAGGGGTTAGCGGCGCTGATAAAATTCAAAGGTTTCACTCTTTCACGTAATAAGATGGTGAAGTGCTAAAAGGTCTGGCAATTTGGTGAACAAGTGTTTGCGTGGTAGGTAGATAAACTGGCAGAGATGAAAAGTGTTCTGGGAACTGGCGAAATTCCTTCAGTCACCAATTTTCCAATAATGAACCAAGGTTAGGTGTTTTCCTTTGTTCACTGATTCACTGAGGTTAAACATGAGTTGGGGGTTTCATTTAGTGAATCATATAGCTTTGGTCGCATGGTCACCAAATGTAACTAGGATTCCTATAAAAGTTAAAATCATAAGGCTCGTAAAATCTCAGGATTAGATGGTCATGATATAAAGTTGATCTTAGTTTAAATGTCAACTGTCGATTTTCTACTTGAGCCATAAAGTAACCATTACAATTTGAATTCAAATTTCCAATGGGTTTTGATGATAGGAAGGACTAGTTTTTAATGCTTTCACGATTGAATTTGATTAGTTTGGTGGTGCCAATTGTTGCAGTGTGGTCCAGTGTGTATGATGATTGATTGCAGGGAGTTTTATGACATGGGGAGAATGAATAATAGTGCTCGAGGAGTGTTGCAGAAGTCAAATCAGATGAATTTTCAAGAGTGTCATGATCTTTAGTACTTTTCCAATGGATTTACCATATGTGAAGATTGGTTTTTGGATCTGATGGCTCAGGGTTGCTTGGTTTTCCCTCCCAGTGTATTAATTTCTAATATGTTTGAATTGTATGGTGGGTGGAAACCCTAACCCTCACCCTAGTTATCTGTAGCTTGTTGCATCCTAACCTGTTTGGGATTCCAAGGTAACCTGTGATATATAATGTTGAAATTTTGATTTTTTTTGGGTTCTAGTTGGAAAGTTCGAACTCAGTCCCGAGTTTCTGGTCCCAAGGGTTTTGTAATAGTTTTTTGACTTAGTTTTTGTTAATGAAAGAAGAAAGTTGCAGGTCTAAGTTGTAGTTTGCAAGCAGGGTGCTTTGTAGTTCATTGTATACACAGAAGAAATTCATCACACTTAATATAAATAGCTGGTTCTTATCTCTCCTTTGTGTCAAGTTAAGTAAGCTTTGAGTTTTTTGGCTCATTATATATTGTTTGTATGTATGTATCTTCATTCTTGAGTTCTAATCTAGGATTGGATTAAATTATGCTCTAGGTGAGATATGGGTTTGCCCTTGTCTATGTAAGGATGTCTTGTAAGTAGTAAAGATTTGGATAAATGTATTTATGGCTATGAATTCTTGAATATTATCAAGTTTGTGTGTCTTTGTGTCTAAGGAATCTTGCCCAATGGATGAGGCATTGGCCTAAATGAGTATTCATATTGTTAACATACACTAATTGAAGTTATTGCATTCCAAAAAATATTGAAATCAATAACCATTTTAAGTTTTAAGTCTTTGGTTGTATGGTTATGTTACCCTATAGTAATGGAGATTCAATGAATGTGAGGTTAGCATTTAGTACTTTCTTACTATCAATTTATTGTTTAGACCCAGTCTTTGGTGTGTGAAGTGTAGTTTTCACTGGGTTAGGTGCACCTACCTTGGTTTTGTAGAGCCAGAAGTGAAGAGGGTAGTCTTGTCCCTATATTTGGACCAGTTACCATAAGATCCCTATACATTTTGGAACTAACCACTCCTAAAATCTATCTGAGGGTATATTGGTAGCCTAAGAGCATAAGCATCCATTTTGAACACCAACAAGATGGTGACTCTATTGGGGAAATGTTACACAAGTCTATAATAACCAGTAGGTCATCATTGGAAAAAATATGGTTATTCTTGTCCCTTGTCTTGTCAACTCATTTGGATATTTGTTAAGTGAGGAAGTTGTATTGTAAAATTCCCAATATTCTTGGGTGGTGACTCAAATATCTCTACAGTAGTGCTGGTTAGTAGATTTTTACAAATGAGTTATAGAGGTACTAGGTCTTGAAAAAAGGAGCATCTTGAAAACATAATGGAAGAAGGTATTCCAAGCACTTCTAGGCCTAGTCAGACAAGGGGAGGAAAGAAGAAAAGAAATGTTTCTCATACTTGGAGAAATAAAAAGGATACAAGGCGAGAAACTCAAACCAAGCCTAGTCAAGAAGAAAATATTTCAGAATATGAAGAGGCTATTGATTTGGGACTAAACCACTATGAGGATGAATTTCAAGGGGAAGATGATGAGTTTGAGACTACTCTCCTGGAATCAGATGAGATCTTTGAGGAGGTCTATGAATTGGAAAGAAGAGTCCAAGAACAAGTTTCTATTAGACAACAAAGAGAAAAGGACAAAGAAGACAGAGTAAGACAAGCCATGATAAGGGTTGACCAGCTAAAGAGGTAGTTGCTAGATTTGGAGGCAATTAATTTTTTCCCAGAGCCTGAAAGAGTAGAGGAACAGCCTATTGTGTATAAAACACATGAGATAACTAGGCCTAGAGATAAGGGCAAACATAAAGCTGTTGGAGTTTAGATCAATGAACAAGTTCATGTGGAAGACCCATTAGAGAAAGGGTTGAGATTAGATGTAGACCTTGAGAAGGCTAGAAAAGAAAAAGAAATGTGGGCTGAAGAATTAGAGAAAGCAGAGTTGGAGGCCATTGCTACAGAAATAAGGAAGAAGATTGATTTTCTCAAGCATACCTCAGGACCTTCAAATGTTGCTGCTTCCTTCTTGGGACAAGGTGGAAATCATGGTAACCTTGCAACTCAAAGAAATGGCATTTTGGGTGCTGCTAAAATCCTTGATGGTTCAAACAAAAGGACATCTACATCTCAAGGAATGGATCCACCACATGGAGTTCCTGTTCAGGAAAGGTACAAACAACTTATCTTTTTTGGTATTCCTGGTTATGCTAATGTAATTCCTGATGAAATTAGAAAGAAGCTCCCTGAGTTTGCTCGGAATAATGTCATCACATGTGAGGAACATCTAAATTTTTTTATGGATGCAATAGAGGAATATAATGTTGAGCCCAATGATGTTGTAATGAAGTTATTTCTAGAATCTCTAACCGAGGATGCTAGGGATTGGTTTAGAGGATTTCCCCATGCTAGTATAGGATCTTGGAATGAATTTAGGAATTGTTTCAAGGAGCATTATGGAGATAAAACAAATGAGGGTTTTATTTTGAATGAATTCAATAACATAAAGAAAAATCAGAATGAAGAGGTCCTTGAATTTAATATAAGATTCCAAAAGGCTATGCATAGACTCTTGCAAGTTATCAAGTTAGATGACAGAGTGTGTCTTGTGACATACTTAAATGCTTTTCATGCAAAGATGGGTTACCTCTTAAGGGATAAAAATCCTAGAAATCTTGGGAAGGCTTATAGGTTGGCTATCAACATAGAAAGTAATAGAAGAATATAAGGAAAATTAGGGAGAAGAGATGATTATACGCCTCAAGTGCAAAATAAGAAAGAGATGGGAAGGTTTGCTAACTTTAAGCCAAAGGAGGAGGATAATCTAAAGTAGATTCTAAGTGCTTTAGAGTATCTAAAGCCTGATGAAAAAAGAAACAATAGGGTTGCAACAAATGGCTGACCTATTTCAAGTAATTTTAGATGGCAATCAAGAATGCAAAATTACCCATACAATACTCAATGGAAGGATGGCAAGCCCATTTTTTCAGTTAAAATGGATAGGCCTAATGATAGGATTCCTAATCCTTTGCAAAGAACTTTAGTTAATATGAATGATGATGTCCCATGGTGTACTGCTTGTCAGTCTCCTCATAGTCCAGAACATTGTGCTTTTGCTCTGAATTTATTTGAGAATCAAGAGCATGAAGAACAATATGATCAAAGTGGTTGTGCAATGAATTCTTCACATGCATGGGATGAGGTTGACTCTAATGATGGTGAGGAAGAAGAATTTGATAATGTTGAATGTGGTACAATGAAGTGTGAGGAACATGTTTCCTTAAGGAGACTCTTTGATGAAAAAATTGCTCAAATCACTGCAGACATGGTCACTCAAGCCAGGAGCAATTATAATTTGAGAAATAGGATAGTTATAAGCACAAATGGTAAACCAGGTAGTATGTTTATCAAGAAATCAAAAAAGAGTACACAACAACATGAGGAAAAGGAGAAAGATGCTGGTGTTGTTAGTAAGGTTAAAGTTAAAAAGAAGATGGGACCTGCTGCAATACCTCAAGGTAAAGCAAAGACACCAGAGATAGCTATTCCCATACCTCAGAAGGGAGATGAATTTGTGCAAAAGGGTAAGTCTGACTTGACTATCAAAGTAGAAGATAAAGATGTCACTATGATTAAGGATGACATGGGTAACCATATATATGTTCCCATTGATATGACTAAATTCCTTTCACAAATAACTGTCAAGGTTCCATTGTTAGAAATGATGAGAATAGAAGAGCACAAGGTCAAGGCCTTGGATTGGGTAAATGGTGCCTCTTCTATAAAGATCCAAGAAATGAACAAAAGTGATAAGCATGTGGCTTCTTTAGATGACACACTTGACAGTAAAAATGAGGAAATTCTCTCTGAGATTCCTCAGAGGTATTTGGATGCAAACATTGTAAATACTACATCAGGGACATTAGATCCTTTTTTCTTGTCCCTTATGATAAATGGAAAATTATTGAAGAATTGCATGATTGATTCAAGAGCATCAAACACTGTCATGATTGTAGAGATCATGAAGTCATTAGGACTAAAGGTAGATACACCTCATGGGAGATGCCAAGCTATGGAATCAAGAGAAGTGCTAGTTATTGGTACCATTAAAGCTTTGCCTTATAAATTAGTAGCATTTCCTGATAAGCAATTAACTATGAGTGTTCTTGTAGTTGATATTCCTCCTCAATATGGAATGCTTTTATCTAGCAAATGGAGTGCCTCTATGGGAGGAAGTATTCAATGTGACTTGTCTTTTTCCACTTTTAACATTGAAGAAGAAAGTGTGAAAGTTTCAAGGGAAGCTAGAACTCCACATATGATTGAGGAGGATGAAGAGGATAATATGAATTGCTTTGTTGACACTGACATTGGTTCTTTCCAAGTTCAGGAGAGAAAGGTGCAAGAAAGGGTCAAGCCTGTCCTTCTAGCTGATGATGAAAATAACATGGTAGAAGGTAATGTCTTATGGAATCTGTATTTTGATGGAGCAAGTTCAAAGGAAGGTGCCAGAGTAGGAGTGCTATAGATATCCCCAAGTGGTAAGAATTTTAAGTTTTCTTTCACTCTCTTGTTCCCTTGCACAAATAATGTTGCTGAATATTAGGCCCTACTGATTGGTTTGAGACAAGCATCAAAACATGGGATCAAACATCTTAGGGTGATTGGTGATTCTAAATTAATAGTTTCTTAGATTAGATCAAAGTATGCATCTAAGAATCAAAGGCTAAAACAATATAGAAATGCTATTTGGGATGAAATTGAAGGTTTCAATGCCTTTGGTATTGATTGGGTGGATAGAAGCCAAAATAGGATGGCTAACTTACTAGAAAACATAGCATTAAGGCTAGAGGATATTACTTTTGTGGGGATATCCAGGATTGAGTGTAAGTCTAGGCCTTCTTTCCTAGACAATGTTGAGAATTGGCAGGTATTTTCTGATGATCAAGATATACTAAGGTTTTTGCAGTGTGAATCTCATTTTGATGGTTAGGAAATGGATTTTAGCACTTATGTTGACATCAAAAATGGAAAAGAGAATGTTCTTGGGAAGGAAGTTTTGCAATTAAAGTCAAATAGGATCCCAAGGGGATTGGTTTCTCTTGAGAGGGCATTTGATGATAAAGAAAGGACTTGTTTTCCTAAATTGGTTGATAAGCTAAATGATTTGGAGGAAGCAAATTTAGGAACAAGTCAAGTACCTAAAAATGTTTACATAGGTAAATGTTTGTCTCAAAAAACTAAGAATAATCTGATTGATCTTCTCAAAAAATTTAGACATGTTTTTGCATGGTCTTATGATGATTTGAAAGCCTATAGAGAAGATCTATTCCAGCGTGAGATACCATTGAAGGAAGGAACCAAACCTTTTAGGAAAAAATTAAGGCTTGTGAACCCTACCTTGGCACCAAAAATGCAAGATGAACTCAAAAAGATGATGGATGCTGGCATTATCAAGCCTATCAGACATTCTACTTGGGTGTCAAACTTGGTTCCAATCAAAAAAAAGAATGGTGACATTATGTTATGTGTTGATTTTAGGAATTTGAATGTCAATTCTTTGAAAGACAATTATGGTTTGCCTAATATGGAGAATATGCTGCAAAGGGTCACTGGATCAGAGTTAATGTCCATGATGGATGGTTTCTCTAGATATAATCAGGTCATGGTCAAGGAGTCAGAATAGTTCAAGACTGCATTCACTACCCCTTGAGGAACATATGTTTATGTTAGAATGCCTTTTGGTTTGACAAATGCAGGAGCTACTTTTCAGAGAGCTATGGATGTAGCCTTTTCAGACTTCATAAAAGAATTTCTAGTGGTATATTAGAATGATCTCATAGCATACTTAGAAAAGGAAGATCAACATTGTGAACATCTTGAGAAGATTTTTATTAGAGCTTTGGAGTATGGGATTTCTTTGAATCCAAAGAAGTGTTCTTTTGGTGTTGTGGAAGGCAAGCTCTTAGGACATATTGTGTCCAAGGATGGAGTGAGAATTGATCCTAAAAGGGTTATGGCTATAGATAAGCTTTCACCACCTAGAAATGTTAAAGGAATACAATCTTTCTTTGGGCAGGTAAATTTTTTAAGGAGATTTGTTACAAATTTTGCGAAAATCAGTCTCCCTATCTCTAGGATGTTGAAAAAAGAGACAAAGATTGAATGGAATGAAGAAGCAGATGAATCTTTTAGAAGTATCAAAAAGGCCATCAAGGATGCTCCAATTTTAAGGACACCTGATTATGGTAAACCCATGCAGATATTTTCTTTTTCTTCTTGTCATACAATTGCAGCAATTTTATTGCAAAAGAATTCAAATGGATATGAACAACCCATATCATTTTTTAGTAAATCCTTACAAGAAACAGAATTGAAATATGATATTACTGAGAAATAGGCTTATGCCTTAGTCAAAGTAGTCAAGGCTTTTAGATGTTATCTTGGAGGAGCTAAGGTCATTGCTTATGTTCCTAGTGCTACTATTAAGGATATATTGGTGCAACAAGAAGTTTCAGGAAAAAGATGTAGATGGATCAATAAGATCCAAGAATTTAATATTGATATCTAGATTACAAAGCTGGTAAGAGGCTTAGGTCTTGCAAAATTAATGGCACAAATAAATTTAATTGAAAATCATGTGAATGTGTTAGAAGAAGAACAAAGGCCCTACATTTTTGATATGGATCATTGTGATTGGTACAAAGATGTTATTGGTTACTTGCAGAAATTGGTCCTTTCCCTTGAGATGGATGAAAATAAAAGGAGAACTATCAAGTTGCAATCAGCAAGGTATGCCATTATACATGGTGAGTTATGGTGGAGAAGCAATGAAGGGGTATTGCTAAAATGCATAGACCATGAGATGTCTAAGGCTCAATTAAAGGTAATGCACCAAGGTGTGTGGAGGACACTATATGGAAAAGACCATGGCTCACAAGATCCTTAGGTTTGGAATTTGGTGGCCTACAATTTTTAAGGATACACATCAGTTTGTAAGAAGATGTGATGCATGTCAGAGATTTGCTAGAAATTTGAAATTTAATGGGAATTTTCCACTCAGACCTGTTGCAGTTCAGGCTCCATTCCAGAAGTGGGGTATTGATTTTATTAGGGAGATTCCAAACAAGTCTAGTGGTGGACATTCTTACATACTAGTGGAAATAGATTATTTTACCAAGTGGGTTGAAGATATCCCCACTAGAAAGGCTACTAGCAAAGTTGTGACAAATTTTATGATGCAGAACATCCTCACTAGGTTTGGTTGCCTAGAGGTGATTGTGGTTGATAATGCAATGTGTTTTAGATCACAAGAATTTAGTAATTTTTGTTAGCAATATGGGATACACATTTCATTTTCTTCCCCATATCATCCACAAGGAAATGGTCAGGCTGAGTCCAATAATAAAAGTCTAATTAAGATTCTCAAGAGAGTATTGGAAAAGAATAAGAAAGCCTGGGACTTAAAGTTATGGTGGGCACTATGGGCTGATAGGGTAACTATTAAGAGGGCCATAGGTTGTGCTCCATTTGATTTGGTATATGGAATAAGTGCTAGATTACCTCAAAATAATTTATTGCAGATGTATAAGTTCATCTAGGCATATGATGAAGATTTGACTGATGAGATGAGAGTAAGAATGGATGATATGATCCACTTGGAGGAGGTAAGGAGAGATGCACATGAAAGAAATGATAAATTGTAGAGACAATGTAAGAATTTGTTTGATAGGAGGGCTACTCAAAGGAGTTTTGAAGTTGATGACCTTGTCTTGATGTGGAATGCAAGGTTAGAAGATAAGGGGAAGAATGGAAAATTTGATCCAATTTGGTTGGGCCCTTATCTTATTGAAAGCAAATGGGGGATAGACTCTTATGTCTTGAGGGATTTAACTGGTGGTACTTTGGAATTGCCTGTTCATGGAAAATTCCTAAAGTTTTACTTCTCTTAAAGTATCTTTTCCATGAACAGTAGTTTAGGTTTTCCCCTGTATAGTTGTCTATTTTTTTTTTTTTGGGGTCAAAGTTTTGAGTTGGTCTGCTCTTCCAAGAGATTCTAGCTTGCTCATTGTATATGTAGGAGATACACATCCCCAAGTATGAGCCATTGTTAGCATTGGTAAAAAAATTTCATGGCTACATCCCCTTTTTCCTTGCCTCTGCTCCCTTTTTCCCTATTTTTGGGCAAAACCCTAGGCAAAAAATTCAAAAATCTAGTCATTTCCATAAAAAACCCTTGTTTTGTTTCACCTTGTTCTAATTTTGAGTTACCTTTTTGTGTCACTTAAGAATCCCTTAGTGCACATGGTTATTTTCTCCTCTGGTGTTCACGGAATTGATTAATACTTTTCATGCCTTATAAGCTTTCTGGTGGTTTAGCGAATAGTGTTTGCGTATTCTCTAAATGCCTGGCGGTCTTATCTTTTTATTCAGTGACCTGGAAAACACTGATATCTTTTTCCCTTAGTTTCTCATTTGGGAAGTGGAGGTGCCCTGCAGTGAGATTCCAAATCGATGGTTGTCTTATAAGTAGATAGAATCTTTCTAGCTCATAAGATCTTGCACCTGTCGTTGATTTCCTGTTGTGACATAGCCTTTCTTTTCAAGCGGGTCCACTTGATAGGTGTGCTGATTTGGTGGTATTTGATTGGTCCACGAGGTGTTGAGTCAACTTATGTTAGAGGGTCCCATGTCAGAGAATCTACAGAGTAGTATCAAAAGTTGATTTGATGGTTGTTGTAAGATCTAATAGAATTCGTTAGAGGTATGTGCTTTTGTGACAACCGTTGATCTCTCTTTAGGCAGACCCATTTTCTATTCTAAGGTTTTGGTGGAGTAGTTAAATCTTTGGTAGTCCTGATAAATTTTTGCAGTGTTCGCTTGTTCACAAAGTTTTTGGCAGGGTTCTAAATTTTTTTAGTGATTCAGCAAATACATGTTCACTGAATCCCTAGATAATGTGGCAGTGTTTCAAGTTTTTTTGTGAATTGGCAAAATCTCTTTGGTCGCTAATTCACTAGATCATTGGTGGGCCCTCAAAATTTTTATGTATTCGCTAGTTCATGAAGAGTAACCCGAGGTTATGAAAGGACTTCTCAATTTAGTGAAAAGCTTTGTTCGCTGAATCATTGGATCTAACATGGGTTAAGTAATATATTCTACGACTTGGAGTTTCCCTGGAGTCATGTATTCACTAAGTGGTCAAAGGTTAAGTGATTGATGAGAATGGTGGGACCATTTGCTAGGTGTTGTAGATTTGTCTATCTTTGATTGGTCAACATGGATGGTGTGGAACTTGTCAGTGGGGCCATGGTTTTTCAAAGAGTTAAAGCAAAAATAGTTCTTGTGGTTGTCGCTATACCACTGGGGTAAGATGCATGATGGTTAAGTGTGTGGTATAACAAAAATAATTGATCTCATCTAGTGTTAGTGGGTTGTCAAGGCAAGGTAAAGATTCTTAATTCGATAGTTGTCTTATAATTTGAAAGAATCTTGGAGGTCTATGCGATCTTCAGACAACCGTCGATCTTCTTGATGTGGGCCCAGTGAATCTCTCAGTTCTTTTGGTGGATCTAATAAGGGGTTAGCAGTGTCAAAAAAATTCAAAGGTTTCACTCTTTCACGTAATAAAATGGTGAAGTGCTAAAAGGTTTGGCAATTTGGTGAACAAGCATTCGCATGGTAGCTAGATAAACTAGCAGAGAGGAAAAGTGTTCTGCGAACTGGCAAAATTCCTTCAGTAGCCAGTTCGCCAATAATGAACCAAGGTTAGGTGTTTTCCTTTGTTTTCTAATTCCCTAAGGTTAAACATGAGTTGGGGGTTTCATTTCATGAGTGAGATAGGTTTGGTCACATGGTCACCAAATGTAACTAGGATTCCTATAAAGGTTAAAATCATAAGGCCTGGGAAATCTTAGGATTGGATAGTCATGATATAAAGTTGATCTTATTTTAAATGTTGACCATCGATTTGTTTCTTGAGCCATCAAGTAACCATTACAGTTTGAATTCAAATTTCTAGAGGGTTTTCGGTGATAGAAAGGACTAGTTTTTAATGCTTTCACAGTCGGATTTGATTAGTTTGGTGGTGCTGATTGTTGCAGTGTGGTCCAGTGTGTATGATGATTGATTGCTGGGAGCTTTATGCTATGGGGAGAATGAATAACAGTGCTGGAGGCATGTTGCAGAAGTCAAATTAGATGAATTTTCAAGAGTTTCATGATCTTCAGTACTTTTCCAGTGGATTTACCATATGTGAAGATTGGTTTTTGGATCTGATGGCTTAGGGTTTCATGGTTTTCCCTCCCAGTGTATTAATTTTTGATATGTTTGAATTGTATGGTGGGTGGAAACCCTAACCCTCACCTTGGTTATCAGTAGCTTGTTACATCCTAACCTATTTGGGATTCCAAGGTAACTAGTGGTATATAATGTTAAAATTTTGATTTTGTTGGGGTTCCAGTTGCAAAGTTTGAACTCAGTCCTAAGTTTCTGGTCCCAAGGGTTCTGTAATAGTTTTTTGACTCAATGTTTGTTAATGAAAGAAGAAAGTTGCAGGTCTAAGTTGTAGTTTTCAAGTAGGGTGCTTTGTAGTTCATTGTATACATAGAAGGAATTCATCACACTTAATATAAATATTTGGTTCTTATCTCTCCTTTGTGTCAAGTTAAGTAAGCTTTGAGTTTTCTGGCTCATTACATATTTTTTGTATGTATGTATCTTCATTCTTGAGTTCTAATCTAGGATTGGATTAAATTATGCTCTAGGTGAGATATGGGTTTTCCCTTGTCTATATAAGGATGTCTTGTAAGTAGTAAAGATTTGGATAAATGTATTTATGCCTATGAATTCTCAGATATTATCAAGTTTGTGTGTCTTTGTGTCTAAGGACTCTTGCCCAATGGATGAGGCACTGGCCTAAATGAGTATTCCTCTTGTTAACATACACTAGTTGAAGTTATTGCATTCCAAAAAATATTGAAATCAATAACCTTTTTAAGTTTTAAGTATTTGGTTGTATGGTTATGTTACCCTATAGTAATGGAGAGTCAATGAATGTGAGGTTAGCATTTAGTACTTTCTCACTATCAATCTGTTGTTTAGACCCAGTCTTTGGTGTGTGAAGTATAGTTTTCACTAGGTTAGGTGCACCTGCCTTGGTTTTGTAGAACCAGAAGTGAAAAGGGTAGTCTTGTCCCTATAGTTGGTCTAGTTACACTAAGATCCCTATACATTTTGGAACTAACCACTCCTAAAATCTATCTGAGGGTATATAGGCAGCCTAAGAGCATAAGCATCCATTTTGAACACCAATAGCTTGAATCTTCATTCTTAGCATAGTTGCATTGCATCTTCATTATTTATTCTTGAGGATATTCGCATTCTTTCCCTTGTCTCTTTGAATCTCCAATTGTGTGGTTTACTAGCAAGGTTGCATGCTTCAATAGCTCTAGCTAAGAGCACCATCAACATCCTTGTGACTCCATGCCTAGGGAGCTCTAGGTTGCTTTCTCAAGGTTTCCCATTCATGGATTCCCTTGGATGTAATGAATTAGAGAAGCACACTATTTAGTGTGTACATTTTTGGCACCCACTGTGGGGTAGAACACTCTTGTTTTGTCCTCTTTATGCATTTCCATCAATTTTTCGTCAATATTTTCTTGTTGTTTCGGCTCCCTATTTTTTTCTAATAGAATTATTGTACGATAGTTTTCTAGTGTTGTACGATAGTTTCTTATATACCAGTGTGATATTTTACAAGTTAAAGTATTGTGCACCTTGGCAGATTTTGTCACGTTGTCATTTCATTCTTTGTCGCATGCAGGTATCAGGAACTATCGCACATGGATAAAGTATCACAACAGTATACAATGAAGTGTCACATGATTCTTTCTCTGACATAAATATTGCCCAAGCCTGGCAGTGGGTAATTTTTGACATTTCTTTGCAAGATTTAATTAGTTTTGAATAGTTGTGATTTGGAATCACCACTATTTGTGTAAGTATGTGGGGAAAATGTAAGATTCACTCCTAAATCCATATTCCCAAAGGAGAGATCCAATTTGATCAACCAAGAGGTTAATACACAATCGAATCAATCTATGAAGAGTATGAAAGAAAGAATAAATCCTATACTTCCCTACAGTTGGATTAAGCTTGAAATCTGAAATAATTGAAGTGCAAATACTAACCTTGAATTAGGGCAGATCTAAGAAAATGCTAAATTCTAGCTTCTGTATGAACTTTCTAAAGATTCTGTCACATTTTCTAGAATAGAAATGTCGAGGCGGACAAAACCCAGAAATCTTTTCTCCAAATTCACACAGGTCGACTTTGACCTTTTAAAAGGTCAAAGACCACATTATTTATTTGAAGTCCAATTCTGATTCTATTCACAAATCTTGAAAGATTGCTGAAAAGGGTATCTGAATTCACTCTCAGATCTGAGATTTTGCACTTGTACCTACAAGAAAATGGGGGTTTTTGGTTATATGGGGGGTTTGCCTTGGTCAAACCCCAATTTAGGAATTAACCTTGAAATTGAATTGAAATTGTATTGTGCATAAACAAAGTAATTGAAACAAATCACCTCGCTTATGTTGAAGTCCTTGTAGAGGATTCAAATCCTCAAATCCACAAGTAAGAATGCTTCAATGAAAGTAGGATGTCTCCAATCAATGGTATTTTGATCTTCAACACCAATCTTGATTTGATCTTTGCATATGAGAAGGCTTGAATGAATGAAGAAGGATGGATCTTCAAGGGGGCTCTAAGGAGATTGAATCCTTCAATAGCTAACAATGGAACTCCTTGATGGATGAATTCTTGAAAACTTGAATTCTTGAAGACTTGCTTGCACTTGAAAGCTTGCTCATGAAATTGCTTGAGTGTGGATGAGAGAGGAAGGCCTCCTTTTATAGTGATCTAGAGCACACTCCTCTAGATGGGCCACCTTAAAGAATTAAATCCCAATTAGGTCCTCACCTTTAGAAAATATACCTTGATTAAATACCATGAAAGGATTTACCATTTCAGAGCCTGAAACAACCGACCCAGAAGCGGAGAAATAAATTTCCCAAAAGCCAAATTAGTGGGAAATGGAAATTTGAAATTCTGGCAGGAAGAGGTCAAGATCAAGGTCAACCTTGACCTAGTCAGGATCAAGGTCGACCCTAACCTAGTCAGGGTCGAGGTCAAATTTGACCTCAAACCCTAACTTTGTCAGGATTTGCAGAAAAGGTTCCTGGAGATGCTAGAAATGCAGAATTTGATGTCAGATCAGGACCCAATGTCTGGAATAGATAGAAAATCCTTTAAATAATGTGATGAAGGACTAGGAGGTCTCATTTCTGAATCCTACCTAGAAAATGGAATCATGGAAGAGGAAAAATTAGGAAAGTCCTTAAGACCTTAACCCTAATTTTACCTAGAATGAAGAAATCAAGTGTAGAGAAGAAGTGGAAAGTGGGGAGAAAGCCAAATACATGAAAAGACCCAATCAAGGTGCTTAACATGACCCCAAACCACTTACTCAGAGGGCTAAATGTTCTTATCATGGAAGTGCTTCCATTTTAAGATGATACAGTAAGCCCCCACTTTAGCAAGAGTATGGACTCGATGCAAACTCTTGGTAAAGGAGATAAAAATAACAAGATAATCTTATCGTAATCTAAGGGACAAAGAGAAATCCCAAGCCTAAAGGGACTCAAGTCTTCATCTACTCTTAAATCACAGATAAGAGAGACATCTCTAAAGAGAGAGAGAAAAAGTGTGATTACATCACCCAATGAGAACTTATGCCCCATTGTGAACCACACAGGAAGAAGGTGCAATTGGGAAGATGGAATTGAACCATCTAGTGAATGTGGCTACTCACTAGTCAACCCATCAAGGATTTATCCTTAGGAATATTCTATTCCATAAAGAGATCTAGTCTTAAGGACACTTCTAACCTTAAGGGATCACAACATATGTGTATTTGAAATTGGAGGGATCAAGAGATCCTAATATAAATCCATACTTTAAGGATTAGCTTTTAATCCAAAAAGAAAGATTGAAAAATAAATTTAAAGTGTGTGTCTTCCTCAAGATTTAGCAACTTATGTGTGTTACCTTTAGAAGAATTAGCATGTTTTGAATTTTTCATATGTGTGTGCGTGTAATAAGTGAGCAGAGCATATGCCCCCATGTTAAAGTCATTGCTGACACTTTAACAGGAGCAATGGATTTAACAAAAATATAAAAAACTCCACTGATTACGTTTCCACGTTGAGATGCCCCTAGATGAAGACAAATCAAGGGAAATAACATAGAAACATAGAGAGAACATGGAAGGGATCTACCTACCATGGGGTCAGTATGATCATAAGATAATATATATATGATATTATTGCAAATGAATTGACATCATTCCCCAAAGAAAGTAGAACTAAAAACACAAAGGAGGAAAGATTTCGTAAGTTCTACGAAGGAGAATCTTTTCAGACCATGACACGGAGACCAAAAAGATTTAGTGCTACCATATCTTGAATCCAAGAAGATTACACATGGAAAGATTTACGAACAATAGCATAGTTACAACATAACATTGAACAATGCATAGAAGAATAGAGATACATACAGAGGAATTTGAACAAAAGTTTCGATTCCTTCATCACCTTGTACCAACTGAGTAACAAGGATCGTATAAAAGAATCTAACAACATTTAGCAAACACATTATGGGAAAAACATAGTACAATAGGCAAACACAGGACAAAGAAACCACAAAGGACAAGCTGCTCAAGCGTGCTGCCTACTTTCCCCATCTCATTGGATATCATTTAGGGTAGGTGGGTAACTTGCAAGAGGGACTATATCCAATATAGTAGGAATGATAGCCATTTGAAAACAAGGATCCTCTTGAGAATCACTATGTTGGATACTAGGTGTAAGAGTTAATTGAGATGAAATCATATTTGGAAAATTAATGTCAATGTCAATAGTCTCATATTCATCATTAACATCATCAGTATCCTCAAGAGTATCTTCATCATCCAAATTAATCAAAATAGGATCTAAGATACGAATAGAATCATCATAATCATGCATGTGAACATCATTATTAGTAACAACATTATGCATAGGTGTATCCGTAGAAAGTAGAGATCTTTTAGCTTTAGCATGAGCATGATGCTTTTTACGACATTCATTAGCAGATCGGTTACATTTTGATTTATTTGAAATAGGATGAGAACTAGGAGGAATAATCGTAGGATCCTTCTTAGGTTCTTTAGGAAGATCAATAGGATTATCAACCATAGGAGGAGCAATTACACGATCTTTGATAGATTTAGTAGGAGGAACTTGATTAACAGAACAAGAAGCCATAGTTGAAGGAGGTATCGAAGGTGTAGGTAAAAGACCATGATTAAGATCCATAGGAGGTATTCTTAATTGAAGAATCTTATGATGCTTATAGGCTTGATATGATTGAAAAAGATTATCAAGATGAGGAGGACATGAATTAGGTAAGGAAGGCCAAAAGAAATCCAAAGCAACACAATCTCTAGGCCTAGAAGGTCAATATAGACTATGATTGATCATCTTCACTTCACCATCATGAATGAACTTAAGACACTTATGTATAGGTGAAGCAATAGCATGCATGGCAGTCAACCAAGGCAAACCTAGCTTAACTTGAAATTGATCAGAAGTAAGAACCACAACAAAGGTAGTGTTCACAAGTTTTCCAAAAATTTCAAACAATAAATTAATATAACCAAATGAGGGATAAAGAAAACCATTACAAGTTTGAATCCACACATTCGATGTATCATAGAAGTTGCATTGTAAGCTTTTCATAAAATGATTTTCTTCAGTGATAACATTGACTAAGGAGGTAGGATCAACGAGACAACCATGAGTAGGTATCTAAGAAACCCTAGCAGCAATATGAAGGGGACCATCAAGAGCCTTAACAATCTCAGAGTCATCAAAGGTAATCAAAAGTTCCCGAGGTCTTTAAACCTTAAATTGTTGTTGAGGTTTAGATTGAGATTTCACTTTAGGTTTGGGTTTATCTTGAGGTTGAGATTGAACTTGAGGTGAAGGTTGAGGTGGAGATATAGGTTTAGCAACATGCTCCACTTGATTAATGACATGATTAAGATCATCCATCTTGGAATCATATACAATTTCCATAGTAGATGGTTGACCAATAGTATTAGTATCATGCATAGGTAAAGGATTCATATAGATTTGAAGGTTTTGATTAGGATGACAGATAGATTGATTCCCACTACTATCCAGATTATCAACAGATGAAGCTTTAGCATCAATGAGATCTTGGACCTTATGTTTTAAAGAATAACATCTCTCAGTATCATGACCATTCTGACAATGATATTGGCAAAAATCATTTTGATCAAAATATTTAGATGCAATCGTAGTAGGTAAAAGAGGTCAAATAGGAGGTAAAGTAATCATATTAGCAGCTAACAGCCTATTCATAATAGCATGTAAAGTTTCAGAAAGAGGAGTAAATGTATGATTTAATAAAAAAGTAGTGGATGCAGAAGTGGCATTATGAGATGCAACAACAACCTGATCAACAACTGCATTTTCTTGTTTGTTTATCTTTACATAATTATTGAATTTTTGAAACTTATTTGGATTAGGAGTAGCATCACTCTTATCAACTAGAACATGAGCCATTGGAGTGTTGCTCTCAAGCTGGCTCACTTGTAATTGATAATGATGAAGCACTGCACAAAGTTATTGAAAAGAGGCAAATTTAGTAAGTAGAATCTTATCTCTAATATCCTTTTGCATATTTGAAATAAACATACATTGAATATCAATATTAGGAATAAGATAAGAAATCTGAGCATGCAAATGCTTAAATCTACCAATAAATTCAATCAATTTTTCTTTAGCACTTTGTTTACAATGAATTAAATCAGTCAAAGACACTTGTAGGCCAATATTGTTTTGAAATTGTTGAATAAATGCATTAACTAGTTGTGGAAAGGAATCAATTGAATAGGGAGGCAAGGAACAATACCACTGTAAGGCCTTGTCATGAAAGGTTCAAGAAAATAGTTTGGCTAAAATCCTATGATCATGAGCATAATCACGACAAAGGATTTTGAATGTTTTAACATGATGAACATGGTCTCTCTTTCCATTATAATTCTCAAGATGAGGCATATCGACTCGCTGAGGAACAGGAGTTTGGATAATATCCCAGGACAAAGGACTTCCCATGTCACATGTAGGAATACTAAACTTGTTTTGAGCTAAGGAAGAAAGTTGTTGTTGTAAGGATGATACAGTTTGAGCCAAACTAATGATGGTGGAAACATTGGAGGAAATAGGAGTAGTAGCAACATTAGACACGCTAGGTAAAGTGTAAGAAGCTGCAGGAATAGAAGACACAACTGGAGGAACACTAGGAACTACAGTTGGAAGTAGACTAGAATAAGTGAAAGGAACACTATGATATGGAGGAAGGGACATAGGAGGAACACTCATAAGAATAGAGGGAATCATCACAGTCACCAAAGGAGGAGTATAGATAGGAATATTAGGTAAAGGATTAGAAGAAGGTTCAACACTAGTGATAGGAGTAGTGAAACCTAAATCTTGAGCCTCTTGAGTTAAAGGTTTAACATTGGAATGCACAAGATGAGTAATACCATGCAAGAGGTTAACACCTTGATCACTATCATGAAGAACTTTCTTAAGAGCCTCTATATCTTGAATAGAATCTTGACCATGGTTTTCTTGAAGAAGCCAATTACCCATTTTATCAAGTTCAGTGGAAAGTTTTTGGACTTGTTTAGGAGCCCCCCTTAAAGAATCATCCTCATCATGAGATGAGTGAGAAGAGTTCTGGTCCATAGTAGGATTAGAATCATGAAGAATCAAGTTATCATCAGGGATTCTAAGGAAATGAGAAGATTCAGGCTCAAAGGCACCCATGAGTTTATGACTTCTTCTAACTGGAATGTTATAAGTAGGACTAGTGGTAGTAAAGCTCATAAACCAATATAATGCAAATGAACGAAACTAAGAACACATAATGCATGAATAGGAAATCTAATTAGCATACAAGATCAATCACAAAGGACAAATCTAATACTAAAAAGATAAAAGGGAATCTAACACCAAAAAGAAAGAGAGTAAGCTAGTCGGGTTCACTAAAATGAATAGTTGTGATTTGGAATCACCACTATTTGTGTAAGTGTGTGGGGAAATGTAAGATTCACTCCTAAATCCAAATTCCCAAAGGAGAGATCCAATTTGACCAACCAATAGGTTAATACACAATCGAATCAATCTATGAAGAATATGAAAGAAAGAATAAATCCTATACTTCCCTATAGTTGGATTAAGCTTGAAATCTAAAATAGTTGAAGTGCAAATACTAACTTTGAATTAGGGTAGATCTAGAAAATGCTAAATTCTGGCTTCTGTATGAACTTTCTGAAGATTCCATCACCTATTCTAGACTAGAAATGCAGAGGTAGACTAAACCTAGAAATCTTTTCTCCAAATTCACATAGGTCAACTTTGACCTTTTAAAAGGTCAAAGACCACATTATTTATTTGAAGTCTGATTCTGATTCTGTTTGTAGATCTTGAAAGATTTTCAAAAAGGGTATCGGAATTCACTCTTAGATTTGAGATTTTGCACTTGTACTTGCAAGAAAATGGGGTTTTTTGGTTGTATGGGGGGTTTTCCTTGGTCAAACCCTAATTTAGGAATTAACCTTGAAATTGAATTGAAATTGTATTGTGCATAAAGAAAGTAATTGAAACAAATCACCTCGCTTATGTTGAAGTCCTTGTAGAGGATTCAAATCCTCAAATCCACAAGTAAGAATGCTTCAATGAAAGTAGGATGTCTCTAATCAATGGTATTTTGATCTTCAACACCAATCTTGATTTGATCTTTGCATATGAGAAGGCTTGAATGATTGAAGAAGGATGGATCTTCAAGGGGGCTCCAAGGAGATTGAATCCTTCAATAGCTAACAATGGAACTCCTTGATGGATGAATTCTTGAACACTTGAATGCTTGAAGACTTGCTTGCACTTGAAAGCTTGCTCATGAAATTGCTTGAGTGTGGATGTGATATGAAAATGAGAGAGGAAGGCCTCCTTTTATAGTGATCTAGGGAACACTCCTCTAGATGGGCCACCTTGAAGAATTAAATCCCAATTAGGTCCTCACCTTTAGAAAGTACACCTTGATTAAATACCATTAAAGGATTTACCATTTCGGAGCCCGAAACAGCCGACCCAGAAGAAGAGAAATAACTTTCTCGAAAGCCAAATTAGTGGGAAATGGAAATTTGAAATTTTGGCAGGAAGAGGTCAAGTTCGAGGTTGACCCTGACCTGGTTAGGGTTGAGGTCAACTTTGACCTCAAACCCTAACTTTGTCAAGATTTGCAAAAAAGGTTCCCAGAGATGCTAGAAATGTAAAATTTGATGTCATATCAGGACCCAATGTCTGGAATAGATAGAAAATCCTCTGAATGATGTGTTGAAGGATTAGGAGGTCTCATTTCTGAATCCTACCTAGAAAATGGAGTCATGGAAGAGGAAAAATTAGGAAATTCCTTAAGACCTTAACCCTAATTTCACCTAGAATGAAGAAATCAAGTGCAAAGAAGAAGTGGAAAGTGGGGAGAAATCCAAATACATGCAAAGACCCAATCAAGGCACTTAACATGACCCCAAACCACTTACTCAGAGGGATAAATTCTCTTATCATGGAAGTGCTTCCATTTTAAGATGATACAGGTTTTATTCATATTTCTGATTTGCTATGGTAGAACAGGGGATTATTTGCAGATTTCATTTGGTTTTTGAGGTGCTAACCCTTGTAGGGATAACAAGTTGTGGTTGTAGGTGCTCCTATTGCTTGAAATTATTTTCTTAAAATAATCCATGTCAAATCTCCAATTGCACAAGGGCTACTAATGGTTTTTGTAGGGCTGCCCAAAGCATAAAAACCAATCAAGTGCCTATTTAATTACTTTCTTTTGAGTGTGGCATATACTAGTTGTTTCTTTTCATAGGAACTTAATATCTTATTGTAGGAATCTTTGGGTGGTAGGAGAGTATGCTCTTCACCCTTATGGTGAAACATAAATCTTGACCCATCTTTGGATTTTGAAAGCAAGAGGGTAATTGAACTTTTGCTTGGTGTGTTTGGGAGAAAGTTTTGAGCTAGGAGAGTATGCTCTTCACCCTTGAGGTGAAATAGAAATCTTGACACTCAAAGATTGATCCACTCTTTGTTTAGTTTTAGAATCCTTTAGTAGGCCTACTCTTGAGAAATCAAGAGGAATGACCCAAGTGGGGACAAGCTTTTTGCCAGCTATTTCAACCCACTATAAACTCAAGGCTATCAAGCACACAAAACCTTGGTAGATGTAGTACTTGTTTTCACTTAATGTGAGTAATTGTAGGATTGTGACCATGAGGAAAATGTTGAGCAAGAATTCTTAAGGTACTCTTATGGCCGTGAGGTCCATTACTTTCTGCAAGGTAAGGAGTCCCTTTGGGGAGCAAGAGGAGTATTACAAACATAAGCCCTTACTAAGAACCATAGATAGAAGCCACCCTATTTTTCCACTTAGCTTCTTGGTGCTAGGATTGATCCTAATGGACTAACCTAGATCACCCTAAGATTACTCACCATTTGTGTTCCTTTGGTTGTGTCATTGGCACTTCCATGACAAAGCCAATATCTATTGTGGGTAACCACTTTGTGTGAGGCAATGGAGCATCAAGTGTGGGCCAAGTTGTTAAGTATTGAACCATTGTCTTTTTAGGCTAGTAAGTGCTTGAAGTGTTCTCACTGTGATCTACCCATGTAAATTTTCTCAAACATCAAACATCATGGTAGCATTCATAGGATTTTATTGCTTTGATATCAAAATTTCTTGTCTTGGCAAGGTTACTTTTGCCCTTGTGCAAGTGTCTTATGACATGTTTGATCACCTACTGTTTGCAAACTTGTCTGATTACTACTATCACTGTGCTTGAAACCAAAAAATCTAACCTTCAAATTGAAATTTTGACTAAACTACCCTTAAAACTGAGATTTTTAACACTCACTAGTCAAGAGTCATACGATCCTAAAACTGTATCGCACAATGTTCTGAGATTTATCGTCCAATAGTTCATTCCTGCAAAACTATCACACAACTTCCCTGGAAAGTATTACATAGGCTGCCTAGAAACTATTGCATTGCTTACTATGAAATATCATACAGTCAGAAACTATTGTACTGTTAGCCTAGAAACTGTCACACAAAGCCTTTTTGTTGTCTGTCTAGTTTATGCAACTTTCAGTCTTTTCCTTAGTCGACCAGATTTTAGTAGGTGACTTACTCTGCTGCTAGAAGCTTGTTTGTACCTTAGGCTCCTATTTTTAGACCCCTTGAATTAGTGTTCTCTAATTTTACAAAGTAGTCTTTCTTGGCATCGATAAGTTAGGCATTATCCTTGTTGAAAAAGTACACCTTTAGATTCTTTGGTAACACACTTGGAGAGTTTTAGTGCTCTTTTTGTCCAATTCACTTCCATCAAAATTCAATTTCAATTATATATTTGGTAAATCCATCCTCTTGGTCCATATGTGTTAGGATACTTATCCTTTTATTATACACCTCTGTGGTAGTGTTGGTTTACACCTTCTGCAGCTTTCTATCTTACCATCTCTTTTTGGACAATTGAACACTTTTACTATCCTAGTTTGGTATTGACGTTTCATAGGGTCATCTTATCACCAAGGGTATTTTTCTTTCATGTCGGTTATGACAAGGTACCAAGTTAGTCAAGGAAAATGACCTCAAGTTGTCTTTGATCAGTTACCCTTAGTCCAAACTTGTCAAAAGAGAAAGGGAAATGAACCCATCTTTGATCAATCACCTAGGAGTGAGTCTGAAGCTTGGTTTGACCCAAAGAGAAATCCTAGTGAGTTGAGTACCTCTTTAGCACATTCTCAATTAGATATGGACATGAGCTACACCATAACTAGAAAGGAGAGAGAAGTGATGGATCAAAATCTTGATGACATTTTCCAAAGACATAGGGATAACATGTTGTTTGGTGATGACAATCAACCCGAATCACCCCCTATTAACTGAAGATATTTAGAAGCCTGTTAAAGAGCTGAAAGACATTATGCATGAGCTCACCAAGATGCATGGTCACAACATGAAGACCAAAATAATGAATCTGGTGATGCTCATGTGAATGCAACATTCACTAACGACTTGTTCAAACATTCAACGTCCAACTCGCCACTAAAAACAACCTCAAGATATGAAAATGAAAGGCTTAAAAGGATTGAGTGTGAAAAGAAGGCCTTTTTGGATGAACAAGCTGCTAAAGAAGAAAGGTTTAGACACCTAGGGGCAGAGCAACAAGCCTTGTTAGAGTTGAAAAGAAAGGCATTCCAAGAAGAACAAGATATGCTTTTAGCCCAACAACTCAACGACCAATTCAACAATAGGGGTACCAATAGTGGAAACAACTCTCCACCATCTACTCTCAAGAACCCCAAGAAGTAGAAGGTGGTCAAGGACCCCTTCAAGATCTCCTAGTCCTAGAGGAAGAAGGATTTCACAACATAGGAGACAAAAACCTCCTAGGAACCTGAGACAACCCTCCCAACAAGCTCATCGTGGATCTCAACATGGAGGAAGTAGTGCAAGTTTTGATGATCAAGATTTTATGAGAATGCAACAAGAGCCACTATTCCAAAAATATGTGGAGAAGTATCTTGATCAAAACAATGATAGGTTCCTAGAGAGCTTGATTAACAAGGGTTCTAGAGTCCCTTACAACTTTGATGTGGATAGGAGAATCAAGAAACAAGGACCCTCTCAAGGAGATTAAGAAACTCAAGCGCATGATGGAAAAGGTGTTGGCACCTAAAATTTCCTTTTCATTGGACTCTCTCTGTCCCAATCCTTTTGATAGGAGTGTCAGTATGAAGGATTTCCCTAGAAAAGTTGAAATCCCCTAGTATGACAAGTATGATGGCAATGGTGACCCACACGATCATGTTCGTTAGTTCTACATCATGAGTTTTGAGTTTCACCAAGATGACTCCTATCTTATGAGATTATTTCCAAGGAGTGTCAAGGGCCAAGCCATGGAGTGGTTTACCAACATAACCCCTCCTGTCAAAAATTTCAAGGAACTTGTCCACAGATTTGTTCAACATTTTGCATACAACTTGTCAAGATCAGTCACTATGTTAGACTTGTGCAATTTGAAACAGAACCAAGGGGAATCCTTTGTTACCTTCTTACAAAGATGGAGATGATTGTGCTCTCGCTATTCTAGGACTATTCCTGAGCATGAAAGGATTGATATCATTGTTAGTAATTTGGTTCCTGAAATGCAGTATGAGGTTTGGAAGATGGTCTTGGATTCCTTTGACACTATGGTCAAAACTACATGTTGAATTGAGGATTTCTTGAAAGAGCAAGGCATTTTGACCAAACATAGCAATAACAACAATGGTTAGAATAATAACAATGCTAATAAGGACAAAGGAAAACACTTGCACTAGAAAAAGAATAAGCAAGTAGTCAATGAAAAAGTTGTGGAATCTTCCCAACCCAAGGATCAAGGAGTCCTCCATTTGTCTAGTGCAGTCCAAGCTATGAAGCTCAACACATCATCCAACCAACAAGAGCATAAACCGAAGTATCAAGAGAAGCCTAAAAAGGAGAGGTGACAATTCTCTAAACTAGGTGACTCCTATGAGGATGTTTTCAAGATGCTTATTTCCAATAACCTTGCACAACTGCAAGATCTAGCAAATTTCTATGTACCTGATGTTAAACCTCATTGGTGGAATGAAAAAGATTTCTGTAAATTCTACAATGGTATTGGACATGACATTGAACATTGTTGGAAACTTAAGCACCTTATTCAAGATCTTATTGAGAATGGAAAACTTCAGATTGATGGGTTGAATACTAATGCAGACCATAAGGCATTCAAGGAGCCTTTTCCTAGATATGAAAATGGGTAAACCTCTCAACCCAGAAAGGAAAGGCCATAATAAACTATACCTACACAGGTGCAGAAAATGTAGTCAATATGCTTGAGATTGTCGAGGAAAGTGTCAACATGATGAGAGACAAAGATCCTTATGGTTACGATGTGGGCTCTCCTCCTATATTTGATGAAGAACCCATGGTGGTTCTTACGGGTCCTCACTCTCAAAGGTCATTCCAAGCTCTTAACATTGTCACCAGAAGCCAAAGTCAAGGTCCTGTGGTTATTAGAGGTCCTATTTCAAACTAGTCCAACAAACCCAAGCAAGTGACATCTAAGAATGTCACCACCAAATCAACAGTCAACCTTGAAATGAGCTATAATCTTGTTGACCAATTACAAGGAATGCCTACTCAAATCTCAATCTTTGAACTCTTCGAATTGTCTCCAAGACATAAGTGTGTCCTTTAGGATGCTTTGCGTATAGCCAAGGTTCCTAACAACATAGATGTTGACCAATTCTAGAACATGGTTAACCACCTTGCCAGACCTCATTACCACACATTCTTAGAAGAGGATGATAAAACCTTGAGTCATTCACATAATCTTTCCCTTCATATCAAAGTCATGATCCACAAGACACATGTTAGGCATGTGTTGATTAATGGGGGTGCTGGGCTCAACATTTGTTCGTTGAGTTTGTTGAAGATACCGGGTTATTATGAGAAAGTTATTGATACCCATAAGAAAATTATCATTAAAGCCTATGATGAGGTAGAGAGAAGCTCCAAGGGCTTAGCCATCCTTCCTGTCAGGATTGGCCCTGTTGAAAAGGACATTTTGTTCCAAATTGTTGATGTCGGTCCTCTAGCATATAATATCCTGCTTGGTAGATCGTGGATCCATGACATGCAAGCAGTGCCATCCACCTGTTAGAGTAATAAAGTGTTTTAATAATTAATTAAATCATTTTGATTTAATTATTCAGTCACTTATTACCTCTTTCGACTTAAGCTAAACTTTAGGCATATAATAATTAATTATCTTTATTAATTATTATTATGCAACCTAGGGTTTTACCTTTTTAGGGTTTCTAATCTCCTTTCATAAGGATTGATCTCCTCTTGTTTTGTAACCTTTTATGACATTTCATTATTGATTGCAACTTTTGTTTTTGCACATCAAGGATTTCTCCTCTCTCGTGGAACAATGCATTCAGGCCTCCATAGTTGTTTGCTTCTCTCTCTCTTTCTGTGACATGTGTTTGCATGTAGGTGTTCTTGGGAGCTGTGGGTTGTTTTTTATCAACCCCATCATGGTATTAGAGCTTTAGATCTGCTTGCCCCTATCCTCCTTCTGAGAGATTCAGTTGTGTTTGTCAGATCTATATTTTCATAGAGGGTTTCCTATCAGAACTGGGGGGACCTATTTTTTGGTCATCTTGGCTTCAAATGGACCTCATGGTTGCGTTTAGAGCATCCGAGAACCCCAAGATCCATATAAAATTTGTCCAATTTGGATGCAATTGGAATCTGTGAGAATTTTTTTTTGCAATTGACCCTAACACGGATCCTAAGGTGATCAGTATTTTTTGGAGCACTTCTGGCCCTAACGGACCTCATGGTTGCGTCTGGAAGGCCCAAGATAATCAAAATTCATATAAAACTTGTCCAGTTTTGACAAGTTGGCCTCTGACACAAATTTTTTTTGCATACTAGGGTCATATGACCCTAGCATGCACTCCAAGGTATGCAGTACGATTTTCAAAAAAAATAAAAAATCATTTTTTTGGGCCATCACCCCCGCACCACCCGAGTGACCACCGCCCACACTCTACCATGCTCCATAGTCTACGGCCTCCCTCAGTGCCTCCCTCAATGCCACCACACTCAATGCCACCCTCAGTGTGACCTGCCTCAGGGCCGCCCTTAGCATCGTCGCTCTCAACACTGCCTGTGCTGCCCAGCAGATCAACCCCTAGTCCTATGGGGGACCAGACCCCGACCCCAACATTTTTTCTAAGTGCCTGGTCACCCACATGACCAGGGCCTATTTTTTCAGCCCCCAGTGGTTTAGACCTGCGACAACCATTTGGCCATCATTTTTAAGCAGGCCATTTGGTAGTTTGCGAATATCTCAGGCATCTAGGATCATAATTGGGTGTATGATATATCATCAAAAAGATAGTTCTGAGCCTGATCTGAATTTTCTAGTATGGTTTTGTGATTTTTCCATTTTGATGCTCTTTTTTGTTGTCAAAGTAAGATGTTCTTTGTGATCATGGCGTTTCAGACCTCCTGCCTTTCTGGGATCTGTTTCTCTTGCATTCGGGCTCTGTTTTCAGCAAACAAGATATTTTTGGAAAGCTCTTTCTAAGATTTTATCAAATCTAATGGTTTCATGTGGTTTTTTGTCCTTTTTCTAATGTCACCCATCCTCAGATCCTTGTAGACACCTTCTTTGGGCCCTCCAGCGTAGTTGTTGGTTTTTTGCTCATATCTTGAGCATATGGTGTTGAAATTTGGCAAACGAGATATCATCAGAAAGCTAATTCTGGGATCTTCCTAGATATGGAGGTTTTTTTTTCTAGTTTTATTTTTCTAATGGTGTTTTTCATTGTCAAAGCCAGATCTTCAGTTCTACACTCTAGGAGCTCTATCTTGCACATTCGGACTCCATTTTTGGAAAATGCTATATCATTGGAAAGCTTGTTCAAAGAGATTTTTAGTGCTCTAAGTAATTTTTACAGATTCTACTCTAGGTTCATTTTATTCAAATTCTTGTTTTTTTGCAGTTTGGTGGATATCTTGGTTGTTTCAGGTCCTGGGATCTCTTCCCTTTGAGGGATGGCTCATCTTAGGTTGTTCTTTTGTTTCAACAGCCTTTGATCTTCTTTGAGCAGTGTATACTTCATTTTTTGTAGCATTATTTTATGCACACACACTGAGATAAAGTGCCATTCTATTGCTTTGATGAGATCTTGCACATGTTCGTGCTATTTGTACTCACACTCCATTATAAAGTGTTGGGTGGGTTTGATGCTTGTCTTTGTTTTCCATCTTCTTTTGTCATGTGAGCATTCCTCTAATGACATTAGCCTTAGGTATCTTTATTTGTGTTTGTACTCTCTCTGCATATTCGATATTTTAGATTCATCTTCATCATGTAGTTCATATTGGACAATCTTTTCAGTGTACCTATCATTACTCCCTTATCAACAGTATGGGGGGGGTTTCTATTGTTGGTTCTACTACTTCCTTGGTTCAATTGTGTGAGCCATGTATTTAGTATTTGATCCTATGTACTAGGTAGTTGTAGTGGCTGGGTGCCTATGCATTCTGGTGAGATGGATCATTTACCATATGGACACTCTTTTCTTTCCTATTTTTGGATACACTCTTCCAGCTTTGATTGATCAGCTCTTCAAGCTTTTGGTGTTTATGCCATCTGTATCTTTGAGTTCAGGTGTTTTCCTTTGTTTGCATGCTGATTCAAGTAGTGTCATTTGAGGGCACTCATGCAGATTATAGTCTTCTATACCTGGTCATATTTTTGTGGAGGATCTTTAGATCATCAGTTTCTTCTTGACAGAGTTTTTAGTTTCATGCTTTAGTGATGTTGTACATGTTTATCTTTGTTCCTATTTTCTGGAACATTCCTAGTTTTGGAGGCTTCTTCTTTTGGAGTAGAGTTTTTCCCATGTGGTTTTCTCTATTTCTCTGCTTTGTAGAGACTCACTTTTGTACTTGGGTACCTGATCAGGCCTTTGTTGCCGAGACCCATTTTCTTTCAGTTGTTCTTTCTAGGTTTTTAGCTTCTCCCAATGTTTATCTTAAGGGGGGGTGTTAGAGTAATAAAGTGTTTTACTGATTAATTGAATCAGATTGATTTAATTATTCAGTCACTTATTACCTCTTTCAACTTAAGCTAAACTTTAGGGATATAATAATTAATTATCTTTATTAATTATTATTATGCAACCTAGGGTTTTACCTTTATAGGGTTTCTGATCTCCTTTCATAAGGATTGATCTCCTCTTGTTTTGTAACCTTTTCTGACATTTCATTATTGATTACAACTTTTGTTTTTACACATCAAGGATTTCTCCTCTCTTGTGGATCAATGTGTTTAGGCCACCATAGCTATTTTCTTCTCTCTCTTTCTGTGATAGGCATTTGTGTCTACGTGTTCTTGGGAGCTATGGGTTGTTTTTCATCACCTACCACCAATGTGTTAAGTTCCCCTATAATGGAGTAGAAGTCTGTATACTCGGGGATAGAACACTATCTATAAATGCAATTTCAGTAGGGACTCATGTTCCTCTCAACAGAGAAGCAGAGGATTTTGATGCAAATCTAGAACAATGCAAGAATAAGTTCAAATCCATAGACCTTGGCATGGGAGGATATCAAATTGACTCCTTTACAAAACTGCCAGTCTCACCTAGGTCGTATGGAAAACCTTCACAAGAGATGCATCCTTCATCTTCAGCCATGAGTCTATTTGGTACATTTGTAGAGTCCTCAGTGCCCATACAAGATGAAAATGAAGGGGTGGCTATTAGAGATCAGATTTACAAAGAGGAAAAATACAAGCACAATGAAAATTTCTCCCCATCTCCTAAGGCTTATGGGAGAGGATACACTTTGGCCAAAAATATGGGCTACCTAAGTCATGGTCCTCTTAGTCACAGACTAGATGCTAAGGCTGAACCACTCAATCATGCTCTTTTTGGATGCAAGTCTAAGAAGATGGTTGGCCTAGGTTTTGAAAGTCATGACAAGAAAATTGCTCGTATCCTTGTTGCGACATATAGTGAATATGAATCAAGCTACATACCCAATTTTAAAAATCAACAAGACATGTGTGAAGATTGGGTCCCTTCCACCAATCTCCTTTGGGGAGATTCAGGTACTCTAGTTTTTGATGAGTGTTTTCTCCCTAATAGTTTTTTATGATGCTGAGCTAGAAGATTGGGGGCATGAGGACATGTTTTATTTCTTTTTTTGCTTATGGGTATATTTTGTTGGTCCTAACTATCATTAGAATTTATGTTTGTTCCACTTGACATTAGGGTCGACAAGGTATTATCCTTGACTATTCTCACAAGTGCATGCTTATAGTCATCTTGACTTTCTTGTGTCTCGATACAAGCATAATCTTGCTATATTAAAATTAGGTAATCTCATTGCACTAGTCATCTTGACCTATATGTCTTTGATGATTAGGTGGGATTCCCACATATCTATCTAGAATAGATCATATTCAAATTCACATAGTCATACTAGTGTGCATTGTATGATCTTACGACGCTACCAATAATGCTTGATGATGAACATTAGAGTTTAAAAGCTTTGTGACCTTGCAAGTAAACCACTTTTCATAGTAGCTTAGATTTTTAGGTTCATGATTAGTTTAGTTTGTCATCTTTCATATGGAGAGAGATCTCCTTTTCATCTTTCATGGACTTTTTGGTCAACTATGCTTACCTTTCCTTTTCTCAATCAAGTCTTTCACTCCTTGTCTTTCACATCACGTCCTTTTCCTGTCATCAAAAGGGGTTGTTGGAAATTTAGCTAAGGTATGTACATAGATGTTGTCATTATGGAAACATATTTTCCCTATGAAGAGTGCATAAGCTGGAAAGTAAGTATGGAAGATCGCAGACTAAAATTGTCTAAGTATGAAACAGTGATTTTGATAGAGCACCCAATATAGTTTGTTTTGACGACATTCACTGGAGCATGATCAGAGTTTGTGCAGTTGAACATAGACTCTATGGTGTCTAAGGATACCCCATCTCAATGTGCAAAAGAGTATGGACAAAGTTATGACTATTTTACCAAAGACAGAGTACAACTGACAGTGTAGTTTTGAAGACAGAACTAGTAAATGAATCAAGGGATTATTTTGCTTGTCAAAATAATGACTTAATATTATAAAGAGATAACATCCTAGATGTTTAATCTTGGATAAAGATATGCAAGATGACAAGAGAAAGATATTATGTTTGTATCTTGTATAAATAAAGATGTATGGAGCATACTTGAAATGTAACATGTAATATATGTAATTTGTGATAGCAGTGAAAGTTGTTGATGCGAAGTTGTAAGTAGTACCATATTGTAATCAGTAAACATTTGTATTACTTGTTTGGGAAGTGAGCTCATCTGGTAATCAAGTTTTGTATCTACAACTCCTAACAGGGTTGAGGCTTCTAACAAGGCCTATAGTCCCTTGATGAGGATTGATACACTATATGATTGTAACAAGCTCCTAACAAGGTCAACATCCTTAACTGAATATCTTTTGATTAGTGGATCTTTGTGGGTACCATCTCCACTGGGGTTTTCCCTTGGCCAAGGTTTCCTCAAGAACATATCATGTGTTATAAGTTCTTTACATTTACTATTATGTATGCTATTTAGTTTCTTATGCTTTGTATGCACTAAAGTAATCCATTATATCCATAAGTGGGCAAAAGTAAAAGTTTGTGAAATGTTGATTCACCCCCCCCTCTCAGTATTTCCTATTTCTAACAATTGGTATTAGAACACAGTTACTCTAAGAAGAATCATTCAAGGAAAGCCTAGCAGCTTGAGTTAGATCTCTATGGATATGGATCAATTATAGAAGAATCTTGAAGAAGCTCTTGAGAAAATTGATATGCTTACTGATGAAAGAAACACCTTGAAAAGGAAGTATGATGATGCAAAGAATCTTATTGACAAATTGAAAGGTAAGATAGAAAATTTGAAATCTGAAAAGGAATCTGAAATTCTTGTTGAAGATTGTGAAGATTTAGAAAAAGAAAATGTGATCCTTAAACATGAATTGAAGATAGAAAATTTGAAGCTTAGCTTGAAAGATGGAAATCACAATTTGAGATCTGAGAATGAAAGTTTAAAGAATGAAAATGAAGATGTCAAATCTAAACTTGGAAAGGTAACATCTGAATTTGATAAAGTCAAACTGCAGTATGATGAACTTGAGAAATACAACAAAATTGTGAAAGGTGAATTGACTCAATATAAACAGCAACTTGAAAGGCTATATTAAAATAGTGAAAAGATTGATAGGCAAGTATCTTATGGAAAACCATTTTATGACAAAACTGGTCTTGGATTTAATATATTGAAGATAGTTAGTGAAAGCAAGAAACCAAATCTGAATGAATTTGAAAGCAGTGAAGAAAAGAAGTTAGATGAGAACAAATCAGAAGATGCACCAAAGCAAGAAGATGCACGTAACCAAGAAGTGTAATACCCCAAAAATGGGCTATATGTTCATTAACCTTCTATATCAACAATTCAAATGAAATTGACATCAAAGTCCTAACCTAAGGCACATCTAAACATCATCGAATCATAATTGATTATCTTAAATTCTGCATTGGGGAGTATTCCTAGTAATATTCCTAATCATCATAAGTATCTTTAATTTAATGATTATTTGGTGATAAATCACATTTATCCTAAGTTTGATTAATTGAATATTTTCATATTTAATTAATTAGATTTAATATCTTGCCACTTAATTGTATAATTAAATTTAATTCTATCTATTATTAATTGTATTATTTAATTTTGACAATAAATCCAATATCCTATGAATAATTGATTAAATTCTTATTTAATTAATTAAAGCAAGTTGTCATTATTTAATAATATAGTTTTTAATAAAATTTTGATTAAATAATTGATTAACCCATAAATCAATTGTTTTATTTTTAAAAGCAGTTAAGTTGGAAATAAATCACTTTATTATTAAATTAATTCATAAATAAAACATGCACAATCATAAAAGAAGACAACTATATTTAATCAATTAAAGCTAAACTCTATTTTGAGTTAAAACTTAGCTTTTGCATGTTTTTGTGAGTTAACTATCTTTTATTTAAAAATAACTCAAAAATCAACCTGAGTTATTTGAGTGATTTATGGCTTTTTTTTCCCATGCACCTCCAAAGCTCTAGATTTCTATAAAATCAAGGCTTCAGCTCATCTCAAATCATCTCATAATTTTGCAAGCTTACTTTGCCAAAGTCATCTACGAATTGCACAACTATTTTGAAGAATTGGAATTTGGAGAATCAAAGCTTATTGCGAATCAAGGCTATTGTGAGATCCATATTTTTTTTTTTTTTACATTCATTTAGATTCTTTTTCATATCATTGTTAGATCATTTTAGCATATCAATTTCCATATTAGCATAGATTCATATGAGTTTTTATCATTCTTATTGCATAGAAAATACCAAAAAAATAGATTAATTGAATTCAATTCATATCAGTTTTGCATTCAAATCCTTCGTTTAGGTGTCGTCTAGGTCACTGATCTCGATAGCAATTTGAGAACATTAATCTCGCACCTACTAGAAGGTAGTAAATCGCTTGGTTAAATTACATTTTAATTTTGCATGATTTGATTATAGCTAACCTCTAATGTTTTAATAAAGTGTTGTGTTTATAGATCAGGTACAATTTTCATACACACATTTCTGGCACCCGCCGTGGGGCAACCCACCTTTGCATGCTGGTTTTGATTTTTTTTGGGAGCTAAAACCCCAAAATTTCAAAGATTTAATGTTATCTCCCAAACAGCATGGAGTTTTGGTCTGAAATTTTTTTGGTAGATTGGTGACATATCAGGAAAGATACAGTAAAAAATTTAGAATTTTCTAAGATGTTTTGAATTTTTAATAATTTTTTCTTGAAATTCTAGAAAAAATTAATATCTGACACAAATTATCATATTTTTAAGAAATTTTTATATTTTTGAAAAGCTCTTTAAATTATACAGGGGGTCCATTCTTTGTGTTTTAAATTTGGACATGATATCATAGCTCAAATAGTCAATTTACAAAAACTAGTCTGTTTTGATAAAACAAGTCTCTAGGGCACAAATGAAGAGATTTTTCTAAAATTTTTACATTTTTCAAAAGCTCTATATTTTTAAGTAGGGGTCTTTATTCTAAATTTATATTTTTGTGGCCAAAATCATATCAAAAAAATTAGATCTTGTTGACTAGGTCAAATGCAGTGCAAAAAAATTAAAATTTTGTGATGGGTATGCACTTATTTTTCATATGATTCAATGCATGATATGGGTTGTTATTTGGATTAATTTCTAGTTATTATTACTCCTACCAATTGATTTTTAGATCTAACCCTAGGGTTTTCATAAGTTGAATATACCTTGCATATCTTGTTTGCTTGTTGGCTTGTTGGAGAGTTCGTAGCTTGCTTGCATAGTAAAGCTCAACAAAAATTGCTAAAAATTAGGTAAAATCTACTAAGCACATTGCAGGGATCCCAGGTATTCTCCTTCATCTAATGAAATTTTGATTTGGGAATTAAAATAAATCTCTTATGTGTCAAGCTTGTGTGCATCTTTTCATGCTTTTGATCTATTTCTACACACTTGCATAATTGATACTAGGTTGTGAACCCTTAAGGATTCATTAAGTAGTCTTAGAATACTTGTGATTGATCTTGATTTCTATCTTGGGTTATTGGACTCGCTAATCCATCGGCCCCTCATTTCTACCCCGTGGTTGCAATCTCAGCGCCATAAAGGGGAGGGGTCAACAGGACAGAAGCGTTAAGTGTTCCACTTGGCAACCCTTTTGTGCTTTTAGGAACTCACTTATTTTCTAAGTTGGGGACTCATTTTCAACTTGTGTGAGGTGTTAAGTGTTCCACCTTGTGGACTCATCTCATATTTGCTTTAAGCGTTAAGTGTTCCTCTTTCTAATTTTTGGGTACTTTTGGTAGATTTGCTTTCGGGAATATATCTGTGCTCACATAGTAATTAGGCCCTATGAACACTATTCATGATTCTTGAGAGATTAGATTCCTAGAGAAATCTTTCTTGATGATAGAATCCTTGTAGGTAGGGAGGATACTTAGTGCATTTTACATTCAACTTGGTTAGTGTGTCTTCTCTTATTGATCGATACATTCTCTCCCAGGAGAGGTTGATAGATCACGTGGGGTTGACATCATGAGCTTTGGTGAATTAAAATTGGTTAGTGCACCTTCTCTTATTGATTGATACATTCTCTCCCTAGAGAGGTTGATAGATCATGTGGAGTTGGCATCATAAACTTTGGTGAGACAAACTTTGTCTTAGCGTGTCAGATTAATCTGCTTGCTTTGTTTGGGTTAAAAGTGAAGAGGTATCAAAAACCTTGGATCTGGAGCTAAGTCCCCTTGTGGTATACTATTGTGAGTCATCTTTAGAGAGGGTTAACCATAGCAGACATTCCCTTTACAGGGAAAACTGCGTTGACGGAACCTCAAGTGGTAATAGCCATTTTCGCTGTGGTAGTGACAACCGCTATATAAATGTCCTTGTGGAAGAAATATCCACAGGTATGGTTCATTGTTGGGTTCTCAGATCTCCCTAGTAGCTCCTGAAGATTAAGTTCTCGGACTGTGTCAAAACCCTAGTGCACCGGGATTGGAGTTCACCCCTTTGGATCATAAAAGTTGTAGAGTCAAACCATTACTAAAAACCCTAGCGAGGCCAAATTTTCATTTTATAGGGTATATGTGTGTTATTGCAAAACATTTTTGAAACATACACAATTAGCACTTCTGAGGATTAGAACGAATAAGTCACTTGATTGTTCATGCACAAGGTTGCTTTTGCCCTTGTTCATTATTTTCAGATATGCTTGAAATCACTTGCTTGCTATTTTGCGTGCTTGTTTATCTATCTGGTTACTGAAAATGAATAGATCTATTACAATCTTCAAATCTGGACATTGAAATTTGCAAACAATTCGAATCTACAAACTCAAAATTTTGCAAAAATTGACGTAAAATCCTTTCTGGAGTCAAAAATCATTTCAGGAAGTCAAAAGTCATATGAGTTTTTCCAAGTGTCATTTCATTACTGCCCATTTTTCATATGGTAGCAAACCCAGTGTTGTACGAGTTTTCATGCCAACAAATTCTCAAAGTCAAAATCTTGCAACTGTCGTATGATATTGTCAACTGTCATTTCATTGCTGCCCAACTGTTGTATGATTGAGTACCTAGTGTCGTACGAGTTTTCATGCCAGCAAGTTCTCAAAGTCAAAATCTTGCAACTGTCGTACGAGTTTTTTAGAGTGTCATTTGGGAAATTTTTGAAAGTTGTCAGAAAATTGTCAGGATTGCCAGATATTCAGCTTTCTCATCCTAGTTCCAGAATTTGTCGAACAGATCACTATGTCAGGAATAGAGTAGTAGCCATTGAGAATCAGTACACATGTCTCAAAGAATCAGTACACATGAGGAAGAAATTCTAATCACAGCTATGATGAAGCAACTGTAAGCTATGCAAGTTGAACTTAACAATCTTAAGAAAGAAAAGGAACCTAAAGAGTTCTCCATGGAAGCTCCATGCCCTTTTCCATTTGATAAAGACTTGTACATGTCACCATGCCCCCAGATAGAATTTGAGCAACATGATAACCCTTATGATACCTCTTCCATAGAGAGTGACACATCCAGCTTTGGAGACTTTGATGACTATGATGATAGACAATGTAATGATACCTATGACACCTCTGTTCCTAAGAATCCTCCTCGTCATTCATTCCTGCTTACTACAAATGGGCCGTCACATTGGATAGATCGTGATGGTGATCCATATGATTCTGATTTTGAAAGAGATTTTGATGGCTTTTGTGGACAATATCTCGATGATACATATACTTCTATTGAGGAATATAAAATGTACCATGCTAATTTGAAACATCAATACTATAAGGATCTCTCCTCTAAGAACTCTCAAGCTGAAAATAAAGATTACACTCTCAAGAAAGATCATGTTAATGTTGAACCTTTGTCTAGTGATGGTTCCCTTCCATCCCCTACTTTCTCCAATACCCATACATTTCCTAAAGCTTCCGAGTCTTTCAAATCTTTCATAGAACCTTCATCCAACACAAGCCCTAATACTTTTCATGCGGTTCCCTATAGTTATCCTCTAGGGCTACCTCTTAAAGAAACTCAAGCTAACCTTCACTTGGCTGCAAATACTTTCAATAATGATAAACCTAAAGAGCCTAAGCCTTCATATGCTATAATCCCTACTTCAGCTAGTCCTTCACCATCTCTTCCAAAGTCTTCCATACAATTCCAACATGCTTCCTTGTCCTTAGAAGTGGCTCCATGTCAAGAGGACTCCAGAAATGATAAAGAAAAGAACATAAAGAAAGATCAAGATCAAGAACCCTCCATGTCATCCACTCCTTTTCACGATGTCTCTTATCCGCCTCAAGGTTCTTTTGATCTTGTACACCCTTTTTCATGCATTCCACCATGTCTTAAGTCTTCTCCTAAGCAAGATCAAGTTACTACTTACACTGTTGAGCTTATTGACAATCAAAATGACCTTACTACACTTGTGCTTTCCAAAGATGATACTTCCCTTGAGGTTGCTAAAAATGGTGTTGTTACTTCTAATGTTAAGCCTATTGAAAATCAAGAGAAAAATTATGAGCTTATGCTATCCAAAGATCATTATCAAGATCAAAGTCTTCCATCTTCTTATTCTACCACTCCATGTTCACTTCCACTTTCTACTCTTCCTAAGTCTTTGCAAGCTTTGAACAATCCTATCAAAGAAGGTGCTCATATTCAAGATGTCCATGATTCTATTGAAAATTCTAATGCTCACTCTAAAGATGTTGATATCCTTGGTTGTCATATAGATGATGATGAACTTATTGATTATCCTTTTGCATCTTCCACTTCCATCCTTGGACCTCTTCCACCACTACTGAGGGCTTCACACCTTCCTTCCATCTTGGGTCCTTATGTCCCTTCCCTTTCCCCTCCTGACTCTCCTAATTTTCCATCTATCTTGGGTCCTTATGTCCCTTCACTTTCCCCTCCTAACTCTCCTAATTCACCATCCATCTTGGGTCCTTACATCCCTCCATCTCCCATCTTTCCTCAAGATCAACATAGATGCATACCCTTGATTCCTTTTCATCCATCCACCCATCTAAACCAGTCATATCCTCCCTCTTCCACAAGTCCCAAGTCTTTTGGAAGTAACTTGAATGTTCAATACAAAAAAAAGAAGCAATACAAGAATCCATCAAAAAAGGATCACCATGTCTCCTCTAAACGACATGGATACATAAAGTCAAAAGAGATATCTAAGATGAAAACTACAAGACAAGTATGGGTTCCAAAATCCATCATTAAAGATATTCTCTCCAAATTACCAAAAAGAAATGAAAGGCCTCAACTATATGGATTCCAAAGTCTCTCTTAAAAGAATCTGGTGTTGAGCAAAAAGTTAAGTTGACATTCAAGCTTCCAAAGGCTTCCACTTCATCTCCCTCCAAAAATATTCTTCCATTCCATGCACCTAAACCACAACCTCTACTATCCATTCGCCATATTCCTTCACATATTCCTTCATTCATGATTCCTCCATCCTCTCACCATCCTTCAAGGTATGTGTTTACATTGATCTTGCCTTCCTTTCCATCTACCCTTTCACACTCCTTCCATGCATTATCCTTCTACCTTCTATAATTTTTCCTCATTTATCTATTCCTCTTATCTTCCAACCTCACTCGCTTTACATAAAACCTTATCCTCCATTTTTATCTTCCATATCCCTTTCCTTATCAGCATTTTTGAGCATATCATTTTGAATCTTTGGCATATCATGGTTTATCCTTTCAAGGAGCACTATTTAAAAAGCTTTCATTCTTCCAAAAATGAAAAAAAAAATGAAATTTTTTTTGAAAATGTGCCATGGTGAAAACCTGGAAACAGACACCTTGGTAGCAAAAGTAAAGAGAAATAAATTCATCCTATGGTGAAAACCACTCCCTTGTGGCACCTTGGATAAGTACCGTGATGAAAACTTGGCAATCAGGCATCATGTGTAGTTCTTCTACATATTTCATCCATTCCATCTTCTCTCGTTGATCTTAACAATGTTGATCTATACACGAACATTTGGCTATTTTGTGAGTTGTCTTATGATGATCTTACTTTCATTCCTTCCATGTTTAGCCTTCATATCCATTTTTCTCCATTCATTCTAGCCTTTTTCCATCCTTTTCCCCTTTGGTCTTGATCTAATAAAAAAAGAAAGAAAGAGTAAAACACAGTGCTACGAAGCCTCTTGACATGTCTACTCCTTTGGACTACATCCTATCCTGCTCTGGCACTATGCTTTTGTGACTTATCCTATGCTGGCCTTTCATTGCTTGTCCAAATGTGTTTTACATGACAATTTTTCCCTAGCTTAAGTATTCTTGAGGATTTCTTCCCTTCATTCTCCTTCATTCTCTTGTCTTCCATCTCCTCCACCAGCTTGCCAATCCCTCTTGTTCTCCACCTTGCTAGACATTGGGACTACACGATATGATCTTGCTTGTGACTTTGCAATGGAAAAAGATGTTATCAAGTATACCAAGTATCAGAACCAGTATCAGAACTAGTATCAAAAAAAGTATCAGAACTAGTATCAGGACAAGTATTAGAACACCTATTGAGGCTACACCTTTCGCTTTAGTTTATGGGTCTGAAGTGGTACTACCTATTGAGGTTGAAATCCCATCACTTAGAATTAGACACTAATACATTTGGGGTCATTTTGCGACGGCCATTTGCGACGGCAGGCAAATGTCATGTGGTTTTGCTCTTTTTTTTTCAAATATAGCCCGACACCGTCGCAATTTGCGACGACAATACATTTGTCACTGTCGCAATTGCGACGTTGTCGGGATATAAGCGCAAAATTTAAAAGGAACGTTGTCATGTGTGTTTTGAACAGCGCCGTAACCCTCCACGAAATCACATCAGGATATAACGGCAAACAAAATAAGAACGTTGTCATTTGTGTTTTCAACAGCGCCGTAACCCTCCGCGAAATCACATCGGGATATAAGGGCAAAAAAAACAAGAACGTTGTCATTTGTGTTTTCAACAGCGCCGTAACCCTCCGTGAAATCACAGCTACAATTTCTGAGTACGTTGGGTTTATTTTTCTTTTGTCATTATTATGTAATCTGGTATTCAGCTGTTAGAGAGCTAAAATACCCAGAAATGAGGACATATCTATGTTGAATTTATTGTTAGCGGCTTTGGTTATTTAGAAGTTTAATTTTATTTGTTCATCTTTCAAGCACAAACGTTTTGTGGACCGTAACGTCTTCATTGTTTCGGGTATGCAGTGAAACAACCCTAACTTGCAATTGCGATGTTGTTGGGATATAAGGGCAAAAAAAAAAAGGAACGTTGTCATTTGTGTTTTCAACAGCACCGTAACCCTCCGCGAAATCACATCGGGATATAAGGGCAAAAAAAACAAGAACGTTGTCATTTGTGTTTTCAACAGCGCCAAGAGAGATTCCCTCCGCGAAATCACAGCTACAATTTCTGAGTACGTTGGGTTTATTTTTCTTTTGTCATTATTATGTAATCTGGTATTCAGCTGTTAGAGAGCTAAAATACCCAGAAATGAGGACATATCTGTGTTGAATTTATTGTTAGCGGCTTTGGTTATTTAGAAGTTTAATTTTATTTGTTCATCTTTCAAGCACAAACGTTTTGTGGACTGTAATGTCTTCATTGTTTCGGGTATGCAATGAAACAGCCCTAACTTGCGACTACCTTCACGGTACTTGTGTACATTATCATGTTGTCTTTACAGTGACTGTCCTCATTCAAGTGGCAATTACACAAGGGACAGTCACTGTGAGATGTCCTCATTTGTGACAAGGACAGTCACACTTAGGACATCTCATAGTGATATTCCCTTGTGTAATTTCCACTTGAATGTATTGCTATTGAACCACATTAATGCTTTTCTTCTTCAACAAATGAGGACAGTCACTGTAAAGACAACATGATAATGTACACAATTACCAAAAAATGATCTTGTTAATTGATGTAACACTTTGTCTTGCTCACTCCCTATCCTTCACTAGGGTCTCTTTAGGCCAATGTTTTGACTTGATAGGGTACTTAACTATCCCTACACTCTTAAGGTATCTCTACCCAAGATCCCACTCCTTCAACTAGTGCACACCAACAAGAAATACAACGAACTCTGCTCAATACCAATCTAGCTACTAGGACACTCCTAGTCTTGTCTTCACAAATTGAAACACATTCAACTAGAACTTTACTCCATGGAGAGGCTGTCCACTAGGACCTCTATTGGTTTCAATATTACTCCTTCACCTATACTTTTCATCAGTACTTCAATCCGGTTCATCAAACCATGCATGCCAATTGCACCCAAAAATAGGCTGCTAGCAATTAGGCCTTTGTCAAGCCTTTTTGTTTATATTAAGCCACCTAAAGGGCTTAGGATTCAGATGCCCTTTATTGAGAACTCCAAGATATCTAAGGTCTTCTCCTCCTAGATTTTTTGTACACCAACTGCTACAGCCATGCCTGAAAACAAGTATTTTGACACAACTTGGACAGTCTGACTAAGAGTTTGTTTTCTTAGCAGCCAAAGAAACTCACCCAATCTTCTAATTTGACTTGGGGCTTCTTTAGATGTGTGTCTACCTCTCCATGAGATTTTAGTTGAAGCAACCAATGCATTCAACTTGTTGTAATCTTCTTGTAATGATTTGTCATCCCTAACTGTGCTCAACTGACTCACCTAGGACATCATTGCAAACATAGAAAATGAGCTTCCCAGGGCCCCTCCTTCCAAACATATAGTACATGGAGTCTCCTCACCCATTCCAAGAGCCCGTACAAAATTGACAATGGAATGATGAGCTAAGACTCCATTTGTTCAACCTGCCTGGTTCAAACCAATGATAGGGTACTTAACAAAAGAATTAACAAACTAGTTGGAATGCTTCAAAACTAAAAAAAAACACAACACAGAATAAAAAAACAACTTGTACTAACTTTTCCAATAGACACTGCGAGCTATCTAATCCATTAATCAACTGAAAACAAAGAAACAAAAAAACTCAAGAATTCACTAAAACCGTGTTACTCTACAAATCTTCTTAATTCCAAATGTTTTTCCCCCCAACCTTTTGCACAGATCGATGGAGGCCTCTTATAGTTGATCTGATGCCTAATTCAATGGTTTCATATAGTTACATAACCATCTTACTCGAAAATGCTCCCTTGCACAAATGTTGTCAATGTTGTGAATGACAACATTGACAACTTGTTACAACCTTTGGGATTTTGGTTCAAAACTTATTGTTCAAACACCATAAGACCCTAACCATGACTTAGTTAGGCTATTTAGACCTCACATAGGCCACTTCTACACTTCTTTGCCCAATTTGACCCCTAAAAGCTTCATTCCCACTTTTGCCACAATATTGGTAACTTGGGTACAAATTGGCACTTGCCTTCACAAAGGTCACACATGAGGACATCTCACAGTGATCGATTGTCCCTTGTGTAATTTCCACTTGAATGTATTGCTATTGAACCACATTAATGCTTTTCTTCTTCAACAAATGAGGACAGTCACTCTAAAGACAACATGATAATGTACACTCACTGTAAGGACAGTCACAAATGAGGACATCTCACAGTGACTGTCCCTTGTGTAATTGCCGCTTGAATGTATTGCTATTGAACCACATTAATGCTTTTCTTCTTCAACAAATGAGGACAGTCACTCTAAAGACAACATGATAATGTACACTCACTGTAAGGATAGTCACAAATGAGGACATCTCACAGTGACTGTCCCTTGTGTAATTGCTGCTTGAATTACACAAGGGACAGTCATTGTGAGATATCCTCATTTGTGACAAGGACAGTCACACATGAGGACATCTCACAGTGATTGTCCCTTGTGTAATTTCCACTTGAATGTATTGCTATTGAACCACATTAATGCTTTTCTTCTTCAACAAATGAGGACAGTCACTCTAAAGACAACATGATAATGTACACTCACTGTAAGGACAGTCACAAATGAGGACATCTCACAGTGACTGTCCCTTGTGTAATTTCCGCTTGAATTACATAAGGGACAGTCATTGTGAGATGTCCTCATTTGTGACAAGGATAGTCACACATGAGGACATCTCACAGTGATTGTCCCTTGTGTAATTGTCACTTGAATGTATTGCTATTGAACCACATTAATGCTTTTCTTCTTCAACAAATGAGGACAGTCACTCTAAAGACAACATGATAATGTACACTCACTGTAAGGACAGTCACAAATGAGGACATGTCACAGTGACTGTCCCTTGTGTAATTGCCGCTTGAATTACACAAGGGACAGTCATTGTGAGATGTCCTCATTTGTGACAAGGACAGTCACACATGAGGACATCTCACAGTGATTGTCTGTAATGTCCCCTTTTTGGCTAACTTGGAAAACAGGAACAATTACTCCACTTCTCAGACTTACTCTATCAGATACTTAAAATTAAACTAAGTAATGGAGGTTACTTAAGATATCAACCGCTATTTCAGATTCAATCACAATATGTGTGCAAGATGATATTGATACCAATATGTTTAATAGCACTGTCGGATATAATGATATGAAATATTCTATGAATATGATGTTTCCTATCACTTATAGTGATAGTATAATGATGGTATGTCTGATATAAACAATATCGATATACAATCAATAAGTATTGCTTACAGCAATGTATTTGCTGTGTCTGATATGATGATGTAATTATGCAAATGTGTAATATCGCTATGAGTGATATGTTGCTATTTCAGATTCTGAATTATATGCTTGCAACTTCAAATATTGATGCTGTTTCTGACTATCCTTTCTATCTGTGCAATCATGGTGTTGTCTCTGATCTGCAATGATAAACTTGAAACCAAACTGCCAAAGGCAGATGCTCTATTGAGTATATCCAAATATGGATAAGTAAATAAAGTTCTAATGATGCCTTGAGTGACTGACGAGAATGCATTCTTATATTGTCTTTAACAAATGAAGAGATGCTATGAATGAGAAGTGTCTTGTTTCTTCCTCCATGTCCCTTTGTTAAGCACACCTTTCCATAATCCGACAGTTCACATAATATTATTTCATTATTTTCTGATCATAGATAACTCCCAGATTGACTCAATATCAAATCTTTTTATGAAGGTAATCTTCCCTAATTGGTAGTGCAACCAGTAGTTAACATCCATTGTGTTTGTATTAGTTTGGTCTAACTATCATTAGTATTTAGTCAATCGATATTAACTCTTGCCTTATCCCATAGTGTTATGATGATATCCAATCTTTCTACTCTGATATAAGTCGATATCATTTTCTGATAATTGTCCATTTATTGGTTGATTGCTGGTAATGGAGTTTGATCTTCAAATTGACTTCCATTCCTGTTAATACTTAAGGATACATTGTACTTATTATCCATGACTGATGCCTCATTCATCAATAGCTTGTGATATAATCACTGATGCTTTTGTGTTTCTACAAGATGTGGTTTATCTCAGACAATCGATAATCTTTCAATCCTTTAGTCGATATCCTCCTATGTGGTGTCTATTGATATAGATAGTAGAATTCAATCTAGTTTATGTTATTGTCATGATAACATAGGAAGTGATGGTGCATATTTGCTAGTGGGTCTTCATGTTTGATATTGCTTTATCGGATATGTCATTGTCTAAACTTGTGCAATTAATGATTATTTATAATATATGAATGGTTATCCTTCTTGCTTATCAATACATCTTCTGAAACACAAAGCGACCTATCCCTTATTCATATCATGTTGATCTTGACTTCATAGTATTTGGTTCATTAATCATCCTCTCATGGTATCGATGTGTAATGACTAGTGATTGTTGTATCACTTCTTCGTTCCTCATTGTGATAGATAATGCAGATGTTTAATGTAGATGTATATCGATTACAGATATTCGATATTGCTTTAAACGTTATTATTATTATTATTATTATTAATGTTATTGTTATTATTAAATATTATAATTAATGATGTTAGTAATATTAATAATATTATAATAAATATTATTATAGTGATAACATATTGTTTTATATTGAGAGGTTTATTAATATTATTTATATATTAAAATTATTATATCAATAATTGATTTAATATTATTACTTAATATATTATTATAATATAATATATATAATTTATTAATAATTATTTATTATTAATTTATATTATAATTATAATCATAATTATATTATTTATTTATTAATATTTTAATATTATTTAATTAACATATTACTTATTATGCTAACTATATATTATTATTATCTTTTGATAATAATTATATATTATTGTTATATACCGTTAATAATAGATTATTATATATCATCTAATCATTTTATTATTATACTAAGTTCAATATGTCACGGCTCATGACATTGTCCCTTGTGTAATTGCCACTTGAATGTATTGCTATTGAACCACATTAATGCTTTTCTTCTTCAACAAATGAGGACAGTCACTCTAAAGACAACATGATAATGTACACTCATTGTAAGGACAGTCACAAATGAGGACATCTCACAGTGACTGTCCCTTGTGTAATTGCCACTTGAATTACACAAGGGACAGTCATTGTGAGATGTCCTCATTTGTGACAAGGACAGTCACACATGAGGACATCTCACAGTGATTGTCCCTTGTGTAATTGCCACTTGAATGTATTGCTATTCAACCACATTAATGCTTTTCTTCTTCAACAAATGAGGACAGTCACTCTAAAGACACCATGATAATGTACACTCACTGTAAGGACAGTCACAAATGAGGACATCTCATAGTGACTGTCCCTTGTGTAATTGCCACTTGAATGTATTGCTATTCAGCCACATTAATGCTTTTCTTCTTCAACAAATGAGGATAGTCACTCTAAGGACAACATGATAATGTACACTCACTGTAAGTGTACATTATCATGTTGTATTACAAATGGACCTTATGTTGGTCGGGATATAAGTGCAAAAAAAAAAAGGAATGTTGTCATTTGTGTTTTCAACAGCGCCGAGAGAGATTCCCTCCGCGAAATCAAGCGGGTTATCATTTGTGTTTTGAACAAAGCGGGTTGTCATTTGTGTTTTGAACAGCACCGAGAGAGATTCCCTCCGCGAAATCAAGCGGGTTGTCATTTGTGTTTTCAACAGCGCCGAGAGAGATTCCCTCCGCAAAATCACAGCTACAATTTCTGAGTACGTTGGGTTTATTTTTCTTTTGTCATTATTATTTAATCTGGTATTCAGCTGTTAGAGAGCTAAAATACCCAGAAATGAGGACATATCTGTGTTGAATTTATTGTTAGCAGCTTTGGTTATTTAGAATGCTTCCCCACAATACTTAATTACACAAGGGACAGTCACTGTGAGATGTCCTCATTTGTGACAAGGACAGTCACACATGAGGACATCTCATAGTGACTGTCCCTTGTGTAATTGCCACTTGAATGTATTGCTATTCAACCACATTTATGGGCCCGTTTGGACCACGACACACAGTAGCATCTACAGAGAAGAATATCCCAGGTGTAACAAGTTGTAAGAATATACCAACAGTTCTAAGAAGTTCCCTAGCACGTAGTAGCATCTACAGAGAAGAATATAAAACATGAGGGCAGCCACTGTAAAGACAACATGATAATGTACACTCATTGTATGTGTACATTATCATGTTGTCTTTACAGTGACTGACCTCATTCAAGTGGCAATTACACAAGGGACAGTCACTGTGAGATGTCCTCATTTGTGACAAGGACAGTCACACATGAGGATATCTCATAGTGACTATCCCTTGTGTAAGCCACTTGAATGTATTGCTATTCAACCACATTTATGGCCCCGTTTGGACCACGGCACACAGTAGCATCTACAGAGAAGAATATCCCAGGTGTAACAAGTTGTAAGAATATACCAACAGTTCTAAGAAGTTCCCTAGCACATAGTAGCATCTTCTAATTGTCTATACCACTTCACAAGGTATTGTTTGCACACATTGTTTTTGGTTCTTTTGATGACCCTTGTTTTGAAATTTATATTAGGCCTTGTAGCTTATATGTTTTGATTGCTGGAGAGCTTCTAAAGCTAAGCAAGAAGACCATTGCACGAGTTATAGCCGCGCGCTCAGGTTTGAAAATTGTATATTTTTTAATCTAATGTATATTTTAATCCTTTTGCCATGTCATGTAATATGTCTTGCCTTGTAGCTTATATGTTTTGAAATTGCTGTTAGGCCTTGTAGCTTATATGTTTTGATTGCTAGAGAGCTTCTAGAGCTAAGCAAGAAGGCTTTGTAGCTTATATGTTTTGTGTACTTTTGACAATTTTGCTTAGTCACTGAAAGTTGTAGACCGAAGTTTTCATAGCCCAATTTTTGCTTCCTGCGAAGAACGATCATGTCAGATAATATAAGTGAAGAACAAAATAGGGAGACAATCCCTAGATTGTGGTCTAACTTGAAAAGAAAAGGTGATGGAAAATGTTATTGTCCCTGCAAAATTTGTAAGGGCTTAAACCGTAGAAGATTGCTAATCAAAACAGTTAAGAGACATTGTAGGGAGAATGGTCACATTGAAGGGGGGCATGACTATCATCCACTGGTAAGTTGTTCATTATATCATTTTAACAATTTATATACATATGAAATCACTTGATGATGAGTTGAAGATCATGGTTTATTTATGTTAATCAATTTTATATAGGTTGATCTCCCCAGGGAAGTACATGATATGGAGGAACATGGGGGTGCGAATATCCAAGGTGAAGATAATGATCCCATGGAAGATGACGATCATGCGCCAGAAAACACAATTGAAGATGATGGTATAAATACATTGATCCATGACACATTTAGTCCAAGCGGATCTGATCATGATGATGATGATAGCCTTGATGTACCTCTACTTGAGAAGGCATACGAGCCCCTATACAAAGACTCCCAAACAACTCTTCTCTCTGCTGTATTGTTGTTGTTGAGCTTGAAGGTTATGAATGGTTTATCCAACATAACAATGTCACGTATGTTAAGGTATGTCATATATGTCTTTATAGTTAACAAAGGGTGAATAATGTACCACTAATATTGTTTATATTAACAACTTATATTTTTTGCTGTAGATTGATAGGCGAGTTTTTGTTACCACCATCAAATATTCTACCTCGCTCATATCGAGAATTATCTGCTATTATGAAAGATATTGGAATGGAGTATCAAGCAATACATGCTTGTCCCAATGATCATATTATATATTATAAAGAACATGAATTTGCAACACAATGCCCTGTATGTCATACGAGTAGATATCGAACAGATCGAATAACAAAAAAGGTGCCTCACAAGGTTCTTCGTTACATCCCCATTATTCCACGGATGCGACAAGTATTCAGGTGTACTAGCTTGGCACAATTTATGGATTACCATGCACGCAATAGAAGTCGAGATGACATTATTCGAATCCCTGCGGATGGTTCAGCATTTATGCACATAGAGGAAAAGTGGCAACACTTCAAAGAAGAACCTCGTAATCTCAGGCTTTCATTGGCAGCGGATGGTGTCAATCCATTTGGAGAGATGAGATCTGTTTGCTCGGTGTGGCCTGTTTTTGTTATCAACAATAACATTCCTTCGTGGATGTCAATAAAGAGGGAGCACATTATGTTGGCAATGATTGTTCCAGGTATTTTATCATTTGATAGTTATTAATTTACATGTACTTACAAATCTTACAGTAAAATGGTCACAATAATTATGTAATGTTACTGTTCATTCAAGTAGGTAAATATCAAGTTAAAGATATGAATGTATATATTGAGCCTCTTATTGACGAGTTGGTGGAGTTATGGAACGGTGTCACTATGTATGACGTGTCTAGACCAATAGGACAAAGACAATTTCAATTCCATGCAATACTTGTATGGACAATACATGATGCCCCAGGGCTAACACATTTTTATGGTATGTTATAGTGAATTCAAGTTGCGCATGATAATTCTAATTATAAAAATCAACATATTTAATAATCCAATTATATCATTATCTTGTAGGTCTTCAAACAAAGGGAAAATTTGCATGTCCAGTTTGTGGTCCAAAGATAAAATCTCGTCATTCAAAAAGTTTAGGAAAGCATGTGTTTGATGAGTACAGACACTTCCTCCACAGGAATCATAAGTATCGAAGTATGGAAAAACATCTTTTCAATAGGAAAGAAGAGACTACATCAAAGCCACGAAGAATGACACCTCGCCTATGGAAGTTGGAATATAATAGAATTAATCGTCGAGGTAATGTCGTTCCACTTAATGGTTTATGTTTGTAATTTATATATTTCTATTGTGATTTTTGTTTACTAATTATGTAATTGATGATCGTGAAGGTCGTCAAGGCACTACTGACAACCTTCCAAAGGGACTAAAAAGCTATCCCAGACAATTTAGTAGGTTTCCCTACTACGAGGACCTACAAATTGTGCATTTGTTTGATCTTATGCATGTTGGAAAGAATATAACAGAGACATTGTGGAAAATACTGGATGGAAGGCGTGACAAAGAAAAAATTGTCAAAATTTGTAATGACATTCATGAATCCAATCATGCACTGAAGAATTTCATTCACTCAAATAGCAATAGAGATCAGATTAATATAAGTGCCCTTCCTTGGTTATTAACGGAGCAGCAAAGTGATGCCATAAAAGAAGTCATACGAAAAATTTGATTTCCCACAGGATTTGCTAGGAACATAAGCAATCTCATATCAAAGAAAAGTGAATTTGGGCCAGGGCTCAAAATGCATGATTGGCATACTTTCATCAAGGTAAGTTATGTTCTTCTGTATTTACAATATATTCATAAACTACGTGTACTATTCATTATGTTATGTTAGAAAATAATGAAATGATTGGTTTATAATTACTGCAGTACGTGCTACTCTATCTCTCCCAGAGCACTTCAACAATAACATCAAACAAGTGATATATGATCTTGGAAAATACATGAGGTAAGCAGTAATATCTGTTCAATTTGTTGTATATATTTATTATATTCGCGATTTGTTTTTCTTGCTATGTAATCTATTGTATATTATTTTGTAAAGTCTCGTATTTATATATTTTTTGTGACTTGAATCTCTTAATGTAGGTGGTTGTCATCTAAAGAAATCCATAAAGAAGATATAAACTATTGGAAGAGAAGAATTCCTCATTTATTGTGTGAAATGCAAAAGTGTCTACCTCCAACTTTTTTCAATGCACAAGAACACTACCTCATACACCAAGTTGAGGAGATTGAATTGTGTGGACCTGCACACACTAGGTCAATGTGGATGGTTGAGAGGCACTTGAAATCTTTGAAGGCTTTGGTTCGACAAAGAGCACATCCTGAGGGTTCTATGGTAGAGGGATACATGGTATACCAGACTATGGTGTACATTACTGAATATCTTCCTAAGTTTGCTTCAAATATCCATGTAGATCGCATTTGGGATCTCGACCCTTTTAAAAAATTCAAAGGGGAGTACTTGATGGGGAAAGGTAGATTGAGGAAAGTGACAGGTAATAAATTATAAGATGTTATTGTAATAAATTATTTCTTAATCTTCAAAATAAATCGGTTGTAAGTCGTCTATTTTTTTTTTGTACAGTTGCTCGAGAGTGGGATGCACTACATTTGTATATTGCAAACAATCTTGATTGGATGACGGTATGGATTGAACGATGTCAACATTCTGGTCACACATTAACATGGGAAGGTGTATCTTCATTGGTTAAAGAAGCTCATCGTAATGGAGATTCTAATGTTACGCAAATGGAAATAGATTTAGCATATGGTTTAAGAGATTTCCAGGTACGTACAAAATTATTAATCACCCGTATGTTTATCAACTCACGATATAATAATTTTGACATGTTTCACATATTATTGCAGGTTAAACACCACAAGGGTATGTTCTGTAATGGTCAAAAATTTCACGTCAAAGTGTTGGATGACACGAAGAAAACTTGTGATTCTACAATAACTGCAGTCTTTCAAGTGACTAATATTTCATCTAGAAATGACTTAGATCCTCAAGAGTCTAAAAATCAATACTATGGCATTTTGGATGATATACTTGAGTGCGACTTTAGTTCCTTCAAATTAGTACTCTTCGTTGTCAAATGGTATAGGCTACGAATTAATCCAAATGATCCTAATAGAACTGTTATTGAACATGATAATGGATTTACAATGGTTAATACAAGGTCGTTTGAGCCAGTTGGGGATGAGCCCTATGTTCTTCCAAGCCAATGTGAACAGGTATTTTACTCAGAGGTTTCACATAAACTGGGTTGGTCATTTGTTGTTAGACATGAACCGAGAGGAAGGCCGATAAAGTATAATGCGATCGAAGAAGAAGATACCAAAGAAGTAGAAGATGATGTAGATGATGATCACGATCGACAATTATTGGATGATGTTCCTGAGACAAATTTTCATGAAGAAGAAGAAGAAGATGATGCTGCTACTAATGATGATGATGAAGATGATGTTGATGTTGATGATGATGATGTTGATGATGATGACAACGACGACGAGGACGAGGACGATGATGATGACGACGATGACGAGGATGATGATGATGATGATGATGATGATGATGATGATGATGAGGATGATGATGAGGATGATGATGATGAAATTTAAAGGTATGCCATCAATCCTTAATGTATTTAATATTCATTTCTTGATAGAAATATATTTGTCTTAAATGGTTACATAGTTTATTCATTATCTATTTAAAAGCTATAAGTGTTATAATGTGTACGTTTTAATATTTTTAATTTTTATGTGATGCTTATGATGGATGTGATTATGATTATGATGTGATTATGCTCACGATAATTGAATTACATTTGCAGGAAATTGAACCCCTTTCAAGAGCATCCCGCACAGTCTCATGGATCGACAGGTATAAGTCAATACACCTTATAGAAAGTCTATTTAATACACTTATCAATAGTAAGATTGATGTCTTCTAAGATCTCTCCCATTTGCAGGTACCAGCAAATAGGTATTTGTCAGAAGTATCTTCCTCGAGTGAGGGAAATATAGGAATAGAAGAGGAAAGTGAGACATGCAGTTTATCTAGAATAGGGAGATTAACTAGAGGTCAAAGGACTAGAAGGAAATTCAATAAACACATGAAATTTTTCCTTGCTCAAGGGGGGTCATGTTCTTATGATGATGAGACGAAAGGCGACATCGAGGTGCCCTTGAGGTACCAACATCTACAGAAACATTGGGTACCCAAGGAACTTCCTCCAATAAACATTGATTTTTGTGTTAATGAGAGGATATATCGCATAGCACCATCATCATTACATGGTTTGGGCCTATTTTCTATGGATGGCATAAAGGTGTCTTACAACAAAGTTTCTGAATTGATGGAGTATGTTGGACCATGTTATGATTACAAAAGTTGGATGCATATTGTTCAATATAAAAAAAGTATGCGTAGGTATGCACTCTCGGCAAATTATATACAACAGCAAGACAATAATCAAAGTAAAAGTGTGGCTATATACATTGATGGAAGGCCAAAAGCAACAGGGAATATTGCGGGTTTTATAAATAGTACACGACCTGGGTCAACTATAAAGCAACCCAATTGCATATTTGAGGCGCGCGAGGGAAATCGTGTATTCATCTGTGCGATAAAATCAATACGTGCAGGGGAAGAGCTGCTTATTGATTACAATTTGAACCGCATAGATACAAACGAGGCTACTATCATGGGGGTGGTACATACTATTAAACCAACTTCTAATCAATGACTCCAACATACCATTTAGTTATTAAATTTTTGGCTAACATTTTTATACTTGATCTTTGACACAGGGGCACAATATGGAGCAACTGCCCGAAGGTGATGGTGACGATATTCCTAGCTCATCTACACATGAGCAGGTAAAATTCATTGTAATTGTGCAAACTAGATAGAAGCAAAATGTTTTTTTTTTTAATGTTATTTTCTTCATTGTTTTGGAGTAATTTTGATAATACTAATACTATTGTTGTCACAGAGGGCCGGTGGTCGGAGAGAGGGAAAGCAACCTGCAGTCCCTCAGGAGTCCCCCCTTGTGGACCCTTTTTTTATTGATTTAGCAGAGACCGATGACCCGATCGGTTCCATTAAAAAGCTGCTAAAGAAAATTGGGAAAGAACTTCTACGTTTGGTATCCATACATCCTCAGACTCAGGAAATAAAAGACAGGGTAGCTGAGTTGTTGCGCACTTCTGAAAACTTTAAAGTAAGTATTAATGAAATTTTTAATTATTACAAGAGTTCAATAATGGTTTTTATGTTATGCTCTTTTATGACATTAATTAAAATATGGATGCATTGTCTTTACAGAGTTATTTGCGTAATTTTGAACCCCATTCCCATGATGAGGCCGGTATTGCAAGTGGTTCAGGTAGATCACATGTTCCATTCCCCACTTGTGTTTTCCACTGAATATATATAGGAATGATCATAATCATTGACAATACATGCTCGAACAATCTTTTTTTTTAATGCTCTAACAATCTTGTCCATGCTAGTCCACGCGTTCTATATTTATGCATGCTCTAACAATTTTATTCTTCAGCTCCTTTCCATGATGATATGACAACGCCGCCTCCATCCAGGACAGCCACAAATGTCTTGCCGACTGCCATGTCAACAACACACAGCCTAAATGCACCAACTGTTGCACCATCTACTGGTACACAAATCCCTCTTTTTCTCTTTTTTGTTATGTGTTTAAATGTTATGTGTTTACGATGTAGATCCCTTGATTGTGTTTGTGCCATGGGTGCTCTGCACCAATTTATTTCCCTTGAAGTATTATTTTTTGGAGGCATTTGATAATGGTTTTCATTTTTTGCAATAGGAGATGCAACAAGTCCCGATGCAACATCATTTCCTGGATGTTCCCATGTTCCTAGTACGGGAACGGTGAAGGATTGCGTATTGATCATCAGCGACGATGAAGGCGTTCCCTTAAAAGTATCCAAACTTCCAGGTACTTTAAAGTTATTATTATTCTATAGTGATATAATAGTAATTTAGTTTTTGATCACTCTTCGTCGACTAATGATCCCATGATTATTTTGTAGGGAATGATATTTTTTGGTGAAAACTTGGTGACGAGTGTTTGCGGATATTCGGGCCCACCATACGTACATGGTGGAACATCATATCCTAACTAAAACCCCAAACCACTATTTTGATTTCATATCATTGCTAGAATAGTTTTCCTTTTCATTAATTTCTTGAACTATATTAAAGGTAGCTTCTCTTCATTTATGAGTCTAACATGTTTTTTTTTACTTAAAAGGTGGAATAACCAAGATAAAAAGTTGAAGGATGATCTTGTACATAGTATGACCCAGCTTTTTGGACCTCGTGCATTCGAGAGAAACAAGCTCCTTGAAAGAGCTGGTTTATGTTTGAAGTATATTAGGGACCAGTACAGGAAATATTTAGAGGTTAACCCAAGGCACGAGCGTCTGCCCTGTGTTCTTGAGGCTGAGTGGCAGGGTTTGATTTTGGATGGAAAGTATAAAGCCGACATGAAAAAAGGAATTACGCCAGTAGAGAGTAGAGCAAGGTATGTGATACTTTTGAGAATGTAATTATGTACTAATTAACCTCTAAATTTTTCCTATACTGGTCTCTAACATATTTCAAACTTTTCATAGATTGCCTGACACATCAAAGGCAACAAAGGCAAGATTAGAAAAGCACGGGACACACAAGCTCGGCTCTGGTGGTTTTTCCAAACTTCAAGCATGAGTTGTAAGTATTAGTAAATGAAAACTTGTATCAATTTTTTTATATATTGCAAGGAAATTTTTTTTGATCAAACAATGCAAGTAAAATTCACCATACCAAGAAAAAATGTAGGGGTCAGAGTTCAATAGATGCCTCACAGAAGAGGACAAGAGAATTGGCTTCCAACAAGGCTATAGAGCCGTGGCTGAACGGCTACGAGCTGAAATCAGTGTGCAAGGTTCAAATAATGATGCATCTGAGCCACAGGTAAATAAGCTAAATGAAATTTATTTCAAATTGAATACTTTACCAATTAGTCTATTTGATGTTAAGTTCTAATATAAAGTGAGTATATCTGTTTTAAGAAAGCAATGATAACAATGTGTAATATATTGGAATGCAGCCTGACAATCCTTCTACACAATCTATGCATAATGAAGGTTCGCATGATGTGCATCCTAGTGGTGGAGGTATACATTTGCTATTAAAATTTTTATATGTAATTACAATTGGTGTTTGGATTAATGTAACATTTTGTATAGCAACTGTAGAGGATCGAGGGGTCGGTGCTCATGAGCATGTTGAGGTTGAGTCTAGACAAAATGATGTGGCCAGATCAGGTAATTAAAGAGCGCCACAGTTATGTTCTTTAAAATAATTAAATACTTGTAACAATTATAATTAAATATTTTAAATTTAACTCTTTTATTTGTTATTGTAGAGGACCCCCCTTTGCAGCAGCATAGGAATTTGAGATCATCAAGAACAAAGAACAAAACAACTGATGAGGGGGGTATTGATGATAACACTGATGCTCCTCTTAGAGCTTACATAGAAAAAAAAATTAGAAAGAGAAAAAAGAAATGATTGTCATCTAAATACCTTAATTGATAAATACTGAATTTTATGTCTCAATGAATTTAATTATGTGCTAATGAATGTTCATGAATTATGTGTTTATTTTCATATTGATGAATGTTGTGTGTTAACGAATCTAATGTGTTAATGAATGTTATCATGTGATATTGATTGAATGTTACATTTTATTAATAATTGAAAGAATGAATGAATGTTAGATGTTAACGGGGAATGTAGAGTGATGTTAGGGGGAGGGGGGTGGGGCCAAATGAGCTTCCACCTTCACGTGGTTGGCCCTGTTTAGTAGAGAATATTAAACTATATTCTCGAAACAAAGTGAAGCTCAATAAGATACTAAATGAGTCAAAATGGTTATCAAGGTCCTCTATCCATAAGATACTTGTAGTCAAAATGGTTATTAATAAGATACTTGTAGTCAAAATGGTTATCTAGGTCCTCTATCCATTCCATAAGTTCTTCACCATTCAAACTTCCTCCATAACAAGGAATGTGCTCTAGGTTAGTCATGAAGCCTAGCATGGACTCTCTGTCAGATAGAGCCACTATTTCAGAGCCTTTTTTGTGCATTTCCTTCAAGCACTGTACAGTGTACGGATGTGAAAGGGAGGGCAGACCAGTGTGGAAGTTAGAGTATTTATATCTTATGCTTTGAGAGTTTATTTGGTAGATTCAAGACACCTTATATCAAAGTTATTCCTTTTTCTTATCTGTTGTTCTGTCAAACCCTCATTTTTTGGGTTATTGCATTCAAATGGCCTTAACTTGCAAATAAACCATAGGATATCCTCTGTTCTTTGTAAAATGCAAGTTAAGGGGGTTTATTTTCATATTTTAAAAGCTTTGGAATAGGATACTAAGCCAGAGAATTTCAAGAGCAAGCCCTAGGTCAAGAATCTCAATGTTCTTGACTAGGAGTTGATGGATTATGCAAGATCAGAGGGTAGCGGCAAGTAAAGGACCTCAAACCTTGTTGAATCTAGATCTTTAGAGCATGGTGGACATCTTCAAACTCTGATCTTGGTTTCATGCACCCATTTTCAATGCCTTGTTTTGGAACCCACACCCAAAGGCATGCATTAGGTCTGCGGACTCAATAAGGACATTGATATGCTGGAGTGGAGTCAAGGTCTGGGAGTTGGAGGATTGTTAGAACATCAAAAAGGGTACTCAAAAAACATATAAGTTCATAAGGTCCTTTGTCAAATTGAAGAGTTATTGCTGCAGAACAGGTTTTGGAGACCTACTAGAGTCACTAGGTCTATTTGGACCCGTTTGGACCACGACACACAGTAGCATCTACAGAGAAGAAGTTTGGTATGCAATGGTCTTGAAACCTCCTGAGAAATTCTTGGTATGCATTTGTGTGGTGCAAAAGCTTCGTTGAAAGAGAAAAAGAAGAAAAGAATAGAAATGATTTTTTTTCTTTTTATGTCATATACTGTAACCAGCTACTTATAACTTGAAAAAATTATTATAACCATTTGAAATTGAAACTTAGTTTAATGTGAAACTGAGAACTGCTTTATTAGAGCTTTCTGTGATTTAGATTCAGACATCAAGAACATTGTTTGCCTAATATTGTGATTAATGTTTATTTATTAATATCTCATACTGACAAACAATTGATAATTGTAGGGAAAACGTCATTGGGGGTCTTTGAGGATCCACCAGAAGCCAAGGAGAAAATGTATTCAAATGCTAAAGATGGTGTAACAGTCCTTACATCTGTTGAACCTTGCTGTGTAGATCATCTCCGATTCTCCAAGTTCAACAGTACTGTGGTATTCCTTTGGATACTTCTAATGGTAAATTTCAGACATCAAGTTCTTTTCGTATGAAACTACTACATTTGTAATCTGTAGTTTTAAACTTTTAGTTTATAAATGTTCATCAGCTTTAGTTCGTATGCTGCCATTTCAAGTATGATTAATGAAGTTACCTTTATCACAGGATGAAAGTGAGCAGTCAGCATACTGGTACGGAGTTGGCAGCATTGATACGGTGACTAGGGCATCGTTTAATGGTGGTATTGTGTTTTCCCGTATTTAGGGCATCGACCTTTTGAAGCATTGCCTTCATCTTTCTTAAGTCTGAGTTTTAAGTTTGTTTATCTCTCTCAGCGCTGTTGAAAATACAAATGACAACGTTCTTGTTTGTTTTGCCCTTATATCCCGATGTGATTTCGCGAAGGGTTACGGCGCTGTTGAAAACACAAATGAAAACACAAATCCCTTGTGTAATTGCCACTTGAAGGAGGACAGTCACTGTAAAGACAACATGATAATGTACACTTACAGCCCGTGTACATTATCATTGTGTCTTTAGAGTGACTATCCTCATTTGTTGAAGAAGAAAAGCATTAATGTGGCTGAATAGCAATACATTCAAGTGGCAATCACACAAGGGACAGTCACTGTGAGATGTCCTCATTTGTGACTGTCCTTACAGTGAGTGTACATTATCATGTTGTCTTTAGAGTGACTGTCCTCATTTGTTGAAGAAGAAAAGCATTAATGTGGTTCAATAGCAATACATTCAAGTGGCAATTACACAAGGGACAATCGATCACTGTGAGATGTCCTCATGTGTGACTATCCTTGTCACAAATGACTATCCTTGTAAAGACAACATGATAATGTACACATACAATGAGTGTACATTATCATGTTGTCTTTACAGTGGCTGCCCTCATGTTGTATATTCTTCTCTGTAGATGCTACTATGTGCTAGGGAACTTCTTAGAACTGTTGGTATATTCTTACAACTTGTTACACCTGGGATATTCTTCTCTGTAGATGCTATTGTGTGCCGTGGTCCAAACAGGCCCATAAATGTGGTTGAATAGCAATACATTCAAGTGGCAATTACACAAGGGACAGTCATTGTGAGATGTCCTCATGTGTGACTGTCCTTGTCACAAATGAGGACATCTCACAGTGACTGTCCCTTGTGTAATTGCCACTTGAAGGAAAAAAGCATTAATGTGGTTCAATAGCAATGTATTCAAGCGGCAATTACACAAGGGATAATCACTCTGAGATTTCCTCATTTGTGACTATCCTTACAGTGAGTGTACATTATCATGTTGTCTTTACAGTGACTGTCCTCATTTGTTGAAGGAAAAAAGCATTAATGTGGTTCAATAGTGATGCAGAGTAGTCAGGGCTTTTAGAATATACAAATATACATCCTTAACTCTCATTCCACCAAGGAAGAAGGAATTCCAATGGTTGAAACGTGAGTTAAGGTCTTTACATCAGTCAAACCCTGAAAATGAGGGTTTGTAAACAATGCACAGAAAATTTGAAATAACTTAGATATAAAACAAAGAGAATCAATCAAACCAACTTCCAAAGCATCAGATGTCACTATTACAACTTCTAGGAAAATTTTATCATCCAACCACCATCCGTACAGCCGTACAGAGTTCGTTTTTCACCAGAAATGCACTAAAACAGGGTTATTTTTATTTTTTATGAAAGCAAAATGATTACAATACTGGTTCTCTGTCTGTCTTCGACCATTTGAAGCCTAAAATAGGCTCTCCAAACGTTGGTTCAACCATCTAGGTGGTTAGAACAGTTTATCCAACAAATGTCAACTTTACTAAGCAACTTTTAAAGTTGCATTACAACTTTGCAAATAACTTTGCCGAGAAGGTTAAAAATGTGTTGTGAAACTTTAGGAACCTTATTAAAGTTATTTTGGACCTTCAAACTTCTTAACAACATCTAAAAGACACCTAATAAACACTTACTATGCTCATTTCATCCAAGGACTCAAAAGATGCCCAAGGTTTATAAGTCACCAAGGGGTCTTGTGTCCAACAAGTGGATGTTTATAAGGAGATAAAATCAATCCTTAATATTTATTACAAACCAAGAAAACATCTAAAACTCCTATTCTAATTTATTGTCATTCAAAAAGACTCTGATTTGTCATTCAAAAAGACTCTAATTTGTCAATCAAAAGGACCTTTCACCAGTCAATCCTTCAAAGCTCCAAGGTGAAAATCTTATGTTCCAATTGATAGGATTTGACTCCTTGGCTTCATGGCAACTTCCTTCAATCATGGTGTCTTTGGCTTGCATTAGGGATGCCCCTGCATCAAATAGCAATGCATTCAAGTGGCAATTACACAAGGGACAGTACATGCCCATTAAAGTTGGTATTTTGTTATCCAGCATGACAATGGAGACAACATACTCTGTGTCAATTTTACTGATCAAATTTCCCTCCGCCAGGCAAAGCAACAATCTGGGTATGATAAGGTGAAATTTTGTAGTCCTTTTGGGTATGATAACAGTTCCAGTTTCCAATAAGATGGTTCATTTTTATAATCTAGCTTCAATTTCTCTTGTGAAAATCTTTTTTTCATTTTATGGGTGGTAAAATATAATTATTATGCTAGAGGTGTGTACTTATGGATGATAATGAAACAAAATGATAAGATTTAAGACTCTTGTTTTTTTTTAAAATAGCAATTTAAGTTTCCTTCTATTATAAATTACTGTTTTTCTATTTTTTAATGTATCTTTCCAAATCTTTTATATCAATTTTATTTATGAAATATAAATATATTAATAATGTTTTAGTGTTTTTAGGATTAGTTTATATCAATTCTATGTATCATCATTCGTCATTCAATTGTCAGTATTATTAATTTAGACTGTGCAATTGTAGAACTACTCGAATATGGGTTGGATGGATACTCAAGCAGGGGAACCCTCCTCAAATATCTCAAGCAGTGAACTTGGAAAAATGTGTCCTGAAGGAACCCTTTCCATCAGAGAGATAAAAGTACAAACAAGTAAAAGAAGCAGGCTCTGCAAATATGTTTTTGAGAAGAAAAATGATAGATTATTCGAGTATGGTTCATGAGGTATATCTAAAAAGACATTTTTTTTCTTATTATAATAAAAGAGGAAGTTGTGAATGTCAAAGTTGAGTGAAACAAAAATTATTTTCATCAAATTTTATTAGGCTTGCTTTTGGGAATAGTTTCTTACAATATTGCTATTAAGATTTTTATTGTGTAGTTTTTAGATTAGGTTTATAAAATTATATTTCATGAATAGTGATTCATATTAATCAATTAACGATACTTTTGGAAGGTATTTTCAATGTGTCAAATTTTGATATTTTTACAAGAATTAGATTGTGTAATTTTTTTAATTAAAGTCATTGACTCATATTTCATAAATAATAGTTCTCATGAATCCATCTCTTATAAGATTGAATAGTCTATTTAGGAAGTATTTCTGATAGTATGTCAAATTATGATATTACTATTACCATTAGATTGCATGGCTTTGAAGTCAACCTCGTTGACCCATATTCTTCTCTGTAGATGCTACTATGTGCTAGGGAACTTCTTAGAACTGTTGGTATATTCTTACAACTTGTTACACCTGGGATATTCTTCTCTGTAGATGCTACTATGTGCCGCGGTCCAAACGGGCCCATAAATGTGGTTGAATAGCAATACATTCAAGTGGAAATTACACAAGGGACAATCACTGTGAGATGTCCTCATGTGTGAATGTCCTTGTCACAAATGAGGACATCTCACAGTGACTGTCCCTTGTGTAATTTCCACTTGAATGAGGACAGTCACTGTAAAGACAACATGATAATGTACACTTACAGCCCGTGTACATTATCATGTTGTCTTTAGAGTGACTATCCTCATTTGTTGAAGAAGAAAAGCATTAATGTGGCTGAATAGAAATACATTCAAGTGGCAATCACACAAGGGACAGTCACTGTGAGATGTCCTCATTTGTGACTGTCCTTACAGTGAGTGTACATTATCATGTTGTCTTTAGAGTGACTGTCCTCATTTGTTGAAGAAGAAAAGCATTAATGTGGTTCAATAGCAATACATTCAAGTGGCAATTACACAAGGGACAATCGATCACTGTGAGATGTCCTCATGTGTGACTATCCTTGTCACAAATGAGGACATCTCACAATGACTGTCCCTTGTGTAATTCAAGTGGCAATTACACAAGGGACAGTCACTGTGAGATGTCCTCATTTGTGACTGTCCTTACAATGAGTGTACATTATCATGTTGTCTTTAGAGTGACTGTCCTCATTTGTTGAAGAAGAAAAGCATTAATGTGGTTCAATAGCAATACATTCAAGTGGCAATTACACAAGGGACAATCGATCACTGTGAGATGTCCTCATGTGTGACTATCCTTGTCACAAATGAGGACATCTCACAATGACTGTCCCTTCTGTAATTGCCACTTGAATGAGGACAGTCACTGTAAAGACAACATGATAATGTACACATACAATGAGTGTACATTATCATGTTGTCTTTACAGTGGCTGCCCTCATGTTGTATATTCTTCTCTGTAGATGCTACTATGTGCTAGGGAACTTCTTAGAACTGTTGGTATATTCTTACAACTTGTTACACCTGGGATATTCTTCTCTGTAGATGCTACTGTGTGTCGTGGTCCAAACGGGCCCATAAATGTGGTTGAATAGCAATACATTCAAGTGGCAATTACACAAGGGACAGTCACTGTGAGATGTCCTCATGTGTGACTGTCCTTGTCACAAATGAGGACATCTCACAGTGACTGTCCCTTGTGTAATTAAGTATTGTGGGGAAGCATTCTAAATAACCAAAGCCACTAACAATAAATTCAACACAGATATGTCCTCATTTCTGGGTATTTTAGCTCTCTAACAGCTGAATACCAGATTAAATAATAATGACAAAAGAAAAATAAACCCAACGTACTCAGAAATTGTAGCTGTGATTTTGCGGAGGGAATCTCTCTTGGCGCTGTTGAAAACACAAATGACAACCCACTTGATTTTGTGGAGGGAATCTCTCTCGATGCTGTTCAAAACACAAATGACAACCCGCTTTGTTCAAAACACAAATGATAACCCGCTTGATTTCGCGGAGGGAATCTCTCTCGGCGCTGTTGAAAACACAAATGACAACGTTCATTTTTTTTTTTGCACTTATATCCCGACCAACATAAGGTCCATTTGTAATACAACATGATAATGTACACTTACAGTGAGTGTACATTATCATGTTGTCCTTAGAGTGACTATCCTCATTTGTTGAAGAAGAAAAGCATTAATGTGGCTGAATAGCAATACATTCAAGTGGCAATTACACAAGGGATAGTCACTATGAGATGTCCTCATTTGTGACTATCCTTACAGTGAGTGTACATTATCATGGTGTCTTTAGAGTGACTGTCCTCATTTGTTGAAGAAGAAAAGCATTAATGTGGTTGAATAGCAATACATTCAAGTGGCAATTACACAAGGGACAATCACTGTGAGATGTCCTCATGTGTGACTGTCCTTGTCACAAATGAGGACATCTCACAATGACTGTCCCTTGTGTAATTCAAGTGGCAATTACACAAGGGATAGTCACTGTGAGATGTCCTCATTTGTGACTGTCCTTACAGTGAGTGTACATTATCATGTTGTCTTTAGAGTGACTGTCCTCATTTGTTGAAGAAGAAAAGCATTAATGTGGTTCAATAGCAATACATTCAAGTGGAAATTACACAAGGGACAATCGATCACTGTGAGATGTCCTCATGTGTGACTATCCTTGTCACAAATGAGGACATCTCACAATGACTGTCCCTTCTGTAATTGCCACTTGAATGAGGACAGTCACTATAAAGACAACATGATAATGTACACATACAATGAGTGTACATTATCATGTTGTCGTTATAGTGGCTGCCCTCATGTTGTATATTCTTCTCTGTAGATGCTACTATGTGCTAGGGAACTTCTTAGAACTGTTGGTATATTCTTACAACTTGTTACACCTGGGATATTCTTCTCTGTAGATGCTACTGTGTGCCGGGGTCCAAACGGGCCCATAAATGTGGTTGAATAGCAATACATTCAAGTGGAAATTACACAAGGGACAGTCACTGTGAGATGTCCTCATGTGTGACTGTCCTTGTCACAAATGAGGACATCTCACAGTGACTGTCCCTTGTGTAATTGCCACTTGAATGAGGACAGTCACTGTAAAGACAACATGATAATGTACACAAGTACCGTGAAGGTAGTTGCAAGTTACGGCTGTTTCATTGCATACCCTAAACAATGAAGATGTTACGGTCCACAAAACGTTTGTGCTTGAAAGATGAACAAATAAAATTAAACTTCTAAATAACCAGAGCCGCTAACAATAAATTCAACACAGATATGTCCTCATTTCTGGGTATTTTAGCTCTGTAACAGCTGAATACCAGATTACATAATAATGACAAAAGAAAAATAAACCCAACGTACTCAGAAATTGTAGCTGTGATTTCACGGAGGGAATCTCTCTCGGCACTGTTGAAAATACAAATGACAACGTTTCTCTACATTATCATGTTGCCTTTACAGTGACTGTCCCTTGTGTAATTGCCACTTGAAGGAGGATAGTCACTGTAAAGACAACATGATAATGTACACTTACAGCCCGTGTACATTATCATGTTGTCTTTAGAGTGACTATCCTCATTTGTTGAAGAAGAAAAGCATTAATGTGGCTGAATAGCAATACATTCAAGTGGCAATCACACAAGGGACAGTCACTGTGAGATGTCCTCATTTGTGACTGTCCTTACAGTGAGTGTACATTATCATGTTGTCTTTAGAGTGACTGTCCTCAATTGTTGAAGAAGAAAAGCATTAATGTGGTTCAATAGCAATACATTCAAGTGGCAATTACACAAGGGACAATCGATCACTGTGAGATGTCCTCATGTGTGACTATCCTTGTCACAAATGAGGACATCTCACAATGACTGTCCCTTGTGTAATTCAAGTGGCAATTACACAAGGGACAGTCACTGTGAGATGTCCTCATTTGTGACTGTCCTTACAATGAGTGTACATTATCATGTTGTCTTTAGAGTGACTGTCCTCATTTGTTGAAGAAGAAAAGCATTAATGTGGTTCAATAGCAATACATTCAAGTGGCAATTACACAAGGGATAATCGATCACTGTGAGATGTCCTCATGTGTGACTATCCTTGTCACAAATGAGGACATCTCACAATGACTGTCCCTTGTGTAATTCAAGTGGCAATTACACAAGGGATAGTCACTGTGAGATGTCCTCATTTGTGACTGTCCTTACAATGAGTGTACATTATCATGTTGTCTTTAGAGTGACTGTCCTCATTTGTTGAAGAAGAAAAGCATTAATGTGGTTCAATAGCAATACATTCAAGTGGCAATTACACAACGGACAATCGATCACTGTGAGATGTCCTCATGTGTGACTATCCTTGTCACAAATGAGGACATCTCACAATGACTGTCCCTTCTGTAATTGCCACTTGAATGAGGACAGTCACTATAAAGACAACATGATAATGTACACATACAATGAGTGTACATTATCATGTTGTCTTTACAGTGGCTGCCCTCATGTTGTATATTCTTCTCTGTAGATGCTACTATGTGCTAGGGAACTTCTTAGAACTGTTGGTATATTCTTACAACTTGTTACACTTGGGATATTCTTCTCTGTAGATGCTACTGTGTGCTGGGGTCCAAACGGGCCCATAAATGTGGTTGAATAGCAATACATTCAAGTGGCAATTACACAAGGGACAGTCACTGTGAGATGTCCTTGTCACAAATGAGGACATCTCACAGTGACTGTCCCTTGTGTAATTGCCACTTGAATGAGGACAGTCACTGTAAAGACAACATGATAATGTACACAAGTACCGTGAAGGTAGTTGCAAGTTACGGCTGTTTCATTGCATACCCGAAACAATGAAGATGTTACGGTCCATAAAACGTTTGTGCTTGAAAGATGAACAAATAAAATTAAACTTCTAAATAACCAGAGCCGGTAACAATAAATTCAACACAGATATCTCCTCATTTCTGGGTATTTTAGCTCTGTAACAGCTGAATACTAGATTACATAATAATGGCAAAAGAAAAATAAACCCAACGTACTCAGAAATTGTAGCTGTGATTTCGCGGAGGGAATCTCTCTCGGCACTGTTGAAAATACAAATGACAACGTTTCTCTACATTATCATGTTGCCTTTACAGTGACTGTCCCTTGTGTAATTGCCACTTGAAGGAGGACAGTCACTGTAAAGAAAACATGATAATGTACACTTACAGCCCGTGTACATTATCATGTTGTCTTTAGAGTGACTATCCTCATTTGTTGAAGAAGAAAAGCATTAATGTGGCTGAATAGCAATACATTCAAGTGGCAATTACACAAGGGACAGTCACTGTGAGATGTCGTCATTTGTGACTATCCTTACAGTGAGTGTACATTATCATGTTGTCTTTAAAGTGACTGTCCTCATTTGTTGAAGGAAAAAAGCATTAATGTGGTTCATTAGCAATGTATTCCCAACATCTGTACCTGTATCTCTCTTATATACTACAAGTTACTTGCCATCAGAAATTGCAGTTCCCTCATGTGACATTAATGGTGAAGTGTTCTTTTCAAAACCATCATCTGTGGTTACCAATGCTCCTGTTTTAGGCAATAAGTTTGTTGCATTCCATGAGCCATTGGTCAAGTTTCTTCTACGAGCTTCTGATGCCTCAAAATCTAAGCAGCGCCTACGCATGCCTCGTTGTGGTTGATTATCATTCTGTACATGAATTATAATGAGTAATCAGTTTTGGGCCTTGGAATCTTGTATGTAACATGCACAGGCATTTCATGGCTAAATGAATCTATTTAAAAGCATCAACTTTTCTTACATGATGCTGGATACATAAGTAGAACAAGCGTATATCAAATTGGAAGCAATTAGAACTCCACAATGACATATTATTTAGAGTACTCTTCAGTTTAAGTAATAATGCATATATTGACACTGTAAAGACAACATGATAATGTACACTCACTGTAAAGACAACATGATAATGTACACTCACTGTAAGGACAGTCACAAATGAGGACATCTCATAGTGACTGTCCCTAGTGTAATTGCCACTTGAATGTATTGCTATTCAGCCACATTAATGCTTTTCTTCTTCAACAAATGAGGATAGTCACTGTAAAGACAACATGATAATGTACACTCACAGTGAGTGTACATTATCATGTTGTCTTTACAGTGACTATCCTCATTTGTTGAAGAAGAAAAGCATTAATGTGGCTGAATAGCAATACATTCAAGTGGCAATTACACTAGGGACAGTCACTGTGAGATGTCCTCATTTGTGACTGTCCTTACAGTGAGTGTACATTATCATGTTGTCTTTACAGTGGCTGTCCTCATTTGTTGAAAGAAAAAAGCATTAATGTGGTTCATTAGCAATGTATTAAATTAAATTTTTTTTTTAATCCACCCACGGGCGTCGCAATTGCGACGGAAACCCGTCGCAATGCGATGCAGGCGCCCGTCGCAATTGCTTGGGAGGTCCGTCGCGATTGCGATGGCCCTTCGAAGCCATGCGACGGGGGGGGCGACGGCCATGCCGCTTCTTAAATCTTAGTCACATTGCGACGGATATGTGTCGCAATTGCGACGGCTACCCATAGACGTCGCAAGTTGCGACTAAAAAATAGTGACGTCTATGGGTGTTGCTATTGCGACACATAGCTGTCGCAATTGCGACACATAGCCGTCGCAAAATGACCCCAAATGTATTTGTGAGAATGCATGGTCTAGTAACTGATGATGACTACAGAGTGTTTAGGTTGCAAGAACTGGAACTACTAGATGAGCGCAGACAAGAAGCATATGATCATCTCAGAGTATATCAGAAGAGAATGTCTAGAGGCTACAATAAGAAAGTCAGACACAAAGAATTTCAGGTTGGCAATCTAGTCTTGAGAGAAAATCCTAAAAATCAATCCCATCGAGAACGCAAGGGGAAGTTTGAACCTAATTGGCTGGGTCCCTTTGTAATCACTGCTACTTTTGGCTCTGGTGCCTATCAACTCTCAATGATTGAAGGAGAACAGCTCCGAGAACCAATCAATGTTCTCCATCTGAAAAAATTCTACGCCTAAGGCATTCATTCTATGGTAAAATGTCCTGAAAAAATCTTAAAAATTGGAAAAAATTCTTAAAAAATGAACATCTTGGTGAAAACCTAGCAATAGGCACCTTGATGATTCACAAAAAAATAAAAAAATTCAAAAAATTCAAAAAAATTGAAAAAATGAAAAGTACAAAAAAAAGAAAAAAGAAAAAAAAAAGTGCCGTGGTGAAAACCTGGAAACAGGCGCCTTGGTAGCAAAAATAGAATCTCTACAAAGATGGTGAAAACCTGATAAACAGGCACCACTTGTTCCAAATGCTCCATCTATTAGTGCAATCTTGGTCTTTCCTAGCTTTCAGTCTTGCTTTAGTTTGTACATATCTCCCGGTTTGTTTCTGCATTTCCAATTTTCAATAAGTCGGTCTGTACACCAATCAGCTCAAGTGTCTATATCCTATCAATGCTTAACACTTGGGGGCAATCAATGCTATATCCTATGGCCTCCAGTATATCTTAGTCATATCATATCCAGCTAGAGTCCTTTGAAGCTTCATTTTAGTCAATCAAGTTTGTCCCGTCTCCAGAAAGGAATTTGCATCTACAAAAATGCAGTCAAACAACAAACTAAAAATAATCTATGCTTTTTTACGTGCTTTTATCTCCTTGTATGCTTACTGGTTCGCATTGAGATTTTTGCATATTGTGTCCCTTCGAGCCCTTCGATGATGTCCTTTACAGGATTTAGAGAGTGATGACTGGGGGCATAATCTTTTCTTTGTCTTCTGCTTGTATGTGAAAATTTAACAACTTTGGAAATTCTAGATTGAAATGGTGTCCGACTATAAGAGCCTCTATCTTGAATTGGATGGCCATGCGTACCTCGACCATTGATACCCAAAAAATTCAAGGAAGTTTGATCTAACTATTATCTTTTTGAGTGAGTTCTTTCTCCTACTGTGAAACACGATCTTACCTAAGAATGTGAATGATAAAGGGTCACTACGGGTAATTCACATTGGATTTAGAATGATCTCTTGATTGTTTGATGTGTTTGCAATGTAAGGCATATTCAGGTCATCATGACGTTTATGTTTTGATGCTTATACAAATTGCTATATCAAAATGGACATGATGTTCAGGTCATCCTGGCGTTTATGCCTTGGTGCTTATATCTAATCTGACATTCTAAAAATAAAATCAATATTCATATATCCATGGTTTTTGACTAGTGGGTGTTGCATTGGTTCTTGAGCGTTACAAATCGATATTCATATGTCCATGGTTTCATAGCTAGTGGGCATTGTATTGATTTATCTAGTTACCTAAAAATTCAATGATGATAACAAATCGACACATGATCAGTGATAACAAAGTTGCATGTCTCTTTGCATTTTGCATGTTGCATGATCTCACAATAATTAAATGAACTTCAATGCTTAAACAATTCTTCAGTCACCTCTTCCAATCTAACAAGAGCTAAATCCCACACAAAAGTTCCTCCAATGAAATAGCAAGTAGAATCCTTTTTCGGGATCAAAATTCAAATCTGAGATCATTCACATTATTAACTACTTGCATATTCAACCTTCAATCATCACAGAAATCTAGTATTCAACTTAATTGATTATCTAACATCAAACTATCAAAATTTCAACTTGGTCAACCATGGTCAACTCATGGTCAAACCTAGTCAAATTTAGTCTTTTGGGACCTTCTAATAATGCAGAATGTGTTCTTGAATGTGTTTAACCACTTTTCAAATGAATTAACATGCTTCTAAACTATCAACGCTGACTTTTCTTGTCAGATTTCAATTTTCATCCCGAAGGGGGCATGGTATTGCACATCATTCAAAGTCTGTAAATCAATTTCTATCAATATCTTTCATTAGTGATCAAGACAACAATCACGTCTAGTTACTAATTCATCAAAAAGTCCTCATTGCTCGGGGAAAATCTATCATCACTTGGGGCATATCAGATTCATCAAGATCCATATCAATCTGGTATTCTCCTAACCTTGTAAATTGTATCAGTTTTTGCAACCATCAGATCATAGTGTTCTTTCCTTGGTTCTTTGGCAACTGAAGGATTTAGATGTGATACCTGCTAGCTTTGCGAAGACAATCGAGTCTAGAACCGGTCACTCACTTCTTTGCAATCCTAAGGTTTGGAATCAGGTGTTTTGACACTTTTTCGCAATCATAGGTTCATTTGCTGTTATAGTAAACATTATCTTTGGTCATTTAGGACCTATTATCTCCATATCAAATCAATATCAATCAGCTTATGTCTCATATCAATTATCAATTTCAAATCAGTTTCATATCTTTATCAAACACAGACTTTCTTTGAACCACTGTGCTTCGCACAGTAATTCAAAGAGGGGCAAAATGTAATACCCCAAAAATGGGCTATATGTTCATTAACCTTCTATATCAACAATTCGAATGAAATCGACATCAAAGTCCTAACCTAAGGCACATCTAAACATCATCGAATCATAATTGATTATCTTAAATTCTGCATCGAGGAATATTCCTAGTAATATCCCTAATCATCATAATTATCTTTAATTTAATGATTATTTGGCGATAAATCACATTTATCCTAAGTTTTATTAATTGAATATTTTCATATTTAATTAATTAGATTTAATATCTTGCCACTTAATTGTGTAATTAAATTTAATTCTATCTATTATTAATTGTATTATTTAATTTTGATAATAAATCCAATATCCTACGAATAATTGATTAAATTCTTATTTAATTAATTAAAGCAAGTTGTCATTATTTAATAATATAGTTTTTAATAAAAGTTTGATTAAATAATTGATTAACCCATAAATCAATTGTTTTATTTTTAAAAGCAGTTAAGTTAGAAATAAATCACTTTATTATTAAATTAATTCATAAATAAAACATGCACAATGATAAAAGCAGACAACTATCAATTATCAATTAAAGCTAAACTCTATTTTGAGTTAAAACTTAGCTTTTGCATGTTTTTGTGAGTTAACTATCTTTTATTTAAAAATAACTCAAAAATCAACTTGAGTTATTTGAGTGATTTATGGCTTTTTTTTCCCATGCACCTCCAAAGCCCTAGATTTCTATAAAATCAAGGCTTCAGCTCATCTCAAATCATCTCATAATTTTGCAAGCTTACTTTGCCAAAGTCATCTATGAATTGCACAACTATTTTGAAGAATTGGAATTTGGAGAATCAAAGCTTATTGCGAATCAAGGCCATTGTGAGATCAATTTGTTTTTTTTTTTACATTCATTTAGATTCTTTTTCATATCATTGTTAGATCATTTTAGCATATCAACTTCCATATTAGCATAGATTCATATCAGTTTTTATCATTCTTATTGCATAGAAAATATTAAAAAAATAGATTAATTGCATTCAATTCATATCAGTTTTGCATTCAAATCCTTCGTTTAGGTGTCGTCTAGGTCACTGATCTCGATAGCAATTTGAGAACATTAATCTCGCACCTACTAGAAGGTAGTAAATTGCTTGGTTAAATTATAGCTAACCTCTAATGTTTTACTGAAGTGTTGTGTTTACAGATCAGGTACAATTTTCACACACACAAGAAGAACCACCGAAGCAAGAAGAATCATCCAAAGGTATGCAAAGAGAATTCAAAGGTAGATGTTTTACTTGTAATACTATTGGTCATATGAAGAGAGATTGTATAGGTAAACAATTCAAACCACTAAATGGTTATTATTATAATTGTCATGATTTTTGACATAGAGCTATTGAATGTAGAAGATCTAAATTTATTGAGAATAATTACAATAGAAGAATGCCTAGAAATACTAACAATGCAGATCAAAGATCAACTGAAGACATGAAAAGAGGAAATGGAATAGTATGTTTTAGATGCAACAAAATTGGACATATTGCTAGAAATTGCAGGACACAAATCAATCAGCAAACACCTAGATATGGAACCAATGGAATCACTTGTCAAATATGTAACAAGATTGGACACACAACAAGATTTTTCAGAATGAACAATGGAGGTTATCATCATAACCCTAACCCTAGAAACTATGCAAGAAGGAATGAAAATGCAAGAAACAAAGAGAAAGGTTGTTGTAGCAATGAAGATGAAGTAAAATTTGTTAAAGGCACAAATCAAGGAGGTATATTCAGCATTGAAGGTAATTAGGAAGGTAATGTATCTGAAGGTAAGAATGAGTCTTTACCTAACCCTTCTTTAAGCACTTAAATTATGAGAATTTCTGTAGTTTAGGAACTTAGAATTAGTATAGAATTAGATTTTGAATGAGTTAAGTTTTGTGCAATTAGATGAAGGTTTGTAATGTTATATTGATGCTATGGTTAAGTGCACAAAAAGAAATATTGTGTTTTGTGAGGTCAGAAAAAGATTTATGGTTGCAGGTTTACAGAATCAACCTTTTGAAATTTTGGCGGCAAAATTATTGAATGCAATGTCAGATCAAGTAAATGCTAAGTGTTAAAAGATTAAAAATTGAAGTTATTATGACTATCAAGTGATTAGAAGTGATTTGGAAGTGAAGAAAGAAGTTTGGAAGTGATTTGCAGAAGTTTGAAGCCCCAATCTAGTGAAAGCCCTAATTTTGTGAATTTAAGGTATTTATCTGACTACTATCTTGAATTAGCTTAAGAAATCAGATATAATCATGGATGTGTCATTGATTCACAACATTAAGGATAAAAACAGACCTAAAAATAAGAAAGATCTAGTTGAACCCTCAGAAAGAGATGCTATTTTAGCCTTATCAGCCATACGAGACGAAGTTCTTCATTTAGAGAATGTTAAAGGTTATCTTGGATGCAAGTATGAAACCCTGAGGGAGTATGATTTTAATGGTGAATATAAGAAATTTTACAACTTAGATATTTTAGTGAAACAAGGTTATGAACATCTTGAAAATAATGAAATCATTGAGTACTCTATGAAGTATGAATTTGATGATGAGGAGTGTACTAAGATCATTTTGAGTAGGATTCATAATGGAAAATTTTGGTTAGAAGATAGAGTTATATCTACATAATTATAGACCTAATTCATGATGTGATTGGATTATCAAAATTTGGTGCAATCCCATTGAATGAGAAAAACATGAGAAAGATTGTGATTGAAAACACTGGTTCAGTATACAATGGCAGAGGTATAGTCATTAGTAAGATTAAGCAAGATGATGTAAAATACTTGTGTAATATTTTGACAACAAAGTTTTGTGGAAGCTCTAGAGAAGATGATATGCCAGCAGGTATGGTACACATTAATTATTTGATGTGTGTGGAGAAGAAGCCTATGGATATGTGTGAAATTCTGAGAATACAGATGTTTGAGAATTTGGAGAAGATAAAGAAAGCTAAATACACTCACTTTAGATTTTCCTCATTGGTTACTTACATGTTCTTCCATTTGCTAAGAAGATTTCCTTACACTATTGAATGGAATGATGGTGAGAATACTATGGCAAGAATCAATAAAGTCTACATGAAACATCTTATTGAGAAGGTTAATGATAGTGTAAAGTTAGTATTGAAAACTTTTCAGAACATTGTGGTAAATAGATCAAGAATTCCTCCATCCCTAGTTGAGAAATACAAAGATGATATATGTTTTGTGGTTGATACTGATTTCACTTACATTGAGGTAGTAGAACCTAGACATGAATTCATGGACCCTCTTGGCTATGAAATCTCTGAAGTTGAAACAAAAGGTTATGTTAGTAGATTGTTGAAAAGTAAAGTTGATGCTCATAGCAATAGATTTGGAACATATGATGAAAAATTTGGTTCAGAAAAGTCACTTAAGGAAGAGAAACAATCAAAGAAGAGAGTGGAGTCTACAATAAAGAAAATTCTAAAAGAATCAGGTATGAGTGAGCAGGAATTTGATATTGTAAAGAAGACTGCAGAAGCAATAAGGAAAAGTGAGATATTATCAGTCCCACCTTTGGCATCTAGTGCAGAACCTATTCAAGTAAAGGTAAAGGTTGAAGAACCTAAGAAAGAACAAGGAATCAGTCAGATAGAGAAACCCTTTTCTTTAGCACCGAGAAAAAGAATGAAGGAAAGTGCATCAGGACTGGGTAAAAGATAGAAAATAATTGTTCCACCAGTACCTAGAAGAGTTGCAGAAATAAAAGATGATGAAGTGACAACAAAGAAGAAATCATGGAAACCAAGGATAGAAAGACTTAATGAAGATATAATGCAGCATGGAGACTTTACCAAAATGAATAAATACTATGATTTATATGGATCCTCTAATAGATTGAATTTTGAGAATACAATGGTTACACATATGATTTTGTCTAACAAGAAATTTGATAATATTCATGGAAAGATACCAGAAGATTTGTACAACAAACTTGTGAGAAGAAAGATGAGAGCACAAGAAGAAGATACCAAAATGAGAGAGAATGTGATTAGACAGTTCTGTGAGATAAGAGATGATGACCATCTTAAATAGATCCTCAAGCCACTTGAAACCCTATTGAGAACCAAAAGAAGAATTATACAAATAATGGGAGGATAGTATGAGCAAGTAAAGACTGAAACTGAACAGGTAGTTGTGCAAGTGCTAGCAAACTTGGTAGCAGGAAAAGATAGCAAAGGTCAATCAGTTGCAGAACCTGTGGAGAAATAGAGTTCAGAACAAGTAGAGGTAGTAGTAGAGGTAGTTGAAGTTGAAGATATTCCCTCTTCTTCCATAAACATTAGCACAAAATCTATGGACATTGAAGGAACTAAAGTTACTTTAGATTTAGATGATACGGTACTCAATAGTTTGGATAACATTATTGACAATTTGGATTTGGGAGAGCAAGAAAAGACTATTGAAACATAGACTACACATACTAAAGTGTAAATGGAAATGAAGGCCCATACTCCTACTAAAACACAAGAAGACATCAGTCTTACTCCTAAGATTGGAAAGGAGAAAGGAATAGAAACATTGATTGAAGATTTGAGCAAGGAAGTTGATGACGATGATCAAATAGAGTTGATCACCTCTTTAAACAAAATTATTGGAAAGAACAAGAATGATAAGAATTTAGAAGGTAGTCTAAAAGATTTGACTGAGAAGCTACAAAGTGTCATATCTACAAAAGTCTTTGATTCAGATTCACTTGAAAGAGAAAAGATGGTAATTAAATCTTTTGATGTTGAATTCACTAATTTAATTGATATTGCTAAGGTTAAGGCTCAGGCAGCTTATGAAGCTAAGATGTTGCAAAACATAAGTCAGAATATCAAAAATGACATTGACAGCCTTGATAGACACATTAAGGACTTAAGGAAACATCTTGAGACTGGAAAGTGTTTGTACATTCAGTGTACAAAATCTAAAAATATTTTAATTGAGGAAGAAAAGAAGATAAAAGAGAAGCAAGATGAGATTGTAGCAGAGACAAACTCTTTGGCCAGCCTAAACATGAAGATCAGAATAGTTGAGAATAAGATCAGAAAATTATGTGATGAAATAAGGACTTTAAATGATGAGAAAAATAAGAAATCTATCAGAATAAACATCTTGAGAGAGCATGTCTCAATCAAGTTGACCATAATTGAAGAGTAGCTAGATGAATGTCTTACTGCTTAGACAACATTTCAAAAATTCAATTTTGAGTCCCTCCAAGCTTGTCAGATTGCAGCATACGGATTGAGTACTTTACTCAATGTAGCAGAATCAATAAAGAAGGCATGGGAGAAAGATTTTGAGACTTGGAAGACAAATTTTTCAGATTGTGTTGCAAGCCTACCGACTTTCCAATAAGACAGTAAGGTAAAAGTTTTGACACAATTTTTTTATATCCCTCTACACCCTTTATTTTGTCATTGTTGTCAAAGGGGGAGAGATACTTAGAAAATTGTCTATATGATAAGGAAGGATACTCATAGGGGGAGTTCTATGGAGTATTATGAAGTGTAATAGATTATTGTATATATTTTGAGGAGATATAAGGATAGTATACTTATTTTATACTATGGCCACAATTTTGATACAAATTTTGAGATTTTGACTTGTACACTTAGCCAATTTTCTCATATGTTGCCACCAATGACAAAGGGGGAGATTGTTGGCAATTTGGCTGAGGTATGTACATAGATGTTGTCATTATGGAAACATATGTTCCCTATGAAGAGTGCATAAGCTGGAAAGTAAGTATGGAAGATCGCAGACTAAAATTGTCTAAGTATGAAACAATGATTTTGACAGAGCACCCTATATAGTTTGTTTTGGCGATGTTCACTAGAGCATGATCAAAGTTTGTGTAGTTGAACATAGACTCTATGGTGTCCAAGGATACCCCATCTCAGTGCACAAAAGAGTATAGATAGTACAGACAAAGTTATGACTATTTTACCGATGACAGAGTACGACTGACAGTGCAGTTTTGAAGACAAAACTAGTAAATGAATTAAGGGATTATTTTTCTTGTCAAAATAATGACTTAATATTATAAAGAGATGACATCCTAGATGTTTACTCTTGGATAAACATATGCAAGTCGACAAGAGAAAGATATTATGTTTGTATCTTGTATAAATAAAGATGTATCGAGCATACTTTAAATGTAACATGTAATATATGTAATTTGTGATAGCAACGAAAGTTGTTGATGTGAAGTTGTAAGCAGTACCATATTGTAATTAGTAAACATTTGTATTACTTGTTTGGGCAGTGAGCTCATCTGGTAATCAGGTTTTGTATCTACAACTCCTAACAGGGTTGAGGCTTCTAACAAGGCCTATAGTCTCTTAACCAGGACTGATACACTATATGATTATAACAGGCTCCTAACAGGGTCAACATCCTTAGCCAGATATCTTTTGATTAGCGGATCTTTGTGGGTACCATCCCCACTGGGGTTTTCCCTTGGCCAAGGTTTCCTTGAGAACATATCATGTGTTATGAGTTCTTTACATTTACTGTTATGTATGCTATTTAGTTTATTATGCTTTGTATGCACTAAAGTAATCTATTATATCCATAAGTGGGCAAAAGTAAAAGTTTGTGAAATACTAATTCACCCCCCCCTCTCAGTATTTCCTATTTCTAACAGGGGTTAATCTTATCAGACATCTCAGAATTAAGTGAAAATTGCACTCCTAGCTAATTTCAATGTCCTGGATCTATTTTCATGATCGAAATCAAAATCTGAGTTTAGCTTGATAGTCAAAATCACATTTCAAAATTTCTCCTTCTTTTGCGCAGTTAGCTGACCATTTGAGGCCTGATCCTTCGATCTTTGTTGGGGCATCTTCATTTCTTCATCCCCATATTTTTCAACCTTCTCATCTTTCATTCACTTTCATTCAATTCATCTCTCTGAGGTCTAAATTCATTTGTATCCTATGTCTCTCTCAGTCAAACCGAGGCATATCTTCACTGCTTGATGGTTATTTTATCATCCTTCATCTTCGATTGTGATTTCTAGTGACTTGATCAAGTTTATCAATTTATTGTTTCTCATCTACCTAATTTTGATTTCGATTCTGAGGGGGCAGTACCTATTAGCTTCAATCTTTGATTCAGCTTATCAATTAACCTTGAGATTCTTATCTCTTATTTGAGACTTGATTATCACCTAGCTATACAGGTGTTGGTCTTGTGTTTCAGCTTATCTTTTTCAGCTTATGCTTATCTTTGTCTGATATGTTCCCATCTATTGAACACACATCTAGGTTGTTTTGTGATCCCAAATCGATCTCACATTAGTCAAAGAGGGGAAAATGTATGCACCCTAAAATGGTCGCCTAGACTTTGGGCCCCCATTCAACAATTTATCAAATCCTTGAATCAATATTTTTCAATTATATCAATTTCCTTGATCAAGTCCTATTTTATCATTTATTCGATTATTCCATGGGCTAACCATTTTATCCTAAATATTTATTTATTTAAAAGGAATTTCCTCCCCTTTTATTAAATAAAAAGCCCCCAGTTTTCCTCTTATCCTAAGTTGCACAAATAAAGTATTATTCTTATTTTATAAAAAAAGAAAAAGCCTTTTTGTCTCATATGGACACAAAAGTCAACTCTTATTTTCTCATTGGAGGATATTTGTGCACATGGATTGCTCCTCTTTCAAGCTCCACCCTTGATTAAATATTTTGCCTCTTAATCTCCATGATCCATCCCTTTTCAATTTCTTTAAAAGGAGAGCTCTTTTCTCATTCTTAGATCCCAACTTTGAATACTAATCTTATGCTACACGATTTCTTGGAGACTTTGGAGCTTTGGAGATCTTCATGCATTTAGATTTCATTCTTGCATCAAGCTTCATGTTTATGCTTTCTAGCTTAGTTTCCTTTATGCTTTAGACTAGCTCACATAGCTTAATTAACAAGGATTTGTAATACTTTCCTTTCATAGCTTAGCTTGCATCTTCATTCTTAGTATACTTGCATTGCATCTTCATTATTTATTCTTGAGGATATTGACATTATTTCTCTTGTCTCTTTGAATCTCCCATTGTGTGGTTTACTAGCAAGGTTGTATGCTTCAATAGCTCTAGCTAAGAGCACCATCAACATCCTTGTGAGTCCATGCCTAGGGAGCTCTAGGTCACTTTCTCAAGGTTTCCCATTCATGGATTCCCTTGGAAGTAATGACTTAGAGAAGTGCACTATTTAGTGTGCACAACTTTATTTTAATGTTTAATAGCCGGTTTATGTTTACTTAGTTCATAAAGTGAGTATGGTTTAATGAATTATGTAAGATAATGCTTACTTGAATGAATATGGGCCTTTTCCCTAAATTATAAGAGAAAGATGATATGGATAGAAGATGTTTTTGAAATCAATATGGAACTAATGATATGAGGAATAATGTTGTTAGATTATTAAATTATGTTTAATGAAATAAACGAGTTAGTAACGTTTACCTTGGTGCATTAAAATTAACATAGACCAATAAAGCTTGTAATTCAATGAACAACTCACAAATCTAAATACATTTCTTTAGTAGGGATGTTAGGGAACATTTAAGGAATTAGGATGATTATATATTGCATCAAGTTTATAAACAAGTGAATAATTATGTTCTATAAATATGAAGTAATGATGAGTATTGTTCTAGCTAACAAAGAAAATAGAAAATTCTTGCATCTTTAGAGGTTTTATGTCTTGTCTTCTTGGGTTCCCTAATGGGGGCATTACATATGGTATCAGAGCCCTAGGTTTCCATAGTGGTAACTCTAGGACTCATAATTATCCTATACATAACACTTAATGTCTTTAGTTCCTTCTTTTGATGTTTTTCTTATGTTAGCAAACTTGAATACTAGACCTAAAAGCTATGTTTTCTATATTTCTACTATATTGTTTTACAAGAGTGCACCTTTTCTCCAGAAAATGATTCATCTAGACAAATTACTTATGTTTTTTCATTCTAGGATCCATGTGGTTCAAGTAGATGTCTTTATAAAATGGTAATGAATTCCTGATGCTTGGGTGTCATCTTCTTATTGTAATCATATTCCTAGAAAATCTAAAAAGTAGTAGGGTAAGTTGTTTTGTAGTTAATCATATCTCCTAACCCTATCATGTTATCATAAATGCTTGCCAAAATGGTTTCCATTTTGATTTTAAATTTTGTATATGCTAGTTTCCTATAAATGATAGTTGACTTCATGATTTTTTATGTCTAACTATTTATACTAGTTAATGTGAATTTACAAGTTAGAATTGAAGTGTTTTGTATTTCTATCATGAAGAAAGATATGATCATAGTAGTACTCACTTTCATAGGGTTGAAAGGATTATAGTGTTGCATGGTATTACTTCCTTGAGAACTTAGGAACTTATATAAATATTTTTTCTTTGAAAATGGTATAACATGTTTGAAATTAGGTAATTTTTGATATTTATAGATCTGGTAAGAGTAAGAAGTATCTCCCTCTCATATACCTTCTTGAAGTAAGAAATTGAAGACAAAAGAAGAAATCTATTATTGATAATCAAATTCATCTCTCCCTTCTGATTTTAAGGAATAAGTCTAAAGGACTAAGTTTCTCAGGAAAATCAATGTGTCATTGAAATGAATTTGCTTAATTAGAGGAAACCCATGGGTAAATTACCTATGTCCCCAAGGTTTCCTAATAAATATGATTGTAGTACACATTTTGTTGAAAGGATAAGTGTTTTATTTATATGGTAAGAATTTTGACTTATATGTGATCCATGGTATTTGTATAAGTTAAGATATAATGTAAACCATTGATTATAAGGGAAGAGTATGATGCTATATAAATGAATTATTGTATAAGTATATAAAAGAAAATAAAATAGACTACATGTCATATAGAATTAAAGTATTCATTAAAATGATTTTCACTAAGTGTACCTCTTTGCTAGATGACTAGTGAGGGGTTAGGATCCTAGATGAGTATTATGAAAATAAATTATTGTAGTAATAAAATACTAAGTTGGCATTTTATGTGTGAATTGTGAGTATCAATTTAGTTTTTTGAAATTAACAATATTATTACTAGTATAAAGGTGTGATGAGTCATTATAAATAGAATAGTTGCATGTTTATGATAATATATTTAAGTCAAATATTAGAATTTTCTTAAAGAGGAAGTGTTAACATAATATTTATACTTATGTCATATAATAATATGAATCATGTTGTTAATGCATAGAAGGATAATACTACATGTGGTTACTCCTCAATATGTTCCTATTAAGATAGTTATAAAATGTATGTGCATAAGGCTAATTGGTTAAAAGTGTTAGTGAAAGAGTTGATTGAATAAAAAAGGTAGTTGTAGAACTCATGTATTTCTACCTCTCTCAATGAATCTATGACTATTTTTGAAACATAGTGTAATATATATATATATATATATATATATATATATATATATATATATATATATATATATATATATATATATATATATATATATATATATATATATATATTGAATAGGGTTAAAATAGATTCAACACTATTCAGATGTAAAAGGAAAAGAGGGAAATATGAGATCTATTCCCAAACCCAAATTCTCAAAGAAGAGATCCAATTTGATCAACCAAGAGGTTAATACACAATCGAATCAATTTATGGAGAATATGGAAGAGAGAGAGAGAGAGAGAGAGAGAGAGAGAGAGAGAGAGAGAGAGAGAGAGAGAGTAAATCCAATATTTCCCTATGAATAAAATTTTATGCTTGGAGTATGAAATAACTGAAATACAAATACTAACCTCAAATTAGGGTAGATATGGAAAATGTTAAATTCCTATGTTTGTGTGTACTTTCAGGCAATTTTGAAGCCTATTCTAGAGTGGAAATGTCGAGACAGAGAAAACCCAGAAATATTTCTCCAAGATGAGCTCAAGTTGGGTTTTACCCTCATAAAAGGTCAAATACTACATTCTTTATTTGAAGTCCGATTCAAATTCTGTTTGCAGATCTCAGAAGTTTGCTGAAAAGGGTATCTGAATTTGCTCTTAGATCCAAAATTTTGCACCTGTACCTAAAAGAAAATAGGGGTTTTTTTTTTTTTTTTTGATGGGTTTGCCTTGGTCAAACCCCGGTTTGGAATCAACCTTAATATTGAAATTGAAATAGGAATGCTAGCAAGTAGTAGAAAAGGATCTAACAATGAAGCTATGCAATTCAATAGATATGCAATTGTATTTTGAATGTAAACAAGTATATTGATATGAAAGCTTGAACAAACAATAAATGTAAATCAAACCTCCATGATTGTATGCTTAGAATCCACCTTGATAAGAGAATGGAATGGATCATGAAGATGAACAAAGAATCTTGAAGGAAGATCACACCATCCTGATGGCTAGATCTAAGGTTTGAATGATGAATCTTGAATGCTTGAATGAAATCCCTTCAATGGATTAAATGCTTGAATCCTTGATATTCAATGGAGAACTTGGATGGAGAAAAAGACTTTAATGCTTGAATGGATGCTTGCTTGATCACTTTGAGAGCTTGCACATGAAATTGCTTGAGATGAGATGTGAAAATGAGAGAGGAAGGCCTCCTTTTATAGTCAACTAGGTCACAATCCTCTAGAGGGGCCACCTTGGAGAATTAAATCCTAATTAGGTCCTAACCTTTAGAGAATATACCTAGATTAAATGCAATAAAGGATTTACCATCCTGAAACCTAAAATGATTAACCTGAAGGCGGGAAAATAAATATCTCGAAAGCTCAAATCCCAAAAATTTTGGATTCTGAAAATTTGAATGAGGGGGGCAAAATCAAGCTTGGACCTGGGGTAAAAGCACAAAGCTGTGTCACATTTCAGGACAACGTATCAGCACAGCTATATTTGAGTATTTCTAACTAAAATTATTTTTTGTCAAACATATGGTCTAGCTAGATTCATTCTAGCTAAGTTAGATAAGTTCTTCACCTTTTCCAATTGGAAATATCTATTAAATGCATATTTTATAACAATTACTAAAGAAATAAAATTATTTCAGAAAAGCGATGTTTCAATAACTCTTACTCTTTTTAATGATATTTTTTTACAAATATAAAAATACCATTTTTTAGAGCACATAGTCAAGATTATCATCATATAATTTTTATAGTATTTCAATTAGATCTAATATATTATAATTTCAAAATACTACAAGTAGGTATTTTAACATTCGAGAACAAGATGCTTCAAAAATAGAAAAAAGATAGTAAAGCTTATCAAAAAAATTGAAAATTTATATTTAACACTAGTGGAGAGAGTTATCTTCAAGAGTGTGTAATTTATTTTCTGAATGGTGTAGATTTGATAGGGGAAATTTGACGCGAGATGAAAACTGTCGATTTCAGGTAAGTTTGACTTTGAGTAGTTATAACAGAGAAAATATACATTGAAAACTAATTTTTCTTGTTTTTTGCACTAGCTATACATTTTATCTATGACATATTTTGAAATCAAAGAAAAAAGAGATTATTTGCATATACTTTTTTGGTGCGAACAAGACCCTCATTTTTCAGCAAGTAAAAAATGGACTTAAAAAATTTAAAAACCATATGAATTCTTGTTCAAAAAAAATTAAAAAAATTATAGCCATAAACTTCATTCACTTTTACACATTTCATTAGTTTACATCATCTCCAAATTTTAAACATAAATGCCATTTTTATGTCATTAAAGTTAAAATTTTTGTGTGTTGTTGACCTTTTCGTTTATAAAAGTGTGACATAGCTTTGTACTTTTACCCCCTGACCTAGTCAGGTTTGACCTTGATCCTAACCTAGTTAGGTTTGAGATTGATCCTGACCTAGTTAGGATCAACCTCAAATTTGACCCTGGGCCTAGATTCAGTCAGAGCCAAGTCAGGGGGTCCCGGGGATGCCTAGAAACCTAGAAATGATATCAGACAGGACAAAATGTCTAGGATAGATATAAAATTCTATGATGACTATGATGAAAGCCAGGAGGAACTATTTCTAAATCCTACCTAGAAAAAAAATCCATGGAAGATGGAAGTTAAGGAGAATCCTTGAGATCCTAACCCTAGTTTCACCTAGAATGAAGAAATCAAGTGCTCGGAAGAAGTGGAAAGTAGGGAGAAAGCTAGATACATGCAAAGACCTAATCAAGGTACTTAACATGACCCTAAATCCCTTACTCGGAGGGCTAAGCCCTCTTATCATTGAAGTGCTTCCATTTTAAGATGATACATTAAGCCCTCACTTTAGCAAGAGTATGGACTCGATGCAAACTCTTGGTAAAGGAGAAGAAAGAGAAGATCCTAGTGGATTCACAATGAGATAAAATAACACTTAGTTAAGGACACAAGACCTTAGACTAAGGATTATAATTCAACATATATGCATTAGGGTGTCGAAAGAACAAGGGTTAGTACTAAACAACCCAAATCAATTAGCATAAGAAACCTCACTAAGAAATATTTCTCATACTAATATCATATTTGGAAAGCTATCATAAAAGCATAAATGTTTACATAAGAAAGAAAAGAACAACACTATAAATAACATAGCTTCATGATCCCATCCTATTAGCATGAAAGAAAACAAGAGAGAAAAGAGAAAGTGATTACCTCACCTAGTAAGATGCCTACCTTACCGTGAATCACCCTAGAGGGAGATCCCAATAGGTTCACCCATAAACTATGCTTGCAATTGCAATGCATCTTCTGACAACTTCTGGAATACCCATAGATCCACCTTCTTGTATCACTATGAATATGAGATGTGTGTCTCCTCAATATTTAGCAACTTACATGCGTTACCTTCGAAAGATTTAGCATATGGATGCATGTCTTTTCAAGATTTAGCAACTTATGTGTGTTACCTTCCAAGATTTAGCATATTTGAAATTGGAAATGCGTGTCCCTTCATGATTTAGCAACTTATGTGTGTTACATTCAGAGGATTTAGTATATTAAAAATTTTGAAAAATGCGTGTCTCCTCAGGATTTAGCAACTTATGTATATTACCATCAGAAGATTTAGCATATAAATGTGTGTCTTTTCAGGATTTAGCAACTTATGTGCATTACCTTCCAAGATTTAGCATGTAAAAATAAAAAACTGAGTATAAGGGAGGCCCTATATGTACCCCCTCCTTAATATGGAAAAAAATACTATTTTGACATGTTAAGGAAAGAAAAGAACAAGGATAATGCCTTCCTCAACATTAAGACAATATCCACAAACAACACCCAGTCCAAGCCAAGAAGGTCACATCTCCTATGAGGCAATGGAAGGGATGAGTGTAAAGAGATATCATGCAAGAAGTGAAAAGAAATTAACCCTTATGAGGGATAGCACACTATTTAGTTTCCAAGGTGAGAGATACATCAACCATGGGAACCCAATGTCAAACAATAAAAGAGGTTGTTATCAAGGACATAGATCTTCAATGTAAACCAAAATTTTCATGTCTGATTGGATGTCACATAATAGATAAATACTTCTTAACCAAGGAAAGAGGTGAATCTCGGAAAGACAAAAAAGAAGGAGATGGCATCCTTGCCCCCCAAGTGTAGGAGAAAAGATGGAAGAGGATACCTACTTCACAATGCAAGGAGATATCATGTTTACAACAATAATGTATGCTATATCCTTAGTGAGGGATATTGACCCCTACATCAAGAATATAGATAATCATGAAAAGGATATGTCACTCATGGAAAAGGATCCTCAAATGAAAGAGATATTATCAACAAGACCCCCACCAAAGAGGAGTGCTTTAAAATAAAATATCATCTTTCAACAGCAAGAACAAAGATTTAATCATCAACCCCCCTGCAAACAAGAGGAAGAGGAATCTTTGGAACAAGGGAAATAATTCTAAAACCAAAGCAAGGGTGAGAGTTTATAAAGAACATCATTTGCAACATAGAGAAGAAAGGATGACTTAGGACAATAGCTTCTCATGTAAAAAGGTTATCCATAGTCAGAATATTTGTCAATATGTTGAAATAATATTACAATATAAACAAATACCACTAAGTTAAGGGAAGAAGTTCCCTAAATAAAGAGAAAGAAAGAGGTACCTTGTCCTCTAGGAATAAAGACAAGGGATACCTTCGCAAAACACATGTCTTAGAAAAGATATCTTGAAAATAAAATATATATTCCATGGATGATTAAAAACATGTCACATCTACCCAATTCTTCACATAATCTAAAAGATGAATAAGGCTACCACATAAATCTCTAACAAAATTTTTTAAATGTAGGTAGACTAGTGTCAGTCAACTTCACAAAATCATAAGCAAGAGCAAAGTGAAGGGTCATCAACATAATGAAGTGAATGATACTTTCATAAACATCATAGGTATGATAAATATATGCTAAAAGAAGAGTAATGAAGAACATAACTATACACCAAAGCATCTTAATAGTTGCCATAGAAAATGAAATGCAAGAAATATTTTTGGATTTTATTGAATATATAATTTTTTTGTGGATTTTTGAATGTAAAATGCAAGAGCATCAACTAGATCTAATCTAAATGCAAGAAAGGATCTAAAATCTAACACAATAGGGCATCGAATTCAACAAAAGAAAAGGAGAGTAAGTATGTTGGGTTCACCAAAATGAACAGGGTTAAAATGGATTCAACACTATTCAGATGTAAAAGGAAAAGGGGCAAATATGAGATCTATTCCCAAACCCAAATTTTGAAAGAAGAGATCCAATTTGATCAACCAAGAGGTTAATACACAATCGAATCAATTTATGGAGAATATGGAAGAGAGAGAGAGAGAGAGAGAGAGAGAGAGAGAGAGAGAGAGAGAGAGAGAGAGAGAGAGAGAGAGAGAGAGAGAGAGAGAGAGTAAATCCAATATTTCCCTATGAATGAAATTTTATGCTTAGAGTGTGAAATAATTAAAATACAAATACTAACCTCAAATTAGGGCAGATCTGGAAAATGTTAAATTCTGATGTCTATGTGTACTTTCAGGCAATTCTAAAACCTGTTTTGGACTAGAAATGCCAAGACATAGAAAACCCAAAAATCTGTCTCCAAGATGAGCTCAGGTCAAGTTTGACCCTCATAAAAGGTCAAATACTACATTCTTTATTTGAAGTCCGATTCGAATTTTGTTCGCAGATCTCAGAAGTTTTCCGAAAAAGTATCCAAATTCACTCTCAGATCTAAAATTCTACACCTGTACCTACAAGAAAATGGGGGTTTTTGTTGTTTGTTTGAGGGGTTTGCCTTGGTCAAACCCTGGTTTGAAATCAACCTTAATATTGAAATTGAAATAGGAATGCTAGCAAGTAGTAGAAAATGATCTAACAATGAAGCTATGCAATTCAATAGATATGCAATTGTATTTTGAATGTAAACAAGTGTATTGATATGAAATCTTGAACAAACAATAAGTGTAAATCAAACCTCCATGATTGTATGCTTAGAATCCACCTTGATAAGAGAATGAAATGGATCTTGAAGATGAAAAAAGGACCTTGAAGGAAGATCACACCATCATGATGGCTAGATCTAGGGTTTGAATGATGAATCTTGAATGCTTGAACCAAATCTCTTCAATGGCTTAAATGCTTGAATCCTTGATCTTCAATGGAGAACTTGTATGGAGAAGAGGACTTGAATGCTTGAATAGATGCTTTCTTGATCACCTTGAGAGCTTGCACATGAAATTGCTTGAGATGAGATGTGAAAATGAGAGAGGAAGGCCTCCTTTTATAGTGAACTAGGGCACAATCCTCTAGAGGGGCCACCTTGGAGAATTAAATCCCAATTAGGTCCTAACCTTTAGAAAATATACCTAGATTAAAGGCAATGAAATGATTTACCATCCCAAAACCCAAAATGATTAACCCAGAGGCAGGAAAAAAATATCCCAAAAGCCTGAATCTAGGAAATTCTAGATTCTGGAAATTTGAATGAGGGGGGTAAAATCAAGGTTGGACTTGACCTAGTTAGGTTTGACCTTGATCCTGACCTAGTTAGGTTTGAGCTCAATCTTGACCTAGTTAGGATCAACCTCGAATTTTACCTTGGGCCTAGATTTAGTTAGAGACAAGTCAGGAAGTCCCAGGGATGCCGAGAAACCTAGAAATGATATCAGACAGGACATAATGTTAGGGATAGACATAAAATCCTATGATGACTGTGATGAAAGCCAGGAGGACCTATTTATGAATCCTACCTAGAAAATAGAGCCATGGAAGAGGGAAATTAAGGAGAATCCTTGAGATCCTAACCCTAACTTCACTTAGAATGAAGAAATCAAGTGCTTGGAAGAAGTGGAAAGCAGGAAGAAAGCCAAATACATGCAAAAACCTGATCAAGGCACTTAACATGACGCCAAACCACTTACTCGAAGGGATAAACCATCTTATCATGGAAGTGCTTCCATTTTAAGATGATATACATACATACATACATACATACATACATACATACATACATACATACATACATACATACATACATACATACATACATACATACATACATACATACATACATACATACATACATATATATATATATATATATATATATATATATATATATATATATATATATATATATATATATATATATATATATATATATACACCCCTAAATCCAAATTCCCAAAAGGAGAGATCCAAATTGATCAACCAAAAGGTTAATGCACAAAAGGATCAATCTATGGAGAATATGAATGAAGGAGAAAACTTTATTTATTTTAATGAAAATCATGTATTGAAATATTAATTGAATAGATGACAAATACTAACCTCAAAATAGGGAAAATATGGAAAATGCTGATTTTTTATGTCTGTGTACAGTTTAGGAGATTCTTCAACCTGATTTGGCCTAGAAATACAGAGATAGAGAAAACCCAGAAAACTTTTTCAATTCTAAGGGAGGTCGACCTTGACCCAAATGGTAGGGCACAATCTTACCCTAGGGCACATTCTTACCCCCCACTGAAGGTCAACCTTGACCTGAAACAACGCCGATGGAAATTCTATTTGTGAATCCTGAAAGTTTGTCAAAAAAGGTATCCAGATCTACACTGATATTCCATGTCCCACACCTATACTTGCAAGAAAAATGGTTTTGATATTTGGATGAGGGGTTTGCCTTGGTCAAACCCTATTTTTCAATCAACCTTAATAATGGAATTGAAATAGAGAATGCTAGCAAGTAGTAGAAGTAAATCTTACAACGAAGCTATGATATTCAATAGATATGCAATTGTATTTAAAATGTAAACAAGTATATTGATATGAAAGCTTGGACTCAACAATGTAAATCAAAACCATAAATGTAAATCAAAACCTCCATGATTGCATTCTTGGAATCCACCTTGAAAGGAGAATGAATGGATCTTAAAGATGAACAAAGGATCTTGAAGGAAGATCACACCATCATGATGGATAGATCTAGGGTTTGAATGATGAATATTGAATGCTTAAACCAAATCCTTCAAAAGCTTCAATGATTGAATCCTTGATCTTCAATGGAGAACTTGAATGCTTGAATGGATGATTTCTTGAATTCTTTCTCACTTGATTTTCTTGGGATAAACTTGATCTCAAAACTTGATCTCTTTATCATGAAAGTGGATGGATGAAATGAGAGAGGAAGGCTTCTTTTTATAGTGATCTAGGGCACAAAATTATAGAGAGGCTTCCATTAGAGAATTAAATCCCAATTAACCTTAACCCATATATATGGACCTAGATTGATTGCAATTTAAGAGTTTACCATTCCAAAATTAGAAACAACTGACCTGGAAGCGGGAAAGTAAAACTTTTCAAAGCCCAATATCTTGAAACCTTTGAAACTTGAAAATTGGACCCAAGGTCAGGGTCAATGTTGACTCTACCCTAGGTAAGAGTTGAGGTCAAATCTACCCTAGGTCAGGGTTGAGGTTGACCTTGACCCAGGAGGTCAACTTTGATCCTGAGGTCCCAAATCTCAAATTCTTAGGACCAGGTGCCAGGAAAAGGATAGAAATAGGTGGAGAGAGAAGAATAATAGGGGAAAAAGCTAGATCCATGCAAAGACCTATTGAAGGTGCTTGACATGACCCCAAACCACTTATTCAAAGGGCTAAACATTCTTATCATGGAAGAGCTTCCATTTTAAGATGATACATTAAGCCCCAACTTTAGCAAGAGTATGGATTCGATGAAAACTCCTGGTAAAGGAGATCATAATGAAAAGATAATATTATTGAAATCAAAGGGACAAAGGAAACCTCAAGCCCCTAAGGACTCAAGTTTTTGCCAAATCCAAGATTACAATAAGAGATACATCTCTAGGAAAAAAAAAAGAGAAAGCGAGAAAGAGTGTGATTACCTCACCCAATGAGAACCTATGTCCCATTGTGAACCACACAAGAAAATAGTGCAACTAGAAAGATGGAATTGAACCACCTAGTGAATGTGGCTTCTCACTAGTCAACCCATCAAGGATTCACCCTCAGGAATATTATATTCTACAAGAGTAAAACCAAAAACAAAAGAGATCCAATCTTAAGGACACCTTCAACCTTAAGGGATCAAAAAATTTGAAATTGGAGGGATCAAGAGATCCTAAATAAAAATCCATGCTTTAAGAATTAGTCACTAATCCATAAAGGGAGAAAAGTATCTTGAAAAATAATATATTTATATTGAAAAGTGTCTGTGTTCAATAGGTGAGCAGAGTGTATGCCCCCATGTTAAAGTCATTGCTAACACTTTAACAGGAGCAATGGCTTTAACGGAAACATAAACAACTCCATTGATTAGGTTTCCACTATGAGATGCCCCTAGATGAAGACAAATCAAGGGAAATACCACATAAACATACAGAGAACACATAAGGGATCTACCTGCTATGGGATTAGTATGATCATAAGATTATATATATATATATATATATATATATATATATATATATATATATATATATATATATATATATATATATATATATATATATATATATATATATATATATATTATATTAATACAAATGAATTGACATCATTCCCCAAAGAAAGTTGAACTACAATCACAATGGAGGAAATATCACATGTAAAAAATAACATGAAACAACATATGGAAGAATAGAGATACATATAAAGGAATTCTATAACAGGTTTGATTCCTTTATCACCTCGTACCAACAAATTAACAAGGGTTGTATAAAAGAATCTAACAACATTTAGCAAACACATCAGGGGAGAAGCACAATACAATAGGCAAACACACAAAAAAGCTACCATAAAAGGACAAGCTAATCAAGCACACCACCTAATCTCCCCATCTTATTCTATATCATTTAGGGAAGGTGGGTAGCTCGTAAGAGGGACTATATCCAACACAATAGGAATGATAGCCAATTCCAAACAAGGATCCTCTTGAGAATCATGATGTTCGATACTAGGTTTAAGTGTTGATTGTGATGAAAGCATATTAGGTAAATCAATGTCAATGTCAATAGTCGCATATTCATCATTAACATCATCAAGAGTATCTTCTTCATCTAGATTAATCAAAATAGGATCTAAGATATGAAAATAATAATCATAATCTTGCATTTTAACATCATTATTAGCAACAACTTCTTCTAACACATCATGCATAGGCTTATCAAAACAAGGTAAATAATTTTAAAGAATAGAATTACGAGCTTTATCTTGAGCATGATGCTTCTTACAACATTCATTAGCAGATCGATTATGTTTTATCTTGTTTGAAATATGTTGAGAACTAGGAGGAACAACTACTAGATCTATCATAGGTTCTATAGGAGGATTAATAGGATTATTAGCAGACTAACAAGCAATAGTAGGAGCTTGATTAACATATGTAGAATTCATAGATAAAGGAGGTATGGAAGGTGTAGGAAAAATACCATGATTAAGATCTATCAGAGGCATACTTAACTCGAGAAACTTACAATGCTTATAGGCTTGATATGAATGGAAAAGATTATCAAGTCGAGAAGGACATGAATTAGGTAATAAAGGCCAAAAGAAGTCAAGAGTATCACAATCCCTGGGCCTAGAAGGTTGATATAAACTATGATTAATCCATAAAATATGATTATGGATAGGTGAAGCAACAACATGCATGACATTTAATCATGGCAAACCAAGCTTAACTTGAAACTGATTAGAAGTAGGAACAAAAACAAAGGTAGTGTTCACAATTTTACCACAAAGTTCAACTGACAAGTTAATAGAACCAAATGATGGATACAAAAAACCATTACAAGTTTGAATCCACACATCTGATGTCTCATAAGAAGCATTGCAAGTTTTTCATAAAAAGATTTTCTTTAGTAATAACATTGACTAAGGATGTAGGATCAACAAGATAACCATGAGTATATATCTGAGAAATCCTAGCATAAATGTAAAGGGGACCATCAGGAGCCTTAATAGTCTCAGAATCATCAAAGGTAATCAAAATTTCCCGAGGTCTTTTATTCTTAGATTGTTTTTGAGGTTTAGGTTGAATTTTCAATTTAGGCTGCGGTTTTGGTATAGGTTGAGATGGAAGTTGAGATTGAAGCCGAGGTTGAGGTACATATTGAACAACATGCTCCACTTGATTAACAATGTGATTAAGATCATCCATGTTTGAATCATAAACAATATCCATAGAAGATGGTTGAGCAATGGTATTAGTATCATGTGTAGGTAAAGGATTTGTATAGATTTGAAGGTTTTGATTAGGAAGAGAGACAAATTTTTTCCTGCTACTAGCAAGATTAACAATAGATAATGCATTAGAGTCAATTAATTCTTGAACCTTTTATTTTAAAGAATAATATTTAATCTAGGTATCATGACCACTCTAAAGATGATATTGACAAAAAGATTTAGGATCAAAGGATTTAGATGCAATCGTAGCAGGTAAAAAGGTTGAATAGGAGGTAAAGTAATCATATTAGAAGTTAAGAACCTATTCATGATAGAATCTAAAGATTTAGAAAGAGGAGTAAACATATGATTTAATCAAAAAGTAGTGGATGTAGATGTGGCATTGTGAGATGCAACAAAAACTTGATCAACAACTACATTTTCTTGTTTGTTTATCTTGACATAGTTGTTGAATTTTTGAAATTTGTTTGGATTAGGAGCAACATTAGTCTTATCAACTGGAACATGAGCCATTGGAGTGTTGCTCTCAAATTGAGTCACTTGTAATTGATAATGATGAAGCACTGCACAAAGTTGTTGAAAAGAGGTAAATTGAGTAAGCATAATCTTATCTATAATATCCTTTTGTAAATTTGGAAAAAACATATGTTGAATATCAATATCAAGAATAGGATAGGAAATCTGAGCATGTAAATACTTAAATCTACCAATAAATTTAGTCAATTTTTCCTTAGCACTTTGTTTACAATGCATTAAATTAGTCAAAGACACTTGCAGACCAATGTTATTTTGAAACTGTTGAATAAAAACATTAGCAAGTTTTGGAAATGAGTCAATAGAATAAGGAGGCAAGGAACAGTACCATTGTAAGGCCTTGTCATGAAAAGTTCTAGCAAACAACTTGGCTAAAATCCTATGGTCATGAGCATAATCACTACAAAGGATTTAAAATGTTTTAACATGATGAATAGGATCTCCCTTACCATTATAATTCTCAAGATGAGGCATATCAACTTGCTGAGGAACAAGAGTATGAATGATGTCTAGGGACAAAGGACTTCCCATGTCACATATAGGAATACTAAACTTGTTTTGAGTTAAGGATGCAAGTTGTTGTTGTAAAGATGACATAGTTTGAGCCAAATTGATGATTTTTTAATCATTAGAGGAAATAGGAGGAATATCAAGATTATAAACAATAGGTAAAGTGTATGAAGCTGCAAGAATGGAAGACACAACTAGAGGAACACTTGGAACCACAGTTGGAAGAGGATTGGAATAAGTAAAAGGAACATTATGATAAGAAGGTTGTGATGTAGGAAGGCACACATGAGGAACACTCAAAGGAATAGAGGGAACCATTGTAGTCACCAAAGAAGGAGTATAGGTAGGAATACTAGATAAAGGAACATAAGAAGGATCAACGCTAGTAACTAGAGAAATCAACCCTAACTCTTGAGCTTCCTGAGCTAAAGGTTTAACATTTGAATTCACAAAATTAGTAATACCACATAAGACATTAACACCTTGATCACTATCACGAAGAACTTTCTTAAGAGCCTCTATAGCTTGAATGGAATCTTCATTATGGTTTTCTTGAATAAGCCAATTACCCATTTTGTCAAGTTTAGTTGAAATGTTTTAGACTTGTTCAGGAGAAACTCTTAAAGAATCATCTTCATCATGAGATGAGTGAGAAGATTTTTTCTCCATAATAAGATTGGAATAATGAATAATCAAATTGTCATCCGGGATCCTCAGGAAAGGAGAAGAAAATTCAGGATCAAAGGCACCCATGAGTCTATGACTTCATCTAGCTGGAATGTTATACATAGGACTAGAGGTAGTAAAGCTCATATACCAATACAATGCAAATGAACTAAAATAAGAAAACATAAAACATGAACAAATGAATATTTTTGTATTTTAAAGAGATTTTGCAATTTTTTTGTATTTTTAAAATATAAATGCAAGAAATCTACTTGTATGAGCATGCAAGATTTAACATAAAAGGTAAATCTAACACCATAAACACAATAGGGCATCTAATTCCACAAAAGAAAAGGGGTAAGCGTGTTGGGTTCACCAAAATGTAATATATATATATATATATATATATATATATATATATATATATATATATATATATATATATATATATATATATATATATATATATATATATATATATATATATATATTATGAATAATTTATTTTGTGTGATGATGGGAAAGGAAAGACAAGATCCACCCCTAAATCCAAATTCCCAAAAGGAGAGATCCAAATTGATCAACCAAAATGTTAATGAACAAAAGGATCAATCTATTGACAATATGAATGAAGGAGAAAACTTTATATTTTGTTATGAAAAGCATGTATTGAAATCTTAATTGAATAGAATAAAAATACTAACATCAAAATAGGGCAAATCTGGATCAAAATAGGGCAAATCTGGAAAAGGCTAATTTATGATGTCTGTGTATAGTTACAGGAGATTCTGCAACCTGATTCAATGTGGAAATGTAGAGACAGAGAAAACCCATAAAACTTTTTGAATTTTGAGAGAGGTAGACCTTGACCCAAATAGCGGGGCATAATCTTACCCCCCACTAAAGGTTGACCTTGACCCAAAACAACTCTGATGGAAATTCTATTCATGGATCCTGAAAGTTTGCCGAAAAGGGTATCTAGATCTGCACTGATATTCGTTATCCCGGACCTATACTTGCAAGAAAAATGGTTTTTTATATTTGGATGAGGGGTTTGCCTTGGTCAAACCCTAGTTTGGAATCAACCTTAATAATGGAATTGAAATAGGGAATGCTAGCAAGTAGTAGAAGTAGATCTTACAATGAAGCTATGATATTCAATAGATATGTAATTGTATTTGAAATGTAAACAAGTATATTTATATGAAATCTTGGACTCAACAATGTAAATCAAAACCATAAATGTAAATCAAAACCTCCATGATTTCATGCTTTGAATCCACCTTGAAAGGAGAATGAATGGATGTAGAAGATGAACAAAGGATCTTGAAGGAAGATCACACCATTATGATGGATAGATCTAGGGTTTGAATGATGAATCTTGAATGCTTGAACCAAATCCCTTCAAAGGCTTGAATGCTTGAATCCTTGATCTTCAATGGAGAACTTGAATTCTTGAATGGATGATTGCTTGAATTCTTGCTCACTTGATTTTCTTGGGAGAAAACTAGATCTCTTGATCATGAAAGTGGATGGATGAAACGAGAGAGGAAGGCTTCCTTTTATAGCGATCTAGGGCACAAACTTCTAGAGAGGCCAACATTGGAGAATTAAATCCCAATTAACCTTAACCCCTAGAAATGGACCTAGATTAAATTCAATTTAAGAGTTTACCATTATGAAATCTAAAACAACCGACCCAGAAGCGGGAAAATAAAACTTTCTAAAGCTCGATATCCCGAAACCTCCAGAATTTGAAAATTGGACCCAAGGTCAGGGTGGAGGTTGACTGTGCCCTAGGTCAGAGTCAAGGTTGAATTTGTCCTAAGTTAGGGTCGAGGTTGACCTTGACCCAGGAGGTGAACTTTGACCCTGAGGTCCCAAATCTCAAATTCTCAGGACCAGATGCCATGAAAAGGTTGGAAATAAGTGGAGAGAGAAGCAAAACAAGGGAAATAGCTAGATCCATGAAAATACCTATCCAAGGTGCTTGACATGATCCCAAACCACTTACTCGGAGGGCTAAAAGTTCTTATCATGGAACTGCTTCCATTTTAAGATGATACACATAGTAAATTTGAACAAACTCTTTCTATTAATTTTTATAATTAGGTATATTCATAAGAAAGCATATGATATATAAATTTCATGGATATGAAAGTAGCAATGTACTTAGTTAATAATTAAATCTTGAGATGAAACTCTAACTTAAGATTCGTGATTAAATTTATTAGATTCTCTTTATGAGTATGGATAATGTTTTGATAATAGAATACTAACAATTTTTGTAGATAATTATAAAAGATGCCTTAGATTACATTCCTTGAAGAAGTTGTGTATTAATTCTTGTATGTAAGTTTTATGTTCGATATTCTCCTATGACATAGCATAGACCTTTAAGGGTAAGAAGTAACTTTTTTTTTTAATAAAAGAGATATCTATGTTGCATATTCTAAAATATTAGTACTCATAGAACTAAGTGCTAATGTAAATGGTAAGTTTTGAATATTTGTAATATTTTAGTCTTGAATGATTACAAAAGTAGATTTGACATAGTAGTGTTTTATGTAGTCTGATTGTGAAAGAAATAACCCCCATATCACTTTTGTATTGGCCTTATATAGAGCATAAATTTTGGGCCCCAATTCATAATTGCATGTTTTATTTAGGAATGTTAAGATATACCTTGTTATTGGAGGCACTCTTGAATCATGAGGTGTAATTGTTGTAAAATGTTTTCATGTTGTAATAATGAATGTATAGAAAGCTTGGGGTATTATTGCATGTTTTTTTTTCAAATTTTTCTTCCTATATAGAGATTGTAAGAAAATGAAGACCTCATCATAGAAAATTTAATATCACACCTTTTACCTAGTATATTGATGTTAGACTAAACTGGAAACTAGTAAAAAGGAACACTAAAGAGTTACAAGTTGGTGTAAAAGGGTAAAATAATAGTGAATTTTGTAAATATACTTTGATTTTAGGTATCTTATTATCAAATTTATTGTAGGAAGTATTATAATTGATGTTTTTGCATTATAGTAGTTATTTTCAAATTCTTTTTGTGACTTAATTGTTGGAATTTTCGCAGCCTATGTTATTGATATTCGTTGTTTTTTCATTTTTGTCAACATATGTTTCAGTAAGGGAATCCATAAGTTGTAGATATAATGGATGGACATGTTCCAAGGAATTGTATGGAAATGTAGGAAGACTAATTAGCTCTTGTGAAATGAGATATGTGTAGCATAAATTTTTTACTACTCACGGTTGTGTTCACATTTGTTTATATGCTCAGTTTCTCCAGATATAGATGAATTGGTGAAGATTGGTTACAAGGCCAGTGACTGGGAAACTCACAGAGTTGGTCTCAGTAGTTGCAGTATAACTTCAGTATGAAAATGAATTAAACCTTACAAGAATGGGGAATGACATAAGACACATGCCTGAGAGTCTACTATGTGATTTCATAGTACTACTATGATTGGTGATGTCATATATGATGTGTACCTCAACAAAGATCTATTTGGAAGATGACCCAAGAGTGATAGCATGTTCCTGAATAGGGTAAGTGAAAGAAGTTGGGTGCCAATTTGACGGAAGTCTTGTAGAATTAGAAGATGTCGCTTGGAATGAGCACCCTTTTTCAAAAATTGGGCACTCGATTTAGGTTCGGCCGCTCAATCCAATATTCAAAAAATGGGTGCCCATTTTTTGAAAAATGAGTACCCATTTTTTGCAAAATAGATACCCATTTCAAAACGGATGTCTATTTTTTGTTTATGACTAGAAATGCATTTTAACACTCCAATTTTTTTAAAGAAACGGGTGCCCATTTTTTGAATTGTAAATAACAGGCACCTATTTCTTAAGACATGAGCGGGAAACACACATCTACATCAAATTTCATTTCAAAATAGGTTTGGTTTAGGCTTGGTGGAACCAAGCCTATGCCTTGACATACAAAACTTAGGTTAAGGCACTTTAATGCCCGATTTTTGCCTTGTCGTAATTTTTTTAAGGCCTTCCTGATCATATTTTTTCACAAAACAAAATCTATTAGAGTTGTCACTATCCTAATTTCAAAAATGTAAATTTCATAGTGATATTATTTTCACCTTTTTGCATTGTTTATTAGTTAAAAGTGGTACCTAAATGTAAAATAGTGAGGTTCACTAAAACTTTAATAACTTTTTTTTTAGATTTTTTGAAAAATAAATTATCTAACATCAATCTACATACAATTCTCTTGAAGATAAAAAAAAAAGGAGAATTTTGAAAATATGAAATTTTTATAAAATTATGGTGGTTGTACACCAAATGTTTTGAAAATATGTTTTATAGTCAATTAAAAATTAATTAAAATATATATATTCAATAAAAAATAAGAAAAAATATGTTCATCAATCTTTGGTGTCTTAAATATATTTCCCTAGATGGATTTGCAAAAATTCATTTATTTAGGTCAAAATATGGTGGTCGTACACAACTATGGTATGATCCTGAAACAAGTATTTAGAAAAGATGGATTTTAAACATTCCCACTAATTTTTTTTTATACCATGTGGGTGTTTAAATAAATGGCATATTTGAAAAGTAGATTTCGAGAACTACATTTTATATTACTAAAGTTTTTTGAGATTCAATCTCTAAGTGCATCAAATTTAGACATCAATTGACAAAAAATTTGAAAAAAAAGGAAAAACACTTCCACATTTTGCCCAAAAGTGGGACTCAACTTCTTGTAGCCACCCAATAATTATGCACGAATTAGTGTTGTGGCCAACTATTTCATGATTTATAATTGTTATAATAATTGTTGTACATTATTTGGTAGTTGAGGATTTCCACATCATTTTGTAAGGTACAAAATATTGAAAATAATTACAATAACATAGTGTTTCTATTGAAGTTGGATTATTTTGCTACTTTGTTGAGTTTTATTTATAAGAAGCAACATATTAGAAATAATTACAATGAATATTGTATTATTGCTATTTCGAAACATTGAATGTTGAAAATCGCATTAAAAACTTATTGTTTATTTTTTTAAATATACATTTGTTTATATTGTGTCTAGGGAGACAATAATTGGGATTTAAATTCATATTGCCTCTCTAGTGACAATATTTGGGATTAAAAAAATATTGTCTCTAAAGAGAGAAAAGTGAGATTGTGTTTCATATTCTTTTTATAGAGATAATTTTTAAAGATAATATATTAAGATAATTTTTCTAAGACAATATATTATGACAATTTTTTAAGATAATATATTAAGACAATATATTAGGATAAATTTTTAGGCTAATATATTAAAACATTCAAATAAAGACAGTATTTGAGACAATACACAACTTTTTTATATCTCAAATTAAGAAAATTTATTAAAAAATTATCTTTAAACATCCCTCTATGTAATAATGCAACTAATTTTTGAAAGCAATAAACAAATGAATGTAAATCAATTCCATACATACACACACACACACACACACACACACACACACACACACATGCATACATACATACATACATCTATGTATGTATGTATGTATGCATGTGTGTGTGTGTGTGTCTATATATATATATATATATATATATATATATATATATATATATATATATATATATGATTCAAGAGCATTTTGGGTTCTTGAAGATCTTTCTTTGTCTTGGAGGAATTCCCTAGCAGAGGGATGCAATACTTTATTTTTGGCAGTTTTCTGAGCTTTTGTGTTGCGATGATCTATGGAGATCTTTGTAATGTGCACTAAAAGGATTTTGTTCCTTTATGTATGTGGAAGATATGTCTAAGGTTGCAGCTCTTGAGGTGGCATGGTTTGGGAGATATTGGATGAACTATTTCAAAGTTAGAGCTATTTTCCTTGCCATCGCAACAATATTTTCCTGCAATTTTGGGGCTGATTGCACGTCGTGGTGACCTTGATCCTTAATGATCAGCCTTTGCGCTCTTAGGGCCTTAAAGAGGACCTAAAATAATATCTTTTCCCAAAGTTGTAACTCCTAATTCATTATGAGTCAAAAGTTATGACCGTTTTGATCGGGGACCTATTTTCTACCAGTTTTCATGCAAAACGTGGAATGTTTCTTCTTGCGCGGTTCTATGTGATGAGATGGGGCCGTGAAAAGTTAAGGGAATGATTTTGGGTCATGTTTGGACCTAAATTGAAAGGAACATTAAGTTTTGATCATTCTTGCATTAGTTTTGGTTTATTTCCTTAGATTGGACCAATATTGTAATTAAAGCCTGACTGGCCGACTTGTGGCTTAGCTGGCTATATATTGAGAGCTTGGGTAGATGGTTAGTAGTGAGTAGAGTAGTAGATGATCATTATATAATTAGGAATAGTAGAGTAGAAGAATATTTGTGAATCTGGGAGTTTGTAGCAGAACTAGTGGCTTGCGGGCTTAGGACAACAAAGGGTTGCTTGAAAGTGTGAGTACAAGTTTAGACCCGTTCCTATTAGAGGATTCTTGTTGTAGATCTAAAATATTTGGTGGTTCCTTGGATCTTAAGAGATCATGCTGATACTTTGTAATTTAATTGTAATAGGTCGAAACTCGGAAGGCCTTACAGCTAGGCATGTTGAATGAAATTCTATTTTGAATCATTATCTTGTTCTATTCTATTGTGCTTGTTGTTTTTATAATTGGTAGTTGTAGGTTTGGACCATCCATTATTGGATCCTCCATTCCTTCTCTAGATCAAGTGGTATCAGAGTTTGAAGATCTTGAGTGTGTAACTAGTTGAAGTTGTTTGCACCAGGATCTTGCTAGTGATTTGTTGCCTTGGGTTTTCAAAGATCTTGAAGGATGTTTCCAAGAGGATTGGACCTTAGTATGATTACAGAGAATTTAGAGCTTTGAAGAAACAAGTGCAAGACCTACAAGAGGAATTAAGAAGGTAGACTAAAAAGAAGAAGGTTATGCAGAGATGATGATAGCTTGTGGAAGTCCCTGATGACTTGACTAGAGTTGATGAAATATCTATTGGTTCACATGCGCAAATGGATGGATATGGCATGGAACTTGCAGAGTATCTTGTTGTGCATAATGAGATTGTTGGTGGTGAAGAGATTGGTTTTGATGCTTAGTTGGTGGAGTTTGAGATGAAACCTACAGAGCAACTTGTGGTTGTTGCTAAGATACCTATGGTTGCCGATGATGTTGTTGACCTTGTTGAGACTGGTGAGAAGATTTTTTTTCATGTTTAGTTAGTTGTGTCTGAAATGTAGATTGCAGAGCATTTGGTTGGGTGTGATCAGATTGTTGTTGGTGAAGAGTTACTTGATGTTGAACACCTTTGTGATGGTGGTGTTGCTTATTTGATTTTGATCAATGTTATGGTGCAGATCTTATTTGTTGGTTGTGGACTTGAATTGCTGGTTGACAATAATAAGTCTTGTGATGAGCTGCAAAGATGGGATGTTGATGATGAGGTATTTCATATTGATGTGGATCTGACTTTTGATCTACTTGCTGGGGAGTTGGATACTCTTGTTTCTAAGATGAGTTGTGGTGATCAGTGGTATGCTGATTGGATTGATGAGATTCATGTGATCCTGATGTTTGAATGGATGAAGCATAGATGCTTTATTTTTAGATTTGTTCTCTTATCCTTGAGGGATTGGAAGCCTTTGGTGAAGATGAAGTTGATTATAGGTAATTCTCTTGAAATTAAAGTATGGGACTTACATTCTATTTACCTGGGTATTTTGATGTAGGAGCATTTTGGGTTCCTGAAGATCTTTCTTTGTCTTGGAGGAATTCCCTGGCAGAGGGATGCAATACTTTATTTTTGGCAGTTTTATGAGTTTATGTGTTGTGATGATCTGTGGAGATCTTTTGAATGTGTGCTGAAAGGATTTTGTTCCTTTATGTATGTGTAAGATATGTCTAAGGTCACAGCTCTTGAGGTGGCATGGTTTGGGAGATATTGGATGAATTGTTTCAAAGTTAGAGTTGTTTTCCTTGCTGTCAGAGTAGTATTTTCCTATATTTTTGGGGCTGATTGTGTGTCATGGAAATCTTGATCCTTAATGAATCAGCCTTTCTCTCTTAGGTCCTTAAATATGACCTAAAATAATATCTTTTCCCTAGGGCACAAATCCTAATTCATTATGAGTCAAAAGTTATGACCGTTTTGATCGGGAACCTATTTTCTACCAGTTTTCATGCGAAACGTGTAGTGTTTCTTCTTGCGTGGTTCCATGTGATGAGATGTGGCCTTGTGAAGTTAAGAGAATTTTTTTGGGTCATGTGTGGACCTAAATCCAAAGGAACATTAAGTTTTGATCATTCTTGCATTAGTTTTGGTTTCTTTCCTTAGACTGGACCTATATTGTAATTAAAGACTGATTGGCTGACTTGTGGCTTAGCTAGGTATATATTGAGAGCTTGGGTAGATTTTTAGTAGTGAGTATAGTAGTAGATGATCATTAGATCATTAGGAAGAGTATATTAGAAGAAGATTTGTGAATCTGGGAGTTTGTAGCAAAACTAGTGACCTGCGGGCTTAGGACAACAAATGGTTGCCTGGAAGTGTGAGTACAAGTTTAGACCTGTTCCTATCAGAGGCTGCCTATTGCAGATCTGAACTAGTTGGTGGTTCCTTGGATCTTGAGAGATCTTGATGATACTTTGTAATTTCATTGTAATAGGCCAAAACTCAGAAGGCCTTACAACCGGGCATGTTGACTGAAATTCTATTTTGAATCATTATCTTGTTCTATTCCGCTATGCTTGTTGTTATAATTGACAGTTGTAGGTTTGAACCATCCAATATTGGATCCTCCATCCTTGCCCCATGTCAATATATATATATATATATATATATATATATATATATATATATATATATATATATATATATATATATATATATATATATATATATATATATATATATATATATATATATATATATATATCCTACACAAAATGTTAAAAAATACTAGTTTATATCATCTTCAAATTTCTAATGGTTTTTAAGCAATAGGTGTTCCAATGTGATTTTTTTTTTAGAAAGTTCATCTACATGTGAAAGTTGACAAAAATGTAGGACACAATATTGTGGAACCACCCCTTTACCTGAATTAGTGTTTATAAAATGCTTCCATAAAAAATGGGGAATGTACCTAGACAGTATCTTTTTCAAAACCACAAAATTACTTCTTACTCTTACTTCTACCTGAGGTTACAACATATGTCCAGTAGGTATTAAATGTCTTACAAGCTTCTTAAATTTACTGTAAAAGAAGATGTTTGGCTGCTCACAATTAAATAAATTAGCTCACAAGATTAGAACTACTCATGACTCTAACAAGCAATGCCCATGTTCTAGAAAAGCTTAAAAGCTTGATTAAACATTTCTTCCTGCATTCCTATGTTTTTGAAAAAAATAGGAGCAAAAGGGTGTTGGCCCGTGGAACATAAAGAGACTAACTATGAGAATTAATAGAATATTAATCCAACTTAGAAAGTAGCAGTAGTAGTAGATAAGCACACACAACATCTACCTCTATCAAAAATATAAAAGGAAAATTCAACCCAGCACAACTACTGAGTAGCAAACAACCATGAAATAGTTTTGGTAAAATCCAGCATAAAAAGGAACATATGCCATGCAGCACACATAGCTGAAAACAATACTTAAAGTCTTAGAAATATGGAAATTAACAAAGCCCGCCGAGCAAAAAGGCCTAAAGTCAGCCCCAACATCTGCAGTCTCATACCCATCTAGTCGTAAAATCATTTCCTGTCCCATAAGCACTTTGACAACAACAAGTCAATGCACTCTTCATTCAAGAATTTGAAGAGTTCACGGTTTCCTTCCACAGACTCCTTCCCCTCTGAAGAATTCTCATTGAGAAGGCAGAGCATGGTAGCATACATGTGCATACCTATGTTACCATTCAGAAGATTTTGAAATAATTCAATATGCTGTGAGCTTAATTTGATTGAAGAGTGAGAAAAGAGGAAGTCTTCACATGCAATTCTATTCTAGAACTAACTGAACAAAATTGCAGATAGGAGAACTAATGGTATGAGCACCTGCCTATGTCATATGGAAATCAAAAGTTGCAAGTCGCCGATTCTTTTTTCCTTCTAAAAACAATTTAGTTTTCCTAATATCACCTTTGGGTTGCTAGTGTTGCTTGAGCATTTTGCTCCAGCACCAGATATCTTTACTTCTCCTAAAGGTTTCTGAGACTAAGTTCTATTCCTCCCTAATGATATCATCATCTTCCTATGTCTATCTCACTCTTTGGAGATAGAAGGAATAAAACTAGCAATCGCACCTTAGTGTGCAATGCGTACACTATAGAAATGTGGGAGGGAGAACACATTTTTTGTTCTATATATTGTTCATATTTGAAGTAGATATTAGAGAAGTGTAAGAATGATGTGGATTGGCTTGTATATGAATTACAGGTGAGAATTTTAAAAAAATACAAAATGGACACCAATTTAGTATCTCCATAATTAAATCATTGACATGGAAATCTAGAGACTTGATTCCTAGTAAAAATTTATTAAAAATCTTTGGTGTTTGGATAAAATATAATTTGATGAAGGTTTTTGTAGGATTTGAGCAATACAAATCTACAAAACTCGAAGATCACTTGCATACAAAAACCTGTTACAAGGAAGTAGAGAGAAGAAGAGGGAAAGGGTTTGACTCAAAAATATGAAGAAGAAAATATCCTCAAATTAATTAATGAATTGAATATACAATGGATCATCCTTATAAAGGAGATTGAAAGCCTTGAAAGGCAAAGTCTAGTGCATGTAATAATCAGTTTAACTATTATATGACTAATGCATGAGTTTAGAACAACTAGTGAATGTTCTTTTAACTAAAGAAAAAGAAAGTTGACATCTTAAGAAAGGAGTAAAGATTAATTAACATAATTAATACTTTACTCTAACACCCCCTCTTAAGATGAGCAATGATGCATCTACAAACAATACAAGAAGAAAAAAAATGAGTCTTGGCAACAAAGGCCTGATTAGGTACCCAAGTACAAAGAGATTCTCTGAAAAGTGGAGAAATAGAGAAAAGCACATGGGAAAAACTCTACTCCAAAAAAAGACAAAGACTAGTCTGAAGGACTGAAGAAGCCTTTAAAACTAGGAATGTTCCAAAAAATAGGAACAAAGATGAACATGTACAACATCACTAAAGCATGAAACTGCAAACTCTGTCAAGATGAAACTAATGATCTGAAGATCCTCCATAGAAATATGACCAGTAGAGAAGACTATAATTTGCATGAGTGCCCTCAAATAACACTACTCGAATCAAGAGGCAAACAAAGGTAAACACCTGAACTTGAAGATACAGATGGCATAAACACCAAAAGCCTGAAGAGATGATCAATCAAAGCTGGAAGAGTGCATCCAAAAATAGGAAGGAAAAGAGTGTCCATATGGTAAATGATCCATCTCAGCGGAATGCATAGGTACCCAGCCACTACAACTGCCTAGTACATAGGATCAAATACTAAATACATGGCTCACACTATCGAACCAAGGAAGCAGTAGAACTAATAGTAGAAACCCCCCCATACTGTTGACAAGGGAGTAATGACATGTACATTGAAAAGATCATCCAATATGAACTGCATGATGAAGATGAATCTGAAACATCGAATGTACAAAGAGTACAAACACAAATAAAGATACCTGAGGCTAATGTTAGTCAAGAAATGCTCACATGAAAAAAGAAGATGGAAAAAAAAGGCAAACATCAAACCCCCCCAACACTTTATAATGGAGTGTGAGTACAAATAGCACGAACATGTGCAAGATCCCATCAAAGTAATAGAATGACACTTTATCTCAGTGCGTGTGCATAAAATAATGCTACAATAGTGAAGTATACACTGCTCAAAGAAGATCAAAGGCTATTGAAACAAAAGAACAACCTAAGACAAGCCATCCCTCAAAGGGAAGAGATCCCAGGACTTGAAACAACCAAGATATCCACCAGACTGCAAAAAAAAGAGAATTTGAATAAAATGAACTTGGAGTAGAATCTGGAAAAATGACTCACATCATTGAAAATTTCTCTAAACGAGCTTTCCAACAATATATCATTTTTTGAAAATGGAGTACAGATGTGCAAGATAGAGCTCCCAGAGTGCAGAACTGAAAAATCTAGCTTTGACAGAGAAAAACACCATTAGAAAAATAAAACCAAAAAATATAACCTCTAGATTCAGAAAGAGCTTAGAATCAGCTTTCCGATGATATCTTGTTTGCCAAATTTTGACATTGTATGCTCAAGATATGAGCAAAAAACCAACAGCTATGCTAGAGGGCGCAAAGAAGGTGTCTCCAAAGATCTGAAGATGGGTGACGTCAGAAAAAGGACACAATCAACCATAAAACCATCAGATCTAATAAAATCTTAGAAAGAGCTTTTCAAAAATATCTCGTTTGCCAAAAACAGAGCCCAAATGCAAGAGAAACGGATCCCGGAAGGTAGGAGGTCTAAAACGCCACGATCACAGAGAACATCTAATTTTGACAATAAAAAAAAGCATCAAAATGACAAAATCACAAAACCATACTAGCAAATTTGGATTAGTCTCGGAACCAGCTTTTCGATGATATATCACACACCCAATTATGATCCCAGATGTATGAGATATTCACAAAAACATCTAGGTACCTCCAAAAAGCTCAAAAAAAGGGCAAAAACTACTGACATCAGCAAAACGCGCATTTAAAAATGACGGCCATATGGCCGTTGTAGCTCTTAAACTTCTGGGGCTTAAAGAGTTTGGCCCTAGTGGTGACTAGGGGCTTAGAGCCTAGCGCTGGGGGCCTGGGACCAGTCGCCCATGTGACTGTGGGCTGGCAGAGCTGGGTGGATCGGGCGGCGCGCGGCGCGCGGCGGAGGGAGTTGACTGCGGTGGTGATTTGCCGGTGGCCACCGCTTAGTGGGTTTACGCTGGGTGGTGCACCCAAATTTTTTTAAATTTTTAAAAATTCATCATACTTCTCTACCTCGTACTGCGCGCCAAGACCGTACGACCCTGGTACAATTTTTTTTTGGCGTCAAAGGCCAACTTGTCATAAATGGATAATTTTTATATGGATTTTGACTATCTCGAGCCTTCTGGATACAACTGTGAAGTCCATTTGGGCCAAAAGTGCTCCAAAAAATACTGATTACCTCGGGATCCGTACTGGGGCTAATTGCAAAAAAAAATTTCTCACAGATTTCAACTTTGTCGAAATTGGACAAACTTTATATGGATCTTAGGGTTCTTGGATACTCTGCATGCAACCGTGAGGTCCGTTTGAAGCTATGATGACCAAAAAAATAGGTCCCCCCCAGATTTGACAGGAAACCCTCTCTGTAAAATGTGCTAAAATTTTTATTTTTTTTCTTTTTTGCAAGCAAAAAAGAAACAAAAAATAACATCATATAGAGAATACCAAAACCTCTCAAATCAGCAAAAAAAATCCCTAATTTGAATCTTTCAAACGTGAACAAGCTGTAGTAGATTAGGCTCTGATACCATGTAGGATTTGAGCAATACAAATCTACAAACTCGAAGATCACCTGCATACAAAAACCTGTTACATAGAAGTAGAGACAAGAAGAGGGCAACGGTTTGACTCAAAAATATGAAGAAGAAAATATCATCAAATTAATGAATGAATTGAATGTACAATGAATCATCCTTATAAAGGAGATCGAAAGCCTTGAAAGGCAAAGTCTAGTGCATGTAATAATCAGTTTAACTATTACATGACTAATGCATGAGTTTAGAACAACTAGTGCATGTGCTTTTAACTAAAACAAAATGAAGTTGACATCTTAAGAAGGAAATAATACGATAATTTTATTAAAATCCAAAAGTCATTACATAAAGTTTCATACTGAACTAAGAAAAATGTTAGAGTAAAGATTAATTAACATAATTAATTCTTTACTCTAACAGTTTTCGTAGTTTAGTATGAAACTTTATGTAATGACTTTTGGATTTTAATAAAATTATCGTATTATAGATTAAAATAAAAACAATTATGAGGAAATTAGTTTTGATTCATCTTATTTTTATAAAAAAAATTGTTTTGGTAAGGTTTTGTAAAGAAAATTGTAAAAAATTGTTTCGATAAGGTTTTGCAAAATCTAGGGTTAAAAATGTCCAAATAAATTAGGTAAACAAGTGTTCAATTTGATGCGTGTGTCGACACAATTTTTAATACATATATATTTTAAAAGACATCTATTAATTATGTAAAAAATTGATTTAAAATACAAAGCATCTAAAATATATACAAGCTTATTATTAGTCCCTTCCTTGTAATGGCGGGGACTAATGTTTTCAAGCTGCTTTTGGGTATTAGTTGCTACCTCAAAAACTATTCAAATTGCGAAGAATCCTATTTATACTATGGTCAAAGTAATATTTTCTATTAAAAAGAATTTATGAATTTTAATTTCTTTTTTTTTATTGGCTCTGTCCCTTTTTCCTGGTAGTATTTTCATTTTCCACATAGAAAATTGGGCAGAAAATAGGCTGGGAGTCCACGCAGTCTGCAGGTACGTGTCTCATGTGTCTCGTGCATGTTCAGATTACCTGACAGCACTTGCAGGAGCCACATGTCATGAACGGTGAACTATGTAAACTACCGATAAATTTATTTGAAAGGTTTCTGATTTCCCCCGTTGTTTTTGCTGGAGCGTGCTTTGTTCATGCTTCAATGTGTTGTTTGCATGCCATTGAGAGTAGCAGATTCCAGGATTTAGTGTTGGCTTGTGACTATGTGTGTACATTCTTGCTTTCACAGTTAGGGGTGGCATCCTGAGATGAGATTTTTGCCTTTCATAATTCTGTTCAGGGACGAGTGTCTGCCATTAAATTCTATTGTTATTAGGGTTATGTGAAATTGCGTCTGCAAGTTTTTCCCATTTTATCCTTCACATTCCTGATTTAGGTTGTGTTTTACATAAAGCTTTTACCCTGAATCACAGATTTGTGAGGATACAGAGCACATTGGTGGCGTTGAGTTGGGTTTTGTGCGATTCGTGTGACACATTTCTTTGAGATATTCTATAAAATATTTTTCATGCCATGTCTATGTCACGAGTCTTAATATTTGCAAACATCTGTAATGTTTTGACATGAATTCTGTAAATAACTGGTTTTCAGCAGAAATTTAGTTCATTAACCTGCAAATATACTTGAAAATCAGACTAATATTCCTAAATTGGTTTCTTATTTTGCAATTTTGGATTTGATTTGTTGGTCTATTTTGTGAATCCAAAGGTGGTCTTCAATCTGCTATTATTTTGGCTTTTATAGATATCCTTTTGGCTTTCATCTCAGTCAGATTATTTCTATATGCACAGGCCAAAATTTTACGTAGCATAAATCCTTGTTCAAAATCTAAATGGACTTGCATTTGGTTGAAATCCCTGATCTAAAATGACTTGTGCACCTAAATATCCTATCATTTGTTTTGTAATTGTAAAAATTTGCAATTATTTATGGAACTCTACAAAGTAAGTTCATTTACTGCTGTATGGCATTTCAATGCTCTGTTTTAGCATTATCCTCCCCCTTCCCTATTGCCAACAATTATGAAGTGCCACACTGGCTTGATTCACAGTACAACAATCCATGGTCTCTTTGCAGCAAAGCAGTGAAAGAAGTCAATCCTGATACCTGCTGCAACTTCCATGAATTTATGGAAACTGTGGCCAAAGAATACGTCATTTCGGAGCAACTTGTTCATTTTCAACCTTCTGCAAGTGTCGAGCAGAGCTTTTTAGTACATTTGACCTTTACTCCATTTGATTTCGCTAGACCTAGCTTATGCAAAGTGACAGGAATTTGTCTTTAGAACCTGGACAAATTTTCTTTCCTTGGACACACCTAAACCTACTATATTTCCACTTTATTCCATTGATCTACAAAGAATCAGTATTTAGCACAACTATTTACATAGACTACATAAGTAGGAAATACAAACTAAATATAGATCTAGGGAATCAATTAAGCAAAACTATTGTTTATGAAAACCATAAATACATCCAAGGCATTGATTAATCATAGCCACTATTTATGTTCAAATCAAGTTATATCATCTAGGGCATCAATTAAAACTCCACAAAGTTTTAGTAGTCAGGAGGGATGTGACAAATTTGGCATAATCATGGGTTATGGATGTAATGTTATTAAAAGCAATGTAAATGAGGTAGATTTAGGTGAAAGAAAAGGGGGATATAAATATGGTGTAATTAAGATTCCATCATGTGAACGTTTAAGAAGGAAATACTTTATTTATGTGGTTTGTAGAAACATAAGTTGTTCTTTACATTTTATTAGTTGGTAGAAAGAAAAGAAAAGAAAATAAATCTAGGAGAAAGTGTGCATTATGTCTTTTAATTGTTCTTATGGATTGATTAGAAAAAGAACGGAAATAGATTAGCTATTTTAATAATTGGAGTATAAAAGGTTTCCTATTTAATGTCATATAGACTCCTAAGTGAATGGTTAAGATTCCTTAATCCAATTAGTAAGAAATAATGAGAATGATATCATGTAATGATCTTAGACTAAGTAACCTATGTTTGATGATTAGATGTATCCATTTATAATCAATTCTTGGTATGATGAGACTAACCAGAACATTGGTTGATTATAAATATGTGACTATGGAAGGTATCAAGGTGTGATGTATTAATGTTGTGTAAAGTGTTTGTGAAAGTAAATGTACCTTTGCTAAGATAGATGTATACAATGTTCTAGGATATGCTTTAAAGGAAAAAAAATGGAGGAATATTAACATGTATATGGAGTACCACATGTCGTTAGGTTAGAATGGATTCTATGGTTAGTTTGACTTGATCACTTTAAAGAGTTTTTGTCTATAAGGTTAATGGTTACTTCTATTTGCACTCTTAACAAGGAAATTAACGATGGCAAATAAAGTTATGTTCAAAGGATTAATGTAATTGATTAAAAAGTAAATGAATGTGTTAGTGATAGATATAGTGAATGTCCTAAATACATTATTATTATATATGTTGAAGAAAGAATATCTTAGAAACACCTGTGTCGAAACTTTAAAATGAAACAAATGGATGATATGTTACTTGTCATATTGCTTGTTGATGAGTAGTTATTTATGTTTGAGTTGTTGCTTCGAGTAGTGACATTAGGGAATCCTGTGAGGATTTATATTAAGAAAGTTTATTATTTCATTCATGATTTATACTCTTTAGGAAAATAATTGTAACTTCTGCCTTTAAATTGTGTACTTGGTAAATGAATAAGAATGTAATGTCAAGTTAAAAATGCAATTGTGGTTAGAGAGTTTGCAAGTGTTTAAAAAATAATAATTATTGCATCATCCTTTGAGTTAGTATAGTGTTGCTCTCAGGTTCCATGGTGGGGTGTTACACATACTTTTATGGTAGAGATTCTCTTGGGCACAAGGAAATATAGAAATTCTACAATTTTTGCTCATATCTTTGTTGATCAATATGTTTTCTTTTTTCTCGGGAAATTATTTGTTCTAATGTTTTATTACAAATTGAGATGCGGGAAAACAAAATTTTCTTTAACAATGGATCCACTTCAAGGTTTTCTTGAAAATAAAGGGAATGCATTGTATTTTGTGGCTAGAGTTCTCCTATCCTCTCCTTCTCTTGGGGGCGTTAACCTAATCATAGGTACTGTGACAAGGTCAGAGTCTTTTTTCTTGTGTTATTTGTATTGCTTGAGTGAAAGCTTTTCCTTTGACTAATTGAACTTATCACAGACACTAGAGTGTGTTGGAACTTGTTCAACAACTCCCCTACAAACTCTTAGGTGGTCTTTTGATGTAACTTCTAGCTAGATCTAGCCATTTCTTTGGCTTGTAATAATAAATATGATGAGGGTTAGGAACCCCCCTGGACACTCTAGACTCTACTCTAGATTCTACTGAGATATGAGACAAGCCACATGATTGGGACTCTCCTCATCCATGGTTTTTTCCTACTTTTTTTCCCTTTAAAATTTGACTTTTACATGTTTTTTGCTCTAGGCATGAGCCACATTTGAACTCTTAAGGTGTGATTTCATATTCACTTGATTTTTTTTTTTGAATATTTATAATACTTTCTTTTATAATTGATAATACTTACACTCTTCATTAAAACAAAAATATCTATAATTTTTTTAAAAACTATTTATAGATATTATCTTTATCATTTCTATAATATGCACAAAATTTAAACTTGATATAAATTCAATCATGCCAATTTTTTTTTTTTCATTCTTCAAGCTTACTCACTTTAAAAATTAAACAATCAACAACAATTTTACGTATCATCCACCTTACTTATCAATGGGCCCTTCGTCTACTGGTGAAGTTGAATGGTTCCAAATGAGCCCACTAGGAATCAAGTCTTGTTGAGTGCAATGCTCTGACATCATAAAGGATGAGGCCGGGATTGTGTCCTGGATGAGTTTGGCAGAATGGATACCCTGAGTCCTTGACTCTTAACCGAAGAGGTCAACCTAAAGCTTGCGTTCCTATATTAGATTAAAAATATTTCGTAGTAGCACTTACTAAATTGATTTATTGTACCTCGCTAGACAGCCATGGTAGCAGGTCTGTACCTCCATAAAAGAATATTAAAGACCAACATACTCCTTCACCATCAACAACACAAACATTTCAGAATCTAAAGATCTTAAATAACTAATACACAAAAATCAACACAGCAGCTCCTCATGAAAAGTAGAATTTTGTGGCCACCATTGATCAAAGAATTCTGTGGCTACCATTGAACAAAAAGAAAGTCATGTAGACAGAAACAAATGAAAGTTAGAGCACTGTGTCGGTTTGTCTGGATTTAGCTGTATTGCAGTGGCGTCTGCAGACTTCCACGAACACGTGTTGCCATCAGATCTGAGTCTATCTACTTCCTATTTATTCTAGTAGAAATACTCAGCATCTAGAATTTTATATACTCTCAAAAAACACAACATTACGTTGTGGTCACGATTCCTTATGTACAACGTGGCAGCATGCTGCGATGTTTTGTGAGATATTTTCGCGTTCTGGAATTCTTGGGAGACATTTTAATCTGTTACGGTTATGATATTTTAAGCTGACCACTCGAGACAGCTGTATTATGGGGTTGAACAAATGAAATATTTTAATTACGTCCCTAACATAAGGCAGTCAAAGAGGATAAGATACGTATCTTCAAATTATTTTTGATGGCAAACTTCTGTTGTATATCATGATTAAGAAGTTTGTGTCTTGTTTACTTTTGTATCTTCAAACGATTCATGAAAGTTAAGCTGTTTTATATTGCGCATGGGTAAGTTTCACATTCTATCTTCACCACTTCTTTACTATACTAGCACTTGCACTAAAGGGAGGTGCAAGGGTAAGCTTATAGGTGTTTGATTTGAAAGCATAATTAAAGCTTTACATAGTAAAAGTGTATAATAGTATAGGTCTACAAATATGTATCATTGTAGAAAGCATTCTTGTACATAGTACCATCAATTTTGGATGAATTAAAGTGACACTAGTATCCTCATGTGTTGTGTTTTTTTGTCGGTCCCTATCTACAAGCGTAGCAGCATTTAAATGCATGGAAATTATATCCACTTGCAATCTCTTCCCTTTTGAAGATTCTAGATTATGTCCAACATTCCGTGCTATGTGATTGTAAAGGTGTCTTACGTAAACATGTATGTATTAACTTAGATGATCACATAAAAAGTTGCCACAATGCTCATGCTTGGCTAAAATTGGTGTGTGCTCACACCCAAGTTGCGCTTGTTGTGGCTCAACACAACCTAGCACAACCAACCCATTTATCACGAGTCTCACACATATCTTATAGGAAATCATAGCCAAATTTCTTGTCCCATATAACATAACTTGGGGGATACCAGTAACTTGTGCTTGTCGTGTTATTTTTTAAATTTTCTTAAACTCTATTCACTATAGGTTATTTCAGATAGTAAAAACTTTGTGCATCAGGCACAAGATTTATACTTACTACTATTTTATGGTACAAAAGGGGGAAAATTGAGCACCTTAGGGTATGGCCTTGGTGTCCCAAATATAAGTGCACGTGGGGTTGTTAAGAAACTTCTCAATTTTTCTACACTTCAAAATCAAACTTTATAACAACCCTAACTGACCCTAACCACTCTTTATAGGCACCAACTATGGTGTAACATATTTTGACCTAGTCAAACAACTTCAACCGAATGTCATGCCTGCCCATGTCCATGTCGTCCAATTCCATCTGATACACTGCTTGAGGTGAACAGTCAAATCATTATTTTTGGATGGCGAGACATTTATGTTGTAGGCTGAAACTTAAGATGCCAACTTATGTTTATGATTTTTATATTTCAAGTATAAAACAATGTCCCCAACCCATTTTAAGAGTTTAATATTTTAATAATTAAATATAAAATAATTTTGTCTATATTTTAATGATTTTAAGATATATATATATATATATATATATATATATATATATATATATATATATATATATATATATATATATATATATATATATATATATATATATATATATATATATATATATATATATATATATATATATATATATATATATATATATATATATATATATATATATATATATATTTGAAGCAAGGTGGCAGTGCCACTTGATATATACTATATTAATATTTTCATTTTAAGATTTTTATATTTTAATAAACTATAAAACAATTTTGTACATTATTAAATAAATTAATAATATAATATAACTTTATATTTTAACATATTTAAGATTTTTAATTATTATTGTAAAAAAATTTAAGAAGAAAATTAATTTTAAAATTAATAATTATAAAAAATAAATGAATAAAATTTAAAAGTCTATGATTATAATCATCTTAATTTCAAATTAAAAAATTAATTTTATAAATTTTCAAATAAATTCATTTACAACTCAAACAAGAGAACATTATAACATAAAAAAATACACATAATCTAATGGTATTCATTCCCAAATCTTAACAGCCCTTAAAAGTTCTCATTTTCTATATTTTTTATTTACAGTTTTGATTTAGATATACAAGTACGAAATGTAAGAGGTGATATGCAATAGTATGATTCATACTACTTTAGGGATTAGTTTGTCTCTTAAAGATAATTAATTTTTAGGTATGGTTTATTATTAGGTTTGTATATGTCCCAACCTATTATACTTTTATTATTTGGTCTTTTTAAATTTTTGAAGTGTAGATAATAATAGTAAAATGTGACATTTAATAGGTTTGATTTACATTATTTTTGGGAATTAACTTTATTTTGAGGTGATAAATTTTTAGATTTCTAAGAGGTAAGGTGTAATAGTGAGATATGGTTCTACACATTAGTTTTGTTTTGGGAGGTTAATTTATAGATTTTTATATTTCTCATGCTATTATTATTTAGTGTTGGCTAAGTTTAGAGGTGAGAATATTATCCATGGCATTTTGTTAATGTTAGAGTTGTAATTATTGATAGTAATATGTGGCATGCCATAGTGTGATTTATGCTGTCTTGGAGATAAGTTTGAGAGTGGTTAATTTTTATCTCTCCGTACTCCACCCAACCTCTATTATTATTTGGGTCCTCTAAGTTTAGAGTAGCAATTATGGATAGTGAGAGGTGATGTGCAATAGATTGAATTTTTTTTGTTAAGATTTGTTTTTAGGTGATTAATTTCTAGGCTTCTAAGAACTATGATTTAAAATATTGACATAGTAAAAGAATTCTTATATAAATATATTAGTATAATTTTATTTAAAATATATACAAAGTTAAGAGATCTATTTTTGATATATTTATTTTATAAAATAATATAGCATATATGATCATTTTAAAGTAATTTTATTTATTGAAGAATTATTTTAATATTAGTTTATCTTCTTAGAATTAGATTTTTTCTAATTTTACTATGACATTAGAACCTTGCTCTCAAAAAATAGATTATATTTTTTTTAATGTATTTCACATTCAAATATGTTTATATATAATTTCTTAACTAGTATATATACTTTACAACAAAAACATAAACTAACATTAACTAATTAAAAGAAAATTAATAATTTTTTTATTCATTTAAACATATTCTTCATATTTATAATTTTTTCAATCATATGCTTGTACAATTTTTATTTTGCTTTTGATTTTCTTTGTATGTCAATATTTTAATAATTTATTTTTTTATTGATAGATTTATTAAATTGTATATTTGAATCAAAATATTTAGCAAAACATTTAGAAAATAAGATTTTAATACCATCATGCTATGTGTAATTTTTCATGTTATCAATGGTCTTTGTTTCAATTTGAAATCAAGATGATCATTATCATAGATTTTTAAATTATACTTATTTATTTTATAATTATTAATTATTAATTTGATTTTTAAAATTATTTTGCTTATTAAAAATATTTTACAATAATAATTATAAATCTTAAATACGTTAAAATATAATAATATTATATTATTAATTTATTTAATAATGTACAAAATTATTTTATACTTAATCATTAAAATATAAAACTCTTAAAATAGGATAGGAACATCGTTTTAAACTTAAAATATAATTTTTTAAAACATTATCCCATGCCTTGAGTTTTTCAAAATATAAAAAATTTAAACATTATCCCATGCCTTAAGTTTCGGGCTACAACATATATGTCCCACCGGCATGAGACAAGCCTGACATTTAGTTGTTGCACCATAGAGGTTCCCTCTTTATAGCCCACACAGGCCCATACAAACCATTAAATGTGAACCTAAGCCGATAGAAACCAATCACTACTTAAAAATATAACCTAGTTGTAAAATTAAACTTGATCTGCAATGGCTTTGCAAATTCAACAAAAATATTGCCTCAAACTCTTCTTAACACACTAGAAATTCAAATTACAGAATTTAATATGGACATAGAAGTGAAAAGGCCAATTTATTAACTAGTTTGAATTCTTGCTTCGGATCCAAGAAAAGTAGGCAACCCAACGCTCTATAATCTCATGGAAAACCTACAGAGGAGTAGAGATTGCATTGAATGAGGTACGCAGTCTTCTAAAGTCATTGGACAGTGATCACTAACCTATTTTCCCTTCTCATATTTGTCAGACAATAGTTTCAACATTGTTAGAAAACCATTTGGGAGCCTGAGACTGGTTTCAGGGGCCTGAGATAGGTTTCTTCCTGTACGAACACAAGTGATCTTGTAGGGAAAGCCTATCGGCTAATAATACAGAGTTCTCACTTCTCAAATTTCTTTAAGAAAAGTTAAAGACTAATAAGAAGTTAAATATCTTTTACAACCATGGTGACTACTAAAGTTCTAGATGAAAATATGTAAGATTGATGAGAATCATATTCATGGACATAATGACTTCTAACATATTCTCTATTTGAAAGGGAGAGTGATGAGAGTCTAACAATTACATCATTCAAGTAGTCAAAACTATTTCTTTTCCATTAGTATTTGTAAAATATAAAATATAAATTACTAAAAGAAATTGAAATAAAATCAATTCATTATATATAAGCCTAACACCTTGACCTAAATATCTATCTTTCCTTCCTTTTAAAGAAAAATAATAGAAATATGTTTTGGATACTAGAAATAATGATTGATGTAATTGGAGGGGAAATTCTTACTAATTAAATGCATCAATATATTATAATAAATGTATGCTCTAGGAGAAACAAATGTCTAAGATGATAATGATATATTAATTAGAAAATTCCAGATTCAAAGATATTTTTCTAAATTATTAAATTTTAATTTATTTTTTATAAAAATTTATTCATGATGAATCAATCGAGATATAAATGAAGAACATCTTATCAAACATGAACAATCAATAATAACACATTCTCAAAATATGAACCTAAATGAAAACAAGTGCCACGTTGTGGCTACTACTTGCCTTTAAATTAAGTAATAAGTGTAGTTATAATGTGAAATATATAATTAAAATTTTAATAAATTTATTATATTTTATAAAGTATAATTCTATTTAACATTAAATTAGTATATATTATGATCATTATTTTTAATCAAAAGTTGATATTAAACAAATATTTAAAATATTTAAATATAAATATTAAATCTCACATAGTTAAAAAATATAATATTCTAATTTGTATTATTAATTTTAAATTAATTTTTAGAGATAAAACTATGATAGTAAAATTAAATATTAATTTAAATTAAAATAAATATATATTATAATATCATAAGTTTTTATTTAAATTGTAATATTTTGTAAAAATAGATAGTATAAACTAAAATAAATTTATAAAATATAATTTTAAATTTAAATTTATTTCATTTAATTTAAATTAAAATATATATTATAATATCATAATTTTTTATTTAAATTGTAATATTTTGTAAAAATAGATAGTATAAACTAAAATAAATTTATAAAATATAATTTTAAATTTAGATTTATTGAAATATAATAAATATGAAACAAAAAGTTCATAAAACTTAACAAAATAATTTAAGAAAAAAATTTGTTTTATCGTATTTTACTACTACTTCACAGGAACATTGTTAACATAGACAATTTATTTTTTGAGAAATTTGTGCAATAAGACTCAAACGAAATGGACCAATCATATGTTTAAGAAATAATTTTAAAAATTTATAAAGTTAAAAATATTGGATTTGTACTATGAAAACCATAAAATTTATAATAAAATATAAAATATGTTAAAATATTATTGGTTCATACAATTAATTTTAATCACTTTTTAAGCTTAACAATCCATAAAATGATGCAATAGTACTTTCTTAGCCTACCGACAATACTAATAACACTAATGCCATGGTTTAATAATCACAAAGTGCTATTACAAACAAATTATGAATCCTTTCATCACATCAATAATTTTTGATATTATAAATAATTATTGAGTCGATAGTTTTATTTTCTACAATGTAAAATTACTTTATGAAATAATATTTTTTAATCAACATTCATGAAATTTGAGTCAATGAATGAATAAAAAATAATGCAATTATAGATAATTAATTTATCTCTTACAAATAATATTTTATAAGCCACTATTATATTTACATTTGAATTTATTTTACTATTTAAAATTATTGCCACTATTATATCTACATTTGAATTTATTTTATTATTTAAAATTATTATTGAGTGTTAAAAAAATTTTAATGGTATTAGAGAAGTGTTATTTCTTTTAGATTTCATGGTTACAAATTGACTCAACAAAATAAATATTATGAAATAAGATTTTGAATTATTTTATACTTATTTGTTTTTGATAGAAAAAGCATCAAGAGGGTGTTGGCTCATGGAACAAAGGACTAGAAGCACATTAATTGAACATTAATGGAACTAGTCAAAGCATATTGAATAGATTAACAGCATAATCACCAAGTCTAACTCTACCCCTATCAAAAACATAAACGATAGTACTGATCAAAAGGATTAAGTCAAAGTACTTAAAATGAATAGTAGCAAGTAAAGTATCAGTTAAAAGCCACGCAGAGCTGAACGAAAAGATATAAAAACTAACATTAACCCCGACAACAAAACACATGAGATCCTAGGGCCAAGCCCAGACAAAATTATCCAACACATGGAAACCAGACATTAGTTCTTCCCACCCAACTGCTTGGACAACAGGGTCCTAGCCCACTCTTCCTACATAAACTGAAAAAGATCCTTGTTGTCCTCGTTCACTTCTAGACTGCCGCCCACCAGCTTTTCCTACACATGACAAAGAGTCATAGCTGAAGCGTGCATGACCTTCAAGGAAAATTTGTTGGTCATCATGCATTGGATCATCAGATCCTACATATTCTTCTTGATCTCTGCAATATCTTTGTCCATATTCGAGAACCTCCTTTTGAGAGTGCCTTTGAATTTGTTTTTATCCTCCAGGGCCTCGGTATTGTAGTCAGAGGTGGGGGGCTTATCCTCGGGATCATGAGAAGGACTTAGGGGCATGGTAGGGTTATCGGGGGTTTCCATGGTTTGCTGGAGGTTGGGCAGAGGAGTGTTACCAGTCCTAGGGGGAGTCATATGATCATCTGAGGAACCCTTCATGCACTTAGTGGTTTGTCAGTCTTTTTCAGTTAGGGAATGCTCTCTAGAGGCCGTTTCCAACAACCTGGTTTTACATTGTTCCTTGGCTATTCTGTTTGACCTCCAGTGCCTTGTGCCACTTAAGTCCACCTCCAGATTAACCTTGCTCTCCATCATTCTCCATTTTTTGGGTCTGCAATCAGTCTCAGGAGTACTGTCAGTCTCCTTCCTATCTTTGTTCTCCACAAACTCAGAGACATAAGAATCCTCCTAGTCTTCCTTCCTCTTGAAAGTGTTTTTAACACATTTCTTGCAGGTTCTACCCTCTTTAGCACCCAACTCAGGCTCCTAGATGACACGGATGGACTAGGAGGAGGAATGGGTGGGATTTTCAGTTATGGCCGGGGAATCCTCTTGGGTCATCTCCTAGATAATCGGGCAGGGTTGGGGTGTCGGGCAGATAGATTTGTGGAAATGGTAAATGCAGAGAACGAGGCCCTGATGGAGGATAGATATTGGCTTATCAGGGTTGTCCTTAATATCAAGGATATTACTCTCTATGGAGTGCAGAAGATAGAAAGGAATGGATATTAAATCCTTGTTTCTAATATGATTGAGGAATGGTAAGTGGTAGTAGTAAAACACAGTAAACTTACCTTACAATGTGAAATATTTTTAAATAATGAGGCAAATTTTTGGCCAAAAGTCCGGCAGCTCCTCCCTATTGAATCCTCCTTGCTTTTTCATCGGCTGTTCCCCATCCTTGAAAAACTAGTTGAGGCTGGTAGGGTAGGGAGTCCTACTGGTCTTTTTGTATTTCCTCCCCACCATAGAGAGCCCAGTCGCCTTAGCTATGACCTCTTCATTTAGTTGGAAGTGGATGCCCCCAATAGAGACACACCTATTGTTCCAGGATGACATGAACTATTTGGAGATTCATTCGTCATGCCCACCCTTCATTATCTCCATAAAACCCCATAAGCAACTTTCTTTGTAGTAATGAGTCACCAATGCATCAGAGGTGAAAGCCTCATCAATTTTATCAAGCTCGATGTGGAGAGTGTTGCCTCCCATTTCAAAGCTCTACACCTCTTGTGCCAGAATATCCTGAAAAACTAAGAGCTGAGTGTTTTTGTAGACCTTAAAAAACCCCTTGTTTTTCCAATGCCTTTCCAAGGAAAGATTATACTTTAAGTGTCAGTTTTGAGAATTTTTTTGAAAAATGGGCACCATACTGCCAGATCTAACGGATCTCCAAGTGCCATTAATAGCAATAATACTAGGGACACACTTGTTGTCCTTATTAGCCAAGTAAGCCCTCTGATTAGGACAACTCTTACTCCACACGTTAAAAAGGTGATGATGTTTCTTTATGGTAATTTGGGTTCTCCTTTCCATAATTGCAAAAATCACCCGAACACGCTAGCACGTGATCTAGTAAGGATTCATAATGAATATGATAGCTTGGCACATTTAAACAGTGATATTCATTTCTCCCCCGATGAGTTGATGAATCATCATAGGTAATTCACTAATGACCCTCCAACTATTGAGTTTGATTTGTTTTAGGCCTATAGCTGCCATTGAGTTAGCAACCAAATTACCCTCTCTATACGTGCGACCCATAGTTGTGCACTGGAAGCTATTGAGAAGTTCACTAATCTCCATAATAATAGGTCTAGCCCTCCATCCCACACTAGCACCACTCTTGATGGCCTCAACAACCACTTTCGAATCCTCCTTGATTTCCATCTACCCGATGTTCATTTGTTTTGCAAATTTAATCCCCCAAAGAAGGGCCATTCCTTCCACCTGGGTGGTAGTGCAGTTATTGATCGACCCAGCATAAGCTAGCAGGCAAGAGCCATTGTGATCCCTCAGGACACCACCTCCTCCTTGGCCAATATTATTAGCCGCCCCATCAAATTTTAATTTGGTCCATCCTCTAGGAGGGGTGACCCATCTGGTAGCTTTTCTAGCTATCCTTTTAGCATCTTCAAACCTAGAGAAACCATCTAGGATGTTCCAGGTGTCAGCGATTCTCACCTCCCAGGCAGTAGGAGGGTTGGGGGGAAGCTTCCATTTAGCTATCTTGATATTCTCACTCAGGAGCTTAGTTCCAATATGGAGGCAGGTCTCAGACTGGTTACTTTCCTCTCTAAAAATCTTGTTGTTCCTTTCCTTCCAAATGGCCTAGCAGATGTGAGGAGGTAGCATATGCTAGAGGAGTTTGAGCAGGGGGTGATTGGAGGGAGATCTCCAGTTATTGAATTGATGCACTTCTCTGTCGAGGGCCCACAAGATACCCAATTTTCCAATAACCTCTTGCCAAATTCTGGTGGCATAATCACAGTGGATGAAGAGGTGGTTCACCATTTCCTCCACCTTCTTACATCGGACACATCTATTTTCCATGGAGAAGCCCCTCTTTATAAGATTATCTTGAGTTAGGACCTTACCATGCATAAGAGTCCATTAGAAAAAAATATTTTTGGTGTGAGCTGGGGAATCCACACCTTCTTCTAGTCCCCTGGGTTACTCTCCTCCTTCAGAAGAAGATTGTAAGTAGACTTAACAAAGAAAGTACCCACCTAGGTGGGGGCCTAGATAATAGAGTCTTCAAGCCCCGAAATTTTGACATTAGTCATGTTTTCCATGAGATCCTTGGCCAAGTGTTGCAGGTCCGGTCTGTACCTTAACCAATTAGGTATATCCTTCCAGTCCCTACCAGTGATGTAGCTAGAGACTCTATTACCTAGGATAGGTCTGAGATAGTCCATAAGAGGTTTGAATCTATAGCCTAGGTCAGGTTGGTTCACAATCCAATGGTCATTCCAAAATCTGATGGATCTCCCATTTTCAATTTGCCAAAAAGATCCTTTAGACAGAAGGGTCTTACATTTACATATGTTCATCTAGAGTTTCAATCCACTTGGGAGGTCGCTATTGTGGAACATCCACCTGTAGGGATGTCCTTGGAGGTACTTGGCTTCCATTAGTTTACACCAGTCTGCCTTTCCTTCTATGAGCTTCCAAGCCACTTTCATGGTAAGGGCTTTATTCATCAGACCAATTCTTTTTAGTCCCAAGCCACCCATTCTTTTCGGGAGGTAGAAAATGTCCCAATTGACAAGAGACATCCTCTTCTTTTCTTCAGACCCAACCCACAGAAAGGTTCTCTGAATACTCTCAAGTTTGTCTACCATGTTGCTTCTGATTTTAAAGAGGGATAGGAAATAAATAGGGATCCCCTGGAGAGTGGAGGCCATGAGCTGAAGTTTTCCAGCATTGCTTAAAATCTTCCCCTTCCAACCAACAAGTTTCCTCTGGGTTCTTTCAAGGATAGAATTCCAGAATTCCTGGGACACCTCTTTAACTGTAAGGGGGAGGCCAAGGTAGGTAGAAGGGAGTGAAGCCACCAGACACCCCAGGATTTGAAGCACCTTATTTTGTAACTCCAAGGGGGTATTGAAGAAGAAGAACCTACTCTTTTGATAGTTGATACACTATCCAGAAGCCCAAGCATAAATTTCAAGGATTTGTTTCCACTGTTTGGCTTCAATCACTGAAGAATACCCAAAAAGGAAGGTGTCATCCATAAACTATTCTAACACCACCTGAGGAAGGGTAGAAGTAGGTTTGACACCTTTTATTCTTCCCATGGCAGACATCATACAAAGATTCCTGCTAAACACATTAGCCACCATAATAAAAAGGTAGGGGGAGAGAGGGTCTCCCTATCTAAGACCCTACTCAGGTTTAAAATAACCACTAGCAGTGCCATTGATCAGAATAGAGAAACTAATAGTTTGAGTACATTCTTGTATAATCTGGATAACCTTCTCATTAAAGCCTGTTTTAGCAAGAATTTTAATCTAAAATGACCAGTTAACTTTGTCGTAAGCTTTAGAGATATCCAGTTTAAAGGTCATACCTGGGACCTTGCTTCTGTCCATAGAATGGATGATTTCATGGGTGGAAATGGCCACATCCAGAATCTGTCTACCCAGCACAAAACCTCTCTGAGTGGTGCAAATAATCTTGTCCAGTAGAGGCTTGATTCTGCCCACCAGGATCTTGGTAAGGATCTTGTAGAAGGTATTGCAAAGGCTGTTGGGCCTGAAATCCATCATAGTGGTAGGATTGTCATGCTTTGGGACAAGCACAATGTAGGTTTTATTATGTTGTCTGAGAAGGTACCCAGTCCTAAAGAAGTCTCTGGCAACATAGGTAACATCAGCCCCCACAATGTCCCAAAACTCCTGAAAGAACGCCGGAGGAAATCCGTCCGGCCTGGGGGCTTTGTAAGCTCCCATAGTGAAGACCTCCTTCTTGAGATCGTTATCAAAGACCCAGTCCATAAGAATGTCATTATCACTAGGTGTTATAGCACTTTGGATGTGGTCCAGGAGTTGGTTTTGGATGTTGTTCAAGCATATCAGACCTTCATTAGAGTATAGCCCCCTGAAGTAGTTAACCACCACCTGATTGATTTTATCTTTTTCCTTGACTTCGTTCCCTCCTTCATCCATAATAGTAGAGATTGTATTTCTTCTTTTATGGATGCTGATAGACCTATGGAAGAAGGTCGTGTTCCTGTCCCCTTCAGCAAGCCACTGGATTCTGGATCTCTGCTTCCAGTAGATTTCTTCTTTTTTCAGGGTTTCCTGCCACTTGTGTCTAGTCAACTCCTCCTGCACCTGAATTTGGGGCGGGTAGCTTCCAGCAGCCAACTGGGCCTAGCGGGAGTCTAAGGCTCCAGATAGTTCCATTTTCTCCTTGCAAAAGTCTCTGAAGTTATGTTTGCTCCAACCTTTAACCTCCCTTATGATGATTTCAAGCTTTTGGGATATTCTGAACATGGCAGTACCCTTGATATTAGTCTTCCACCAGAATTTCACTTGATCTCTAAAGGATGGGTGAGAACACCACATAATTTCAAATTTGAAGGGCATCAGACTGACTTTAGAGGCGTCATGCCAGCAGAGAAGGAGGGGGTTATGATCCGACGTAGTTCTAGGAAGGGAAGACAAGGAAGAGTTCAGGTAAAGGTTCCATGAAGAAGTGGCTAGGACCTGATCCAGCCTCACCTAGATGAGGTGGATACCCTTCCTATTGTTGAACCAAGTGAAGGGTTCCTCTTTAGAGTGATGTCAAGAAGACTTGTGGAAGAGATAAAATCAGCCAGCTCCCCCATGCTATTTGAGTAATCCATTAGACCCCCACACTTTTTCGAGGGGTAAAGTGGGGTATTAAAGTCACCTACCAGCAAAAAATTCACAGAATAGTCCTGATCCAACTAATGGCCAAGATCAACCCATAAGGAAGCTCTACCAGCCCAGGTATTAGGAGCATAAATATTAAAGGTGATCCATTCAGTTCCATTCTTCCTGAAGGTGACAGCAAGGAAGTTGGGGGAGGAAGTAGTCAGCTGACCAGCTATCCTATTGGGGTTCTAGAGTGTAGCAATACCACCAGATGCACCTGCAGCTTCAGAGTAAAGGAAAGTAGCACCCAGCCAAAGATTGGGTGCCAGGGTAGCAAAATTACTAGTAGACATCTTAACCTCTTGTAGGAGTAGAACATCAAGCTTGAGATAAAAAAAATGTAATGTTTGATAGCATTTTGTTTAAGGGAGCTCTTCAATCCCCTCACATTCCAGGAAAGGAAATTCATTTCATACTTTTGAAACTAGATTCTAGGGTTTGCTGCTTACCTGCTGCAACATCCCTTATGGTCCCTCATGATCTCCTTGCTTGGTCTAAAGGCCTTTCCCTAGGTGTTTCCATTCCAACATCAGACTTCTTAGGCTTGGTTTTCTTTCTCTATGTTTTCCATTCCTCATCATCATCCTCCAAACTGTTAAGTGAGCTGGAGGAGCTCTTCTTCCCAAGCTTGGGGGGGGGGGTTAGCATCTAGCTTTGGGGATTGTACTTCTAGAGAAAACACAATGGAAGGTTGTTCTACCTTAGTAGGGTTAGTCATCATCCCCTCAGGGGGGGCATCAAGGGGGTCTTTACCAGCTCCACCATCGGCTGGAGAACTGGTTCCTCCGTAGACTCGAGAGAACCTAGATCAGGGCACCCAACATCCATCTCCCGAGGGGGGATGATCTCACCTTCCTCCAGGGCTAGATCTTCAATAGCTAGGGTTTCTATTTCATTAGCCACTAGGGGTGGTCTAGTCTCCACCTTTCCTTCTTCACTTATGGAGGGAGGACCCTCAGCCATTCCTTTGTCCTTGTTCCCTATTTTAGGGCCTACCTTGGAGGACTTTCAAGTGTCACTAGAGTGGCCTCTTCTATCATAGCTCTGGTAGAACAGGGTAGCATTCTCATACACCAACGCTTGGGTCCATCTATCCAGTTTAGATTTCAAAATGAAAAAGTTAGGTAGGGTTTTATTCAGAGTGACATTCACACAGAATCTAGCAAACACTAGCCTGATTTAGAATGGGTCACCTAGTTCACTCTAATGAAAGAGCTGAAGGAGTCACCTATCCATCTGAAGACTTTCTCATCCCAATACTCGAGTGGGAGGCCAGGGAGGCGGACCTAAAATGGGGCCGTTCTTGTTAGATCTGTCACCGAATTGAATCTAGGTTTCCGTTTCGCAAGAGCCAGGAAGGTCTTCCCATAAACCCATGACCCTGCCAGCACACAGGATAGGTCCTCCAGAGTGGTAAACTTAAATAGAAAAAGTCTCCCTGACATAGCAGAAATGAAGACAGAACCCTTGATCTTCCACTGGTTAGACACCCATTTCCTAACCATTTCAATGGTAGGTCAAAAGTTGAAGAATCGACCAACCAGGGCCAGCTAAAAGTTCACCATTGTTCTATTCACCACAGAGTCTGGGAGTGATAGTTTAGCACCTTCCTCAGTCTGAATGAAATCCACTAGTAGAGCCTCCAAAGATTGGTGAGCTTCTCCAACAAGGGCCCCTTTCCAGTTGGGTTTTGGGGGGGACAATGGGGTATCAGTAGAAGAGGATGCTTTTTGAGATTCCCCCGTTGACTTAATCTCTGGGCCTATGACAGAGGAAATCACGGGAATGGCCTAGGGTCCATCAGGACCAGCAGGTGGGTCAGCCAGGGGGGCAACATCTCCCCCAAGGGAGGCAGGCATGGGAGCCTGCAGTTTGAAAATCGAGCTTGAGCAGGAAGTTGTAGAGAGAGAAGTTGCAGAGCAAATATTTTATAATACGTACTATCATTTTGTTAATCCTTGTCCTAATAAGAAAATTATGGCAATCTTTCAACTCTTAAAACTCACTTCTATATTATTAGTCATGCACCAAACTTACTAATTACTTAAATATTGTTGATTAATTAAAAATAAATTATTTACAAAAATTGACTTAGTTTAAGCCTCTTCTAACTAGGTAATTAAATAAGCTACCTTGTTAAAATGATTATATTCAAAAGTGACACATTTATAATCATTAAAAATAAGAAATCTTTGATAGACATGTGAAGGTCCTTTAAAATATAGGGTTATATGAATCAGCCATAAATTCACTAGCACAAAGGTCAATTGTAAATGTTTCACTATATTTATTAATATTTAAATAAACTTGCATCAAAATTAGTTACATAAAATGATATTATTTTAAAAAAATTCTAATAATCACTTATCATTGACTCATTTCATATATTTTTTCAATAACAATAATTTTTCATTGTTAATTAATTAAAATTTAATTATTTCTTAAATTAACTTAGTTTTGCCATCCTCTAACTAGATAATTAAATAAGATATCTTATTAAAATGATTATATTCAAAAGTGACACATTTATAATCATTTAAAATATGAGATATTTGATAGGCATGTGAAAGCACAATTGTAAATGTTTCACTACAGTTAATAACATTTAAATAATTATACATCAAAATTATTGACAATTAAAGAAACTAAATTAATAATATATTATGTAAAATACAACTTACATGTACAAAAATGAACAATATATTAATTAAATAAATTTCTAATAATGACCTAACTTTGACTCATTCCATATATTTAGTTAAGTAATACTATGTATTATATGTTAAAAATTATAGAAGTAGGTTCTCTCAATGATCTTGAGATTGATCACTAAAATATCAATTTTTCTTAAATTAATTTTACATTTTTAAAACTATAATATGTTGCTTTCTAATAACCATCATATTATAAAAACTATTTAAAGATGTATTTTTTTTAATAGAATATTAGCATAAGAATGTTTTATTATAGGCACGAGTAACTAGATACTAAAAATTAATTCTAGTGAAGATGGATACAGAATAAGTTTTAAAGATTGATTAAGTATGGTTTTTAAAAGGGCCTAAACCCTTGCACAAATCTATTAAATGGATTTAGATCTCCAATAACATATACAAATAAGTTTCATAAGAAAAAAATTATCTAAAAATAATTTTCACAAGACAAAAAATATGAAAAAAGAAAAACAAATGTTATAATGAGGATTGAAGCCCAGTTATAATGATTTAGCCAAATAGTAAGATATCTAGAGAATTACATATATGGAACAAGATTGTTCCACATCCTTAATCCAAGTATGAGAATATGATACATACTTAATCCAAGCATGAGAATAGGATACATGCTTTGAAATATATTTTTTCTTTTTGTTAATAAATATTGCAATAAACTAAGTATCCTCTTGATTAGAGAAAATAGAGTAGGGAGGAAAACCCATCTCATTGGTGCCAAAAGGAAAGAATCCATACAAGGGGTGCAAATAAATTTTGCACAAATTGAGCATCTCTAAATTGTGTATTTCTAATCTAAATAGAAAAATATGTAATCCATTCAATATTAAAAATTATGTATTTCCAATCTAAACAGAAAAATGTAATCCATTCAAATTGAGAAAAAAATAAAATTAGTATTATCTTTACTACACATTAAACTCAGATGGCTAAATTACCCCCCTTATACCTCTATAAGATTTTTAATACTAAAATTCTTAGAAACTTATTCAATGGTGTTATTATTTCCATGAATTCATAAGACCTCTCATGCTAAAATTCTAAGAAATTTATTCAATGGTGTTATCCTTTCCATGAATTCATATTGAGTTTAGATTTAGAATAAAAAAATATTTGTATATAAAATCAATTATTGAACCATTATCTTTCCATAGAAAGAATATTAGCATAAATATTAAAAATAATACTCTAATAATTAAAATTTAAAAATTATCCAATAAAAAAATAACATTAAACCATATTCATTTTTTATATAATGAAATATTTTGCATCAAAATATTATAACACTAGAAAAAACATGAACGTTAAATAGGATCCTCCTCCACAATCTTTCCTATTTATAGAATGACGACGACATCCCGTATAATAAATAAACCCAGAAAGGTTGAAGTCATATGCAAAAAAATTTAATCAAGGGTAACCATAATTAAAAGTATGGATTCTTGATGTCGTATATAAAACATAGTAATCCCAATTATCAACATATTATAATCATGATTTTTAATCCTTAGATCAAATTAATTGACCTCAATATTATAATATTATCAGCTACATGTTAATAGGAGAACTTGTCAAGAATTATTGAGATATTAAAATATTATAAGCTACATATCACTAGCCAAACCTGTCATGCACTATTGGGATTTCATATTATTGGATTATGAATAAAATTTTTTGTAGTTTTTTAAGCCTTGGTCTATATATAATAGATAGTATTCAACATTTGTATTTAAAGAAATAATAAATTTTTAATTTTCCTATAATCATAACTATAAGTATTATAAGGTCCAAGATTACTAAGAGGGGCAGTGAGGCAGTGATCTCGCATTTCCAAATTTTCATTAATCATTCAACAACATTCATCTACTTATAATTTGTGCAACAATAAATAATTAAACAAGTTAGACCATCCAAACATGTAGCACAATACCACCAATATTTTTCTTGTGGTCACCCTTGGTTAGAGGAAAAAACCCATGCTGGGAATTAGTACCCACAAATATTTTTCCTCTTCTATGTAATCCCTATTAAAGGCTTATCCCTCTTAGGAGATTTACAAATGCCTTGTTAGGACGAAGACCCTATTAGGAGTCACCTGATTGATAGATTTACCTCAAGCCCTATTAGGACCTTTACCCTATTAGGAGTACCCGCTTAATGGATTTAGAACCCTAATTAAAGAGTCACTTGGTTAGAGGATTTCAATTCAAGACCTGTTAGGATCTACCCGATTAAGGAATTTTCTTCAAAAAATTGTTAGGATTCAAAAAGTACAATGATATGATAATAGAATTCCCCCTTTTCTAGTAAAGATCCAATTACAATCAAACTTATGCTTCTTGTAGGCTATCTTCACCCTTATCTCGAATGCACCACAACACCCATGATCTACAACTTCATAATTCGTCAATTTGAATATAAATATCTTTTTCACACACTAGGGAGGCCACCACCTTAAATAAAACTTATTGCATATAAATTTCAGCATTTGAATCTTTCGCGCTTCATCCTATTCCACCAAAATGTATTAAAAAACAATAAAATGTATTTACAAATCCATGTTAGCCTCCAAATGCTCCTACACATTGATTTGATCAAGAACAATCAAACTCTTTTACTTTTCAACACACTCTCAAAAGCTTGATAAATTTAATCACCTTGAGAAATGTAAGATCAAATCATCATTGCAAATCAAATCTACCACATCACCATGACACCTAGAACATGAAAATATTTACTGCAATCAATTGCATCATTGTTGGTTGAGGATCTAATACCAACTATTCCAAAAATTAGTCATAGTTTTTCTAATTAAAACTATGCCTTACCATACTCCAATCATCTTGTGGTTGTCATAACATTCTCATAACTTAGCTAAGATAATGATGACTAAACAACAACAACTGAATCCGCACTGATTTGCTAGAACACTCAAATCATTCATCGTATGTTACTCTCTATTCTTCTAGCTACTCTATCAACCTTTAATCAATCATAACTCTCTCCATTCATGTTTCCAACCTCTACAATCCAACATCCAACATCTAGAAATATCTCTAAGTCTCTCGTAAAAATTGCACACTCCAATTCCTTGTGCAATACTCGATGATTAGCAGCACATCAAGTATTATCAACCAATGCAACACTAAGTTGACATCAATGAAAATAAAATAGCTGATCTTCTTGTCATCAAAACTATACCACACAACACTCCAAAATATCTACATCATTTATGCCAATAATCTCTCCCTTTGTCATTGATGAAAAAACCACAATATAATAATGGAAATATTAAAAAATTACTGATGATGATTACTACCCCTTAGTTGATGCTTTTCTCTGATAACTCTCTATCTTCTTCTCCTCTTTAATATTATTCTAGTAGTCATCTCCCAAGTCTTCTCCCTATTTTTCTCCCTCTTTGATAATAATGCCATAGGAACCACACAACATAGGTCATCTTCTATTGCAATAATCTTCTTCTCTTCTAACTACCCCCGCTAAGGAGTAGTCCCCTTAACATCAATCCATAATGAATCTGTGAGATTGATTGACTATCAATACAACCTAGGTTAGATTAGAAAAACCCAAAGGTGATAAGAGATGCCCTTGATAAACCCAAGTTATATCAAGGAAGTACACTAGCAAGGTCTCTTTCATGCAATGTAATTCGATTATAGATATATAATGAAAATGATAAGATTGAAATAATTAATTAGGAAAAAGGTGTAAGATGAATCTAGGAACCAAGTATATGCAATCTATTGAGTTAAGATAAAAAAACAAATCTATTCTAACAAATGAAACAAATGATAAGGCACTTCCCTTGAAATATGTAATGGAATATATGGATTTTTTCTCTAAAAATTGTAGATCTAGGATTGTAGCAATAATTTTGACTATGGATTTACGATCATGATCGAAAACCTATAAAATGTTTGTTTTCTCAAACCTTCAGCAATAGGTCAACCTAATGCAACATGTTCTAGACAATTTTCCACGAAGTCACCATGTTCTCGAGACACTGCAGCAAAGTCGACCTAACATGTTCAGAAAGGTCTCGAGGAGTAGATACCAGATTCGTGGTCTGTAAATTGATAACCAAGCCCAAAAGTATAAATTAATCTAACCATATTTATGATCTCCTTGCATATCCATGATGTTATATAATGCTTAAATGCTTGAGTTGAAGAAATGTAAATGAAGGCCTCACTTTGCAATAAAAAAAAAGATTAAGCCCTTAGATTCCGCCTTGAAATTTTTGTATGTCAGATTGGGGTGTCCACACATGCTTGTACCTTTCTTCTCCCATCATCCATCATGAAGCATTGGATGTCCTTTTATATTGAATTTCTAAAATTTACCTTGCGAGAGCCAACTATAGTGAGTGGAAAATAATAGAACTTTGAAATAGGATTGGGCCCAACACTTCCCAACCACTAGGGAACAGGTTGACTTGGTCAACATATTCTAGAATAGGTTGACCTAGTCGACCTATTGCCTAGAAGACAAGAGTATTGGGTTTGTCCAAAGTTCCAAAATTGCAGAGGATTTAGGTGTAATGTGTACATTGGGGTCTAATAAATTGAGGCTAGATTCAGGAAAATGGGGCCTAGAGAAAGGAGGTTGCATATAAATTAGATCCATCCTTGGCCTATGAGTGAGAGAAAGGGAAATAAAGTAGGAAGTGTTAGCTCCTGTATCAATTTCACCTAGGAGAGAGAAAGAAAGAGGAAAGTGTGTGCTCCAACTGCAAATATGCATTGAAAACACACAAAAGATGAGCTAAAAGGTCATAAATTAAAGTGCATCCAATTTAAGATGGTATATTTAGCCCCTACTTTAGAGGTATATGACACTACATGCATATGCAAGCTAAAGTAAGAAAATAATATACATAACAAAAAAAGGATATGGCTTAGTCCACATGCTTAGTTCCTTTAAGAAAAAAATAGTAACAACATCCTGCAAAACAATAGGTTAGTGATAATAAGAAGCACCAAGAAATTACTAGAGAAAGATGATGGAGTTCATGGGTAACTATATTCCCCCCTCTTTTGGCTTGCTCATTTAGGAAAGGTGAAAGCAGGGTATCATGTTTACCACATCGAACTAAATAAGGAATATGATGACAAGTAGCCTTCAAATCCATTCAAGATGAATCCTAAATGTTTTCAAAGGTACTTGGATAGCAAGGTAACTGAGTCACAATTATGATGCCTATGACGACACCCAAATCAGAGCTACCGAACCCAAGATATGATTGAAAGAGTGAGGGGGGAAATTAAAATCTAACAACGATAAGGTAATTTTTAAAAATAAAAAAGAAAGGTAACCTAATTAAACAATTATAAAGTAAAGTTACCTTTTTGAAATCTCATTTGGAATATTTTCTTGAAGGTGAAGAAGGAGAAGGAAAAAGATGTCATGGAATGAGGAACTATCACCAACGCGGATGGAGGTACCCTAATATGCAGCAACAGATGGTGTTGAGCTAGAGGAGGTAAGTATTGATGCTTGGTACTACTTCCTTATGTTTTCCTTACATTTAATTTAGGAAGTTGTTCTACATGTTATAGGAAGCTATTTTTAATAGCTAGGTCAAGAAGTTGACCTGTTCCTAGGAAGTCAACGTGTTCATCGGAGGTCAACTTGTTCCTCAAGGAGAAAGTAGACCTTTTCCCAAGAAGTTGACCTCATCATGAGAAGTCAACCTATTCCCTAGATAGGTCAAAATGCAGAATTATATATGTTGAGAGTTTCTATTTTGATGCTAAGTACTGATTGAAATTTTCCATATTGTTATCGTGAGAACTGCTAGTAATGAGAGAGCACTATATGTCAAATGTCATGATATACATTCAAGAGCATATATGATTGCTAGACGTAGTCAAAACACAGGTTATGAGAGACACTAGGCTCTACTAGGTAGCTTGACTACCTCATATTTGATTTGACATAGTTAATATACTAGAACTGATGGAGAGAGGGTATGAGGATACATGCTCATTCCACCTACATGTTTGGGAGATGATAGTTACACGAGAGGATATTCATTGGAGATTACCTTTTCCAGTCTGTGGATCGATGGTTAGACCATGAGTCAACTTTTCTCTAGAGGAGATTAGAAGATATCTTGAGTATTATATGGGACTACCATACATAGAGAGAGACTCGATCAGGTGAGCTTGAAGGGTATTCTCCTTGGAAAGACTCCTTTTCTATGGAGGCTCATACTTTGTACTATTTCTGTAGTAGTGATGTCCAATATGAAGGGCACCATATTCTCCACTCCTCTTACATATGTTTCTTGTCACATGGAGAGAGAGAGAGCCTACAATATATGCATGAGGTTGGAGCATACTTGTGCAACTTTACTATGAGATTGGAAGTTCGTCAGATATTAGAGGCACATCCTAACAATGTGTACACTCTTATAGGTGAGGTCCTTTGAGAACTTTACATGTACAAGGCTTAGAGGATGTCCCACAGACATACTAGTTGAGTCACCAAGCATATTTTCATACACATGAGGTCATTCCTAGAAGTTTGGTGATGTTATATACTAGAGGTTCAGACTAGACCAAATACTAGGTAAAATGGTTGTGTGGAGGCCTTATCATCACATGGTAGCATATCCAGACTCAGCAGTACAACTAAGATGGAGTCAGAGACAAAGGCTACTAGAGGGTCAAACACAACTATATAGTGGTTCCCTACTATTATGAAAGAGTAATGCGACACTTTTGTCATCGACAGGGCCCTCCAACATAGGTACCTTGATATACACATGAGAAGAGATACAAAAGGAGGTTGGTGACCATACCTTGGTTGAATATTGATGATATAGAGATGAAAAGTACATAGAGTCTAGATGATGTTGAGGTACCCCCCTACAGTCGAGGACACATGAGTTTCTAGGGACTACTGGCAATACATCAATGTGCAGGGTATGAGACTCATGTTTCTAGATGACTATCCTATTAGAGATAGAGGTCCATATTTGAGGGCTCAATGTGGAGATGAGGATGAGGAGGAGGAAGATGATCTACCACTAGGCATAGAGGCGATCGAGACAAACGGTGGGGAGGATGTGCCAACAATGGATGGTGTAGCGGATGAGGAACCACCATCTCCCATAGTAGCCAAGCCCCTACGATCTTGATCAACATATTCTCAAGAGGAGATCCCCCCACCTTAGATGCGGTAGGTGGAGAAAGGGGAGTCTATTTGACTTAAACCTAGAACACCCTACTGGGACATAGACCCCATCTTCTATGAGGGAGATCCATGTATGAATAGATTTACAATAAATGCAAAATTTATGAATATGTGATAAATGATAAACTAAAAATGTGGTATGCAGCTAGCTAGAGGAGTTGAGATCCTTCATGAGAGATTTCCTGATCAGCATGGTCATGTAATCGATGATTCCTTCCACATTGCAAGTCTGGTATGAGGGGGCACAAGACCCTCAGAGGCATTCAAATATCTTTGCGTCCACAATGGTGAAGTTATAGATTGTAGAGTGATCAAATTGCAATGAAATCAGATTCTAGAGTGATCAAATTAAAATGAAATCTCATTTTAGATAGCTTAGATTGTGGTAGTAAGATGAGGAAAAATCTGATATTAAATTTGATTTCCTTCTCTACTTCTAGCGATGATAGAGTCAATTGTTTTGACCCGAAGGTACGTTGTAATTATTAATCGAATTAGTTTATATTCTATCGAAAACGGAGATTGATGTAAACGACTATTTAAATTTATATTCAATATTTTTCACAAGTTGTCAATCTAATCATCATAATCAAATTGGTCTTGTTATTAACAAAATTGGAAAAGGGATTAACCTATTTATCTAATAACGTTAACCATAAACATTCTATTTCTCTTAGGTAACCTAAGTTTGTTAGATTGTCGATCGACGAAATTGATCAACGAACTTCTTATTGAAAATTTCTTCTAGCATCCTTTGGTAAATTTAACAACCTGGTTGGGGTGTGACCACCTGTTTCTTTTGAGATGTTGACATTTACACTTGTCCCGCATCGTAAACATGGAACTTTTACCCTTCTAAAAAAAAAAATTTGTTGGTTGTGTTTTGCCCTAAAATTTTGGGCATCACATCAATCTTTAGCAAACAAACAAGGGAGAAAACTAAAATTTCAACACTTCTTTTTCTGATTATAAAATTTTTAGTACAAGGCAAGTAACCATCCAAATTAGTGAATCGAAGATAATAACATATCAGATTTTCAAGTTTGATCTTTACTAAACACATAAAGAAAAAATAGATACCATACATTAGGTGTGCATTCGATGTTAGAGGAGAATGAGTCAGCATTAGCATGGGAGAAATTACAGTTATTTCTAACACTCCTTCCATAGAAAATGCAGAGTAAAGTTTCTGACAAAGGAATTAAAGAACACAAACCATGCCTATCGAAATGAGTTTCTTGAAGAGACAAAGGCAGTGAAATATTCCCAATCCCTGCTTGATATACATTATTTCCTTGTGAAACCTTGGTACACATTGTCAGACCTACCATATGAAAACACTCTTTGTTTCCTTAATTATCCCTTCCTCCTATTTGTGCTTGAACTCCCAAGGGCACAAACATGCACCCATTATTCCATTTGGAATTTTCCATATTGATGCCCATTCACATGGATCCCATGTTCATGTTTACACTCATTTGGGACATATGAAAGCATGTGACTCCCATTGGTATGAAGATGTGTGATGGGTCCATCTTATTTTGAGAAGAAAGCATCTACACCACAATTAAATCAAGATGCAAATTGAAAAGATTAGTATTCAAAACCACAAGTTTATGGATTTGGCTACATGTATTTAATTAATGTTATCCATCATACTAGTTTAGGTCTAGCTCACTATTCAACTTGACTACATCAAAATCAAAAGTTTTTTTGGATTTGACTACATCTATTTAATTAAAATTTCACTACATGTATCTTTTAATATTGTTACCAATCATAATACTACATGCATGTAGCTCACTATTCTTATGATAGATAGTATATTCTGATATATTTGGTTCAGAATTTATGATCTATGATCTTAGTCACACTTTATGATCTATAATCTTCAGCTCACTATTATGATGATCTATGACGATGGGTAATATAGATCAATGATCTTTATCCCACTATTCTAATGATCTACAATCTTGGGTTATACATTAAAAACATACTCCATTCAGATCATACTGTGTGATTTCTAGCTCCCTAGTTCACTATGTATTCTGACAATAGCTCACTATTCTGATGGTAAATCATAGATTCATACAATACTCTATGATCTAGAGGTATCTATACCTCACTAGCTCACTATTCTATTTTCTATTCTAATGGTAAATCATAGATTCATACAATACTCTATGAACTAGAGGTATCTCTACCTCACTACCTCACTATTCTATTCTGATGAGGAGTCACACATTCAAATAGCTCACCTTTTTGATGGTGGATTAGAGATTTAGACAATACTCTATGATCCAACCTCTGGCTCACTATTCTGATAGTAATACAAAATTAAATCCAAATTTTTTAAAATTATATTATTGTTTTAATAGAACAACTTACTTGTACTTGATGTTGAAGTTGTTTGATGCACTCATTTGCTATGCTAAGAATGGAAGCTTTGTATCTCTGTTGAAAAATAGTGGAAATAAATCATAACATACATATTAGTTGAAAGCTTATGCCTTTGATTAAATATGTAGAGTCTACTATGGGAATGAAATATATGCAATTATCATGGCCAAAATTTTAGGCAAGAATACACCAACAAATTACAAGTGTCAAGTGACACAAAAAAATTGCAAATTACATACACACATGGAAAGACCATTAGAATGATCAGATATTTATAATTTATAAATTAGACAACCATACAAGAATTCACATTTACGAAACAAAACACATTATATATGAGGTATTTTCTCTTCAATAGACGCAACCTTGGCCTCACTATCACATAGAGGTTTGGTTCTAGTTCTCTCAATAATTTTCATGGTCATTTTCTTGAACACCTCAATTCAAGTATAGGTATTCCAAGAAATTATATGCATATAAAATACATAAAAATAAATATCATATAAGAATTTGACATTTAATTAACATCTCCACATAAATAATTCATAACTCAACTTTATAGAACCATCCACACCTTTCCAATGTATTTTCCACATGAAATTATATGCACATTTAAATATCATTTAAGCACCTAACACTTAATTTACAAAAATATCACATCTCATCAGAATTTGAATTCACTTGCCATTCTCCTAATTAATTCTCATAAAGCATATTCTCAATTGTACAACCATCATAATATTTGTTTAAGTTAATTAACCATAATGCAATCCTAATTGTATCATAAATTCGTCATCATAGAAATCATCTAAATCAACTAAGCGTAATTTGCATGTAATAATGTATCATATCATCATCATCATAAGTACTGAAATAAAATAGAATCCATCATATCCACTGGTAGGAAATATATGCCAGATAGGTCTAAATATATCCTAAACAAGAGTGCAAAACATATCACAATTAAATGTTATCCAATCTTTGTCATGTAGAGTAATCATCCACAATTCATAAAAATAGAGTTTCAAATACTATGTCCATAAAATAAAAGTAATGCTATGTCGGGTCAGGGTAGGGTCTCACACCCTCCACCTCTAGGCATGAACTTCTTCTTGGAGTTCATCAAAAAGATGGGGGTAATGCGATCTCATTTGCACTGCATCCTCCTATGAAGCTGTAACCTCATCATAACAATCCCAATGGAATCTAACCTGCTCCATCTCTTGGCCTTGAAGCCAACATCTAGTGTGCCAATATTCGAATGGGCTCCCAAGCTAGATGTTCATCTGAATCCACCTGTAAGATATTCCAATCTATAACGTGAGACTATTCATAAACATATTATCTTAATCCAAAAACATGAAACACATCATAGATGTGTGAGAGGCAAGGTGGCAAGGCTAGACAATATGAAACTTGTCTTATCCTCTCTAGGATCTCAAAAGGTCCAACAAAATGAGGTGCAACCTTAAAACTCTTCCCATAAAAGATTGGACTCTAATGTGGCTGCAGTCTCAGGAAATCTTTATCACCAACAAGATAAACACAATCAATCCTCTTTGTATCTAAATACTTCTTCTTTCTATCCCAAGCCTCTCTAGGACACTACCTAATCAAGACTACATGCTGCTCCATCTCCCAAACTAACTATTGTCCAACAAATACACTATCATCAATTGTGTCCCAACTTAAAGACATCTTTCAAAGCCTACCATGTCCTACAATTATCTTTAGGTCACTATGAGCCTACCATGTTCTACAATGATCTTTAGGTCAATATGAAGTGGTTATGATATCTAACTAGCCATGATCAATAGTGAAAAGAATAGTGAATATAATCAAAACACTAATGCAAAAGACACAATCAAATAAAAAACCTTCAATTTTTAATGGACCAACTTATAATATGCCTTTTAGATCAAATTAACTGAACTTTTATTATAATACTATAAGCTAGTGAACTTGTCATGCACTATTGAGATTTCATATTATGGGCTTATGAATAGTTGTTTGGGATTTAATATTATGGACTTATGAATAGTTGTTTAAGACATGGTCTATTTCTAATAGATAGTATTTAATATGGTAATTATTGAGATAATACATTTTTAATATTTTTATTATTATAGCAATTTTATTACAATATCAATTGTAATTCATTATGGTAGTTGTTTAAAGAATTTTGTCTATATAGAAGACGCCATTTAATATTTGTAAAAGAAAATGTATATTGTTATGATATTTTTAATTTATTATTTATGAGATTTAATAATATATAAGATATGGAGATAAAAACTTTAAGACAACTCCATCTTCCAGACTAACTATTGTCCAACAAATACCCTATCATCAATCGTGTCCCAACTCAAAGACATATTTCAAAGCCTACCATGTCCTACAATGAACTTTAGGTCACTATGAGCCTACCATGTCCTACAATGATCTTTAGGTGACTATGAAGTGGTGATGATATCTAGCTAGCCATGATGAATAGTAAAAACAATAGTGAATATAATCGAAACACTAATGCAAAAGACACAATCAAATAAAAAACCTTCAATTTTTAATTGACCAACTTATAATATGCCTTTTTAGATCAAATTAATTGAACTCTTATTATAATACTATAAGCTAGTAAAACTGCCATGCACTATTGGGATTTCATATTATGGGCTTATGAATAGTTGTTTAAGATTTCATATTATGGACTTATGAATAGTTGTTTTAGTTTTTTAAGACATGGTCTATATTGTTTAATATTTCATATTATGGGCTTGTGAATAGTTGTTTAAGACATGGTTTATATTGGGATTTCATATTATGGGCTTATGAATAGTTGTTTGGGATTTCATATTATGGACTTTATATCTAATAGATAGTATTTAATATGGTATTTATTGAGATAATATATTTTTAATATTTCTATTATTATAAAAATTTTATTATAAAATCAATTGTAATTCATTATGGTAGTTGTTTAAAGAATTCTCTCTATATAGAAAATGCCATTCAATATTTGTAAAAGAAAATGTATATTATTATAATATTTTTAATTCATTATTTTTGAGATTTAATAATATATAAGATATGGAAATAAAAACTTTAAGACATTATTTATAATAATTAAAGGTGTATATCAAATCATTCAACAAAATAAATGACTAAAGCAAAGGTGGCATTCAATGTTATAGACATAATGTTATAGACATTTATTGATGAGATTTAGTAATATATGAAATGTCTCAAAAGATCTAGTAATATATGAAAGTAATATATGAAATGTTGAAATAAAAAATTTAATACAATATTTAGAAGACTTAATCATATGTGATGCAATTTCAATTGTGCAAAGGTGTATGCGATGTTACTTACCTTAATGCAATATTAAATGTATATAATGCAATGTTAGATGTATGTGATGTTACTTGCCTGGAACAAAACTTAAATAACAAAAGATAAAAGAAGAGATGGCATTCAATGTTATAGACATTTAAATAATTTATAAAGACATTTAAGTAATATATGAGGTGTATGTGATGTTACTTGCCTTATAACAAAACTTTCAACAACAAAACAAAAGATAAAAGAAGATATGGAAAAGGTGTATGCAATGCTACTTGCCTAGAACAAAACTTTCAAGAACAAAAGAAAATAAAGAAGAGGTGGCACATGTATATGTAGATAAAAAAATACATGGCAAAGGTCTATGAAGATAAAAGAATACCTAGAATAAAACTCTGAACAACAAAACAAAAGATAAAAGAAAAGGTAAAAGAAGAGGTAGCATTAAATGTTATGGACATTTATAAATACATTTAAACAATATATGAAATGTGGCGAAGGTATATGCAGATAAAAAAATGCTTAGAACAAAACTTTCAACAACAAATCAAAACAAAACTTTCAATAACAAAACAAAACTTTCTACAACAAAACAAAAGATAAAAGAAGAAGATGAAAGAAGAAGCGACATTCAATGTTATGATGGACATTTATAAATACATTTAAGCAATATATGAAATGTGGCAAAGGTATATGCAGATAAAATAATACCTAGAACAAAACTTTCAGCAACAAAACAAAACTTTCAACAACAAAATAAAAGATAAAAGAAGAGGTGGCATTCAATGTTATGGACATTTATAAATACATTTAAACAATATATGAAATGTTAAAATGAAAAAGATTTAGTAATATATGCAACATTAAAATGAAAAAATTAATATACCAGCATTTATAAATACATTTAAACAATATATGAAATGTTAAAATGAAAAATTTAATATACTGGTATATGAGATGTTGAAATGAAAAATAAAAAGTAATATATGAGACATTAAAATGAAAAATTTAAGATACTGGTATATAAGATGTTACTTTCCTATATCAAAACATCCAACAAAACAATAGACTGCATACCGTGTTTGGAAATTTAAATGACACTAGTTTAGTAAGTTGCAATATAATAAAGATCCCATGATTTTTTATGCATATAGGAATTATTTACGTTGGCATAACTTAAATCTAAACAACTAGATAGGACACAATTTAAATTAAATAAAAAAACTTGCCATTGTAATACATAATCTGAAACTTTTTCGATGCATGTAGTAATTCTTTCCGTTGGAATAGGTTAAAGGTAAACAACTAGATAAAACATAATTTAAATTAATTAGAAAAACTCACCATTGTAATCCATAAAAAAAACTCCCCATTTGTTTTCATGTAAAACCGAGTCAGAATGTGATACTTGTTTATAAGAAAGACTTTACTGCTTTCCATGTAAAGCTGATCATGAACAAATCATCTCAGCTTTTACATTTTGGTAGCTCCACTTTTGAATTTAAAGAGCTGCATGGAAGAGACTATTGCTACTGCCATTGAAAATGCACGATAAGGTTTCTGACAAAGGATTTAAAGAACACAGCCCAGGGCTATCGAAAGTGAGTTGCTTGAAGAGTCTAGGGCTGTGAAATATTCCCAATCCCTGCTTGACATACATTATTGCGTTGTGAAACCTTGGTAAACATTGGCAGACCTACCGAATGAAAACACTCCATGTTTCCTTCATTATCGCTTCGTACTGTTTGTGCTTGAACTCCCGGGGGCACGACCATGCACCCATTATTCCACTGTGAATGGACCATGTTTATGCCCATTCCCATGTTCATGTTTACGCACATCTGGGGCATCTGAAAGTATGGGACTCCCATTGGTACGCAGATGTGTGATGGGTCCATCTTATTTTGAGAAGAAAGCACCTACAACACAATTAAGTCAAGATGCAAATTATTTGATGTATTTAAAACCTGAACAGGAACTATCAAACACGGAGAAACTTGAATTAAAAATCAAAACTTTCTACATATGGCTACATGTATATTTTAATAACATTTCCCATCATACTACTACAGCTCTAGCTCACTAATCTACTTGAATTCAAAATCAATTTTTTTTTGGATTTAACTGCACGTATTTAATTAACATTTCACTACATGTATCTTTTAGTAACGTTTCCCATTATAATACTACATGTATCTCTAGCTCACTACTCTTATGATAGATACTACATTCTGATACATTTGGATCATAATTTATGATCTATGATCTCTAGTCACAATTTATGATCCATACTTAATGATCAATCTTTATGATCTATGATCTTTAGCTCACTATTCTGAAGATCTATGATCTTGGGTCATACATTCAAATCATATTCCAATCGGATCATACTGTTTGATCTCTAGCTCACTGGCTCACTATGCTATTCTGATAATAGCTCACTATTCTGATGGAAAATCAGAGATTCAGACAATACTCTATGATCTAGAGGTATCTCTAACTCACTAGCTTACTATTCTATTCTGATGAGGAGTCATAAATTCAAATAGCTCACTATTCTGATGGTAGATAAGAGATTCAGACAATACTCTATGATCTAGAGGTATCTCCAGCTCACTAGTTCACTATTCTATTCTGATGAGGAGTCATAAATTCAAACAGCTCACTATTCTGATGGTAGATCAGAGATTCAGACAATACTCTATGATCTAGAGTATAAGTGAAAAAAACTAATAGAACAAAACAACTAATAGAACAACTCACTTGTATCAAGTAAAAAAAAAAAAAAACCTTTAACTCACTATACTGATGGTGATAACAAATCAAATCCAAAAACTTTCAAATTATATTAATTTTTTAATAGAACAACTCACTTGTATCAAGTCAAAAAAACAACTTTCAAATTTTTTAATAGAACCAATTTCTTTCAAAAGTGGCCGGCCACTATATATATTATCACTATATATATTATTTATTTATATAATAAAAGCGGATTCAAATGCTCATTAAATAATAAAACCGGATTCAAATGCTCATTAAGGAAAGATTCCATATTACAATGATATTACAATAATGACCTTCACTATCATGGGTGAGAAAATGGAGCAAAATACCTAAGGCTCCAAATGCCCAATGTCATCTAATCAGACACGTACACCTAATAATACCTCTTAATAGATCAACTTACTTGTACTTGATGTTGAAGTTGTTTGACGTACTCATTTGCTTCACCAAGAATGGAAGCTTTGTCTCTCTGTCAAAACAATAGTGGAAATAAATCACGTAACTTACATATCAGTTGAAAGATTCTGCCTCTCATTAAACATCCAAAGTCTATTATGGGAATGAAATAGATGCAATGATCTCTAGCCCACTATGAACTAGTGATGATCTCTAGCTAGCCATGATGAATAGTGAATATAATCGAAACATTAATACAAGACAACCAAATAAAATAGGCTTCAATTTTTAATGGACCAATTTACTTCTTGTTGAAGTTGAAGCTGTTTGACATACTCAATTGCTTCATCCAGAATGGAAGCTTTGTCTGTCTGTCAAAAAAAAAACAGTGGAAAGAAATTGTAGATTGCATCAGTACCAATATTTTACCTCTCTGATTCAACTTCTACGGTCTATTATTGAAATGGAAGCCACTCAAATAAGCCAACCTTTTTCGAATTAGGAATCAGATGTTGAAGTTCTTTTATTTTCTCATTGATTCTGTTCCTTCGCCTCTTGTCTCCAGCAAAACCCTAAAACTTAGTTCTCTTTCTTCCAAACCGCATTTATAGCAAAATCACATAAAATCATAGTAATTTCATAAAGTTCACAAAGAGTTAAAAAGGTTAAAAAACCTTTTCGCACAAATTGTGAACATGGGTAGCTCTGCGTCTTTTGGATGAAGTATTGCTCGTGGCAGATGGAGGTCTACATGAATCGGCGAACTCTTCTAAAGAGTACTGCATGCACGACACATATTAATCTATGTTACAATCCTACTCTTCTTTGTCAAAACATACAAATCCTAAACAGATGGCTAATAGTTGTCAATCAATCTGTTATTTACGTCGTAAAGAAACAATAAACGTGTTGTCTTTAAACGAACCCAAATAAGAAACAGGTGTTTAAAGTCATTTAGAGGTATATGTACGAACACGCTGACGAGTGGCGCTGCGTGGAGCGAAAGGCTGAAGCCTGGTGTGTACACATTGCATCCTTTTCGCCATTAGTCAGGTCAAATATTACCATTATTTAGAATTATAAGATTGAAGAATACGGCAGACACAAACACAACCAGATGTTTCACCATGTATCTTGAAATATACTACAAAAACTCCGTCCTCCCACACTATAAATTACTCAGTCGAAGAATGTTGAGTGTAGTAGCGTACCGTATAATGAGAGTCGGTGTCAATGAAGAGTTTCTTTCTAGTCGATTGAGCATTTTGCTTCCCATTGCGACAATTGAATGCCTCTGTTCGGCAACGAGGAGTTGGGGCAAGATCATTGAGCTGTCAATAAAAATAAAACAATGAATCGTAAGACAGATCGGTTCTCATGGATCAAAAAAAATTATTCAGCAGTTGAATAAAATGAATAAGATGTAAAAGTATAATTGATATGTTTGAATACCGTGTGATCTTTAAGTAGAAGAGGAGAGGCATTGTCCTCTTCTTCTCCATGGATGAGTTCGAATTCAGGGATGGTGAAAAAAGAGGATGTTAAAGGAGGAACGCTGGTATTCCCTTCCAAGAGATAATCTTCTTCGATGGAATCGCTATTTAAGAAAGCCATGGTTTCCTTAATGTCGGCGTGAAGTCCTCCTCCTCCTGGAGCGGCAGCCATTGCCTACACAACAGTGGAAATTGCATATAATTAGATAGCACTCATTTTTCTTGTCATGGTTTCATCTCTTGCGGAACAAAAGATTCATTCATCCATGTTTCGTTGCACTCAATGAGTTTTCTGAGGGTTTGAGCTGTTTACCAAGCGTCCCTCGCCTCTTTGTAAGTCTTGATACGATCTTGATACGATCTTGGAGAGGATATATCCAACGATTGGAAACCGGGAGAAAAACCGCCGTCAATGAGTAGTTTATTCGGCAACCGACTCCCTTCGCATACACCACATTCCCCATATCTCGACAAACGAAAACTGAGCTTTTCATATTTTCTTAAATGTAAATTATATGCGACAATGGTAGGTTTTTCTCTTCGAAAAGTGGTAATTCACCTCGACCTTGGCGAATCCTAAGACAGAAACATACATCCGAGATGGTGATGGAGATCACAAGGTAAAGTTTCGAAAGGTAAAGTTTCGAATATCACAAGGTAAAGTTTCGATAACATAAGGGATGAGGTATTTCAGGTAGATTGATATCATAAGGGATGAGATGTTTTTGGTGGACTTTGGTACAATTATTTGAAGTTTCGATATCATAAGCGATGAGGTTCCAGATGGACTTTGGTACAATTATTTAAAGGCTAATGCACTTTGGTACAATGGATATAAAATCTATAGATATTTGACAGTCTTTACTTTCTAGCCCTAGAAGTTTAGCATATTGATCACACGACTCTCTCTCGGACAACTCTCTCTTTAACCACTCCAAATAATTGATCGAAATCATACATAGGAACATGGTGAATAATTAAGACTGAGGGGAACATGGTGGTGTTTGATGACTAATTAAGAATGAGGGAGGGGATACAAGATATATATAAAAACATTGTGTTGTTTGATGAGTAACTAAGATCGAGGGAGGAGGATATGGGAAGAATGAAGTAATGGAGGAGAAAGTAATTGTGAGTAGTAACGATTTCTTATGATCCATTAGTTTATATATCACCCATGTTCTATGAACATGGTGTTGTTCGATGAGTAACTAAGAATGAGGGATGGGGATATATGAGGAATGAAGTAATGGAGGACAAAGTAATTACTAGTTGTAATGATTTGTCATGATCCATTTGTTTATATATCACCCATGCTCTAAGAACATGATGTCATTTGATAACTAACTAAGAACGGGGGAGGGGGATATAGGAAGAATGAAGTAATGGAGGAGAGTAATTGCTAGTAGTAACGATATGTCGCAATCCATTCTTCTAAGAGTATCAGGATATGTTATTTTCGCTAAGTGTATATAATGAAATTGGGTAGACCATGTTGAATAGTTAAATGATTCTAGGTTTGGAATAAATCTTTCCATAAAACACAAGGATCTAATTTAACATATTCATTGACTTTTAAACCATTCCTTTTAGACCTAGTTCCAAGAATATTTTGATTAATAACGTCAATTGTCAAGATAAATCAATCAACAATATCAGCACAACTTTTATGCATGTCTTAGATAAAATTTCTGTTTTGTTTACTTTATAAATAATTTCTTTTATCTCTAACAAAATTTCATTCTAAGACCAATTTTTATGGATATGATTTGATCATGAAACAAGTGGATAAGGCTTTTGCAATGCACGACTTTGGAAGGTGACATTTTTATAGTTGATTCATATCAAGTTGGTTATATGTAAATATAATTCTATAAATAGTCTTTCTATGACTCGTTTACTCATAGTGCACAACTATAACATGTGTCTACGACTCAATTGATTCTTTCTATTTGTAAATAAAATTTGGGAAGGTATGTAGTACTAAAACTCAAACTCATACAAAGTTGCCAAAAAAGAGGTTTCCAAGAAACAAAGGTAAATTGAATATCTTGATATGTGAAACAATATTTTCAAGAAGTTTGTTAGGACTACAAATTTCTCAAGTGTTCCCTTTTTCTTTCCTTCACAATCTCTATGCATTATGGTTTCTTAATTTTTTCCATAGTGTTAAGCTTTATAGAATAGCCCTTTTTTCTTTATACATTTTTCCTAGTTCCATTATTGACCAGTAATAACCACCAATCACTAATTTAAGCACCAACATATGCTCATTGGTATATTTTCATTGCTAGCCCCTCATGTTAGTTAATATTTTCTTGTTTGTCATTACCTATTTTTCCTAAGTCATGAGGCTATTGTTCTTGTTTTATAGCCTTGAACACTTCTTTCTAGTAGTAAACAAGTTGCATCAGGTATTTCATCACATGGAATAAGTGTTCACTTAAGCTATAGGTTCTTTGAAGATAGTCTCGTATATAAGAAATATTTTTTCTCTTTGATCTATTGGTCAAGTTTGGTGGTAAGTGGGTGGGCTACTACTCATTGAAATGACCTTTGAGTATCAAAGAGATAGTTTCACGATCTCTTCAACCTTCGATAAAAGTGTGCAGTTATATGCAAGTGAAGAAAAGTCATCAAAGAGACACATGCTAATTAAAGTAGTCCATTTAAGTTCTTTTCAAGATTTTCGATCAAACCTTCAGAGGCTATTTGTAGAGCATTCCAAGGCCCATTGAAAGGACTATGTTACATCAAAGGAGGAATTTTTTGGTCCCTTCAATATCTAATGAGTTGAAAGAGATTTGTATTTTGGAGGACTATTTACTTGAAGTGACTTTAGTATATTGAAGAGATAATCTGATTATATCTTCAATCCCTAATCAACATTATGAAGATGACAATGTAGGTGACTAGTGTTCATCGAAGATAAAATTGTATGTCAGATAGACAATTCTTTTGTCTCTTCGATCTCTGAAGAGAGTAATGTGATACTTCATGATGTGGGCCACATTTCATTCATTTGACTTCCTTACATCAAAGGGATGACATGTAGTGCCTCTCTCATTTGTTTCCTACATTATGTTGTGTTTGTGCCTTAGTGCTGTTGGAAAAGATCTCCTTATGATGCCTTGTTTTGGCTTTGCATTCTTTATTGTTTCCTTATGTGATGGTTGAGCTCAACATATACTTGGATGGAATTATGAAGGTTTTTTTAGATTGTGTTGGACCTATGAGAGGTTGTTACCTTTCGGGTGATCTGATTTATGTCATTGCATCAACAAGATACATATGTTCTGATGCCTAGTTGTGAGAGCCATTGAGTTGTGACTTGTTCCGGACATGATTCAAGGTGCTAGGCCTTTAGAGTCTATGATTTTGAGTTAGGTGGACTCATTGCATTTTGGTCATTTGGATTTGAACTTGATTCAATATGATTTTTTATGATTATGTCGATGTTATGATTTTGTTTTTTATTATGAGATGCATCTCAATACAATACATTTTGCAATTATTTCTAATATCACTACTGATCTAATGAACACATCTGGTTTACTTCATATCTAGGGACACTTTGATTATATTCATCTTATTATGCACATGATACCATTTGATAACTAACTAAGAATGGGGGAGGGGGATATATGAAGCATGAAGTAATGGAGGAGAGTAATTGCTAGTAGTAACAATATGTCACAATCTATTGGGTTATGTATAATCCATCTTCTAAGTGTATCAGGATACATTATTTTCGCTAAATGTATATAATGAAATTTGGTAGACCATATTGAATGGTTAAATCATTCTAGGTTTGGAATAAATCCTTCCATAAAATAGAAGGATCTAACTGAACATATTCATTGAGGTTTAAACCATTCCTTTTAGACCTAGTTTCTAAGTAAATTTTGATTACTAACATCAAATTGTTAAGATAAATCAATTAACTATATCAACCGTACCTTCATGCCTATCTTAGATAAAATTACATTTTTGTTTACTTTATAAATAATTTCTTCATTCTCAAAGAAAATTTCTTTCTAAGACCAATTTTTATGGATATTATTTGTTCATGAAACAAGTGGATCATACTTTCGCAATGCATGGCTTTGGAAGGTGACATTTTGATAGTTGATTCATATCTTTGGTTATATGTAAATATAATTCTACAAAAAGTCTTTCTTTGACTCGTTTACTCATAGTTCCCATTTATAACATGTGTATAAGACTCAATTGATTCTTTCTATTTGTAAATAAAATTTGGGATGGTATGTAGTACTAAAAGTCAAACTCATACTAAGTTGCAAAAAAATAAATTTCCAAGAAATGAAGGTAAATTGAATATCTTGATATGTGAAACAACATTTTCAAGAAGTCTATTAGGACTACAAATTTCTCAAGTGTTCACTTTTTCTTTCCTTCACAATCTCTATGCATTATGGTTCTTAATTTTTTCCATAGTGTTAAGCTTCATAGAATAGCCCTTTCTTCTTTATACAATTTTTTAGGTTCCATTATTGTCTGGTAATAACCACTGATCACTAATTTAAGCACCAACATATGCTCATTGGTACATTTTAATTACTAGCCCCTCATGTTAGTTAATATTTTCTTGTTGGTCATTACCTATTTTTACCAAGTCATGAGCCTATTGTTCTTGTTTTACAGTCCCGAACCCTTCTTTCTAGTAGTAAACAAGTTGCATCTGGTATTTCATCACATGGAATAAGTGTTCACTTAATCTATAGGTTCTTCGAAGATACCCTCATATCTAAGAAATAGCTTTTCTCTTTAATCTATTGGTCAAGTTTGGTTTTAAGTTGGTGAGCTACTACTCATCAAAATGACCTTTTAGTATCAGAGAGATAGTTTCACGATATTTTCAACCTTTGATGAAAGTGTGTAGTTATATGCAAGTGAAACAGAGTCATCAAAGAGACACATTCTAATTAAACTAATCTATTTCATTTCTTTTTAATATTTATGATCAAACCTTGAGAGCCTATTTGTAGAGTAGTCTGAGGCCCATTGAAAGGACTATGTTACATCGAAGGAGTAATTTTTGGGTCCCTTCAATATCTAATGAGTTGAAAGAGATTTGTATTTTGGAGGCCTATTTACTTGAAGTGACCTCAGTATATTGAAGAGATAATTTAATTATATCTTCAATCTCTGATCAACATTATGAAGCTGACAGTGTAGGTCACTTGTGTTCATCGAAGAGAAATTTTTATATCAGATAGACAATTATTTTGTCTCTTTGATCTCTAATGAGCTTAACATGATACTTCATGATGTGGGCCACATTTCATTAGTTTGACTTCCTTACATCAAAGGGATGATCTCTAGTGCCTCTCTCATTTTTTTCCTAAATGAGATCCTTATGGATGTAGTTTCCACATTATGTCGCAATTGTGCCTTAGTGCAATTGGACAAGATCTCTTTATGATGACTTGTTTTGGCTTTGGATGCTTTATTGTTTCCTTATGTGATGGTTGAGATCAACATATACTTGGATGGAATTATGCTCATTTTGTTAGATTATGTTGGACCTATGAGAGGTTGTTACCTTTAGGGTGATCTAATTTATGTCATTGCATCAACAAGCTGTTGGAGATTTGCTAGCAAGCCAGTGCTGATTGTATGTTTGTCATTGATGACAACATATGGTTGGTAGCATCTGTGGAAGACTTATGCAGTAAGCTTTGAGTATATAAAGCAGGGACATGTTAACAGCATGATATCATGGACACAGAGGTTAATTGTTAGTACTGTTACCCAAATTTCCCATCCTATGCAATTTGGCCTGGTCTGCTCTATTTGGCATTTTTAATCCTGTGTTAGCCCCCTCAAAAAATTTCCATGATTATATGCCTTTTTAGTTGTTTATTTCTTTGGTTTGAGGGCCATTTGACTTTTTCAAAGGGTGACCGTTTAAACCCCATGATCTCCTAAAATACCCGTGGCCCATCCTAATTTAGTATCTACCCTTTCGGGCCACTTAACCACAAAACCCATGTGCTATAATATTATTTCTTCCTGAAGTTCCACTGCCTAATTCCCTAAAGTTTCCTATGCCCTGGCCTTTAATATTTCCTTAGGCCCAGTTCTCGGTTGTAGTTAAATCCAATGGTTATCGCATAATCGCATGGGATCTTTTGATCCCATGCAATCATGCGACAACCGTTGATATGGTATCGGCATCACAACAGCTGCTAGTGGGACCTTCATGCCACGTCATAATGACATGCCAGTTTCCTATTGGTCATTGCGGGATGACTTTGCAGTGGACCTGAAGTGCAAGGTAGGCCCCCGGTGTAATAAGATCTATGGTGGTCGCATGTTCGCATTAAATCTTTCGATTCCATGTGATCATGCGATAGCCGTTAGATCTACTTTATTGCTAAGTCTCTGATGGTGGGTCCTCGGGTGGTGACATGTTCATTTTTTAGTGGCCAGATAGGTGATGACAGGGCTATTGGTGGGTCCGATGGTCAGAGAATCTGTGGGGAAACCAACTTGTAATAAGATCTATGGTGGTCACATGTTCACATGGGATCTTCCGATCCCATGCGATCATGCGACTGCCATCCGGTCTTCCAGTGTTTAAGCCGATGCCATCGTGGGACCGTCTGACATGCTTGATTCTTATTGGTTGCTGGGTGGAATAGTTGGCAGTTGTCAGTGGGGCCGAGTATCTTAAGTGTGTTGGCAGTCGAAGAGGATCCAACGGTGGTTGCATAACTGCATGGGATCTTCTGATCCCATGCGATCATGCGACCACCGTCTGATCCAAGGATAGGTTTCTTCTTCCTTCTGAGGTGTTGGTTGACTATGATGTGCTCATTTTCTATTGTCTCTTGACTGGTGATGTGGCCTTTGACTTTTTTCAAAGAAAGGGTTGTAGTATCTTTCACGGGTTCCCTTCTGTTGCTTCTGTAGAGAACATTTTTTAAGCGTGGGTAGCTCAGAATTTATGTTTTCAGGGGGGGTTGCACTTGGAATAGATGAGGAAATGATCTGGGTAGCCGTTCTCAGTGGATTCTTACCTTCCAAGAGTATCAGATTTGATAGTTATGGTAGGTTCGACTTGCAGAAAAGTAGTTGGATCAAGGTTTTTTGTCTGCTATCAATTTCAGTATAGGGATGGACACGCAAAGACATATCTGATCAGTTGAGATATTTTCATGAACATTTATGGTCAGAAATGACAGGTTTAGGGTTGGTTTATTCCATGCAAAATTATGTAACCCTAATTAGGTTTTGACTCCGGCCTGTGTGCCAAGAGGAGATGTATTTAATAAATTTTTGGAGCTTTTAGAGCTCAAAGTTTATAGTTGGTAAAAAGAGAGTTCATCTTTCTAAGAAGTTATTTGAGGCACTCTTTCTACCCTCTGGCTTTTGTAATTGTAACCTTTCATTAACTGTTTAGATATTGCAAATTGTGTTGTGACATTCTTTCATGTCCCCTATACCTTCTTGTCTGAAGTTTCTCTTATTGAATTCAGCATATGTATGTTTCAGTGATATTTTTAGGGTTCTTGATCCCCCTTTCTTTCTGCAATTTATGTGTATGCTTGTGAATGATCTGATTTGAATGCTTTTGTGGGTATACTTCCACCCTTGGCAGTTTGTCTCATTCTTATACCCAATTGTAGAGGTGAATGTCTGTTTGTAGGTTATAGTTTGTTGTCTAAATTTTTAGGAGTGCTACTACTTTGTGAAATTTCTCTCTTTCCCTGCATAGTATCTCTTTATTGTAGACCCCTCTATAAAATATTGATACAAGCCTATTCATTGAGTTGTGATCTCCTAGACCTAAGATTGTGTACTGATTTCATCCTTTATATTGCAATTCATACCATATTTTCGGTGTATCACCTAGTAGGTAGTTTGCTTTCAATCATTTCCCTTTTCATGCATTCCTTCTATCCATTTCCCTCAAAAGCTTTACTTTTCCTATCAAGAAGCAAATTAAGGTGATTATCCAAGAGGAACCAACCTAGAACCTAGAGGTCTCATCTCAGTTAGCATAGGTCCCACAACCTAGAGATGATTCCCATGTTATACTAGGTTATCAAGACTATGAGAGCTTGAAACAAGGGTGCAAACTTAGTGTATAACAAGTACAAAAATTTAGGTAGCAGCTTATGTCAGTAGTGTTCTTGACAGAGTTACGAGTAGTGTTCTGCATATAATTGTTTGTATAGTTATCATGGAGCCTTGCACATTTGGATATGTGATGGAGACATGTTAGTGATGTTACATTCATGGACGCAGTGTTTGATATGCAGTAGAATTGAATTTATGTAGTCGCTATTCACCAGTTACAATTTCCTATGTTTATCCAGAAGAGCTGACATAGATTATATTGGTACATGAGTTGCGCCTATCATTTCGGTATGCACCCTTGGACTAGTGATTGGAGAAGAGTTACAAATGTTAGGTTAAAAGCACATGATGTAATTCAGCTTGAGGAGAAATTATCAGTTAATTTGGTAGAGCCGATAGTGTGTAGCGTGTGCCTACACTTATTGATTTAGACAAGTCCCAGTTTGTGTTGCATCCTTAGTAGAGCCGAATGAGAGGTTATTGGATTGTCTTATTGTTTCTCTAATATGATTTCAAGGTGGTTCTAACAGAGCAACTTTATTATATCATTTAGAGGAAAGATATTTATAGGCAGTCATTTGTGATTGCTAAAGGATGGTGAGAAGTTGATTGTGAAGAGTAGAGAAGAGAGTGTGAAGTTTTGATCCATCAGTAGAAGGTCTATGTGACAAAGTAAAGATTTTATACTATACATTGGAACTGATCTAGACAATAGGTCAAAGCATAGCTCACCAAGATCCAGATATAGTGTGTATCAGTTATTCAAAAGGTTGTAGCCTTCACACCTTTGAGCAGTGTGCTCTTAGACAGTACATCCTCACCCCTAATAGGGTTAATTGTATAAGACTCCTAACAAGGTCTGACCCTTGACCAGGTCATTGCACTAAATGTATTGTAAAGACAAATCCTAACAGTGTTAACGATCTTCTAACAAGGATCATAAAACACTAGTGTAGATTATTAGTGGGTGTCAATTCCTACCAGAGTTTTTACCTATTTGGGTTTCCCCGTAACCAAAATATTGGTGTTGTGTTCAAGTGTTATTTCATTGTGTTTATGCTTAATGTTTAATTATACTTAATTGGATAAAGAATTGAAACTTGTAGATAACTGATTCACCCTCCCCTCTTAGTTATCTCTTGGGACTATTCCTAACAATTGGTATCAGAGCCAAGTTCCTCAAAGAGAAATTTTAACAGCTTGAGGTTGATCATATGGCATTCTTTAGAAAAGACAGTCCTAAGTTTGATGGAGAGAACTATCTTGATTGGAAGAACAAAATGGTGTCACATTTGCAGTGAATTGGTTTTGAAGTTTTTCAAGTGGCTATCAAAGAAGTTAAGATCCCTTCTCTAGAAGATCTTGCAAAGGATGATGCTACTGACAATCATAAGGAGTTGTTCCATCAGTATGCAATAGCCAAAGAAGCCCTCATCAGTGTCCTTTCTGATAGTGAGTTTTCAGAGATAAAGAAAGTAGACACAACTTACAAGATATGGAAGCACTTAGAAGACATGTTTGAAGGAGATACACAAGAAAAGAATGTGCATAGAAAGACATGGAAGAAAAGATACAATGCATTAGAGATGCTACTTGAAGAAGACATCAGAGCTTACAACCAAAGGATTAATGAGGCGATTGCTAGAATCAGGAACAATGGTGGAGAGATCTTGGAGGAAGACATTTTGGATAAGTTGATGACTACTCTTACAGATGAGTATGAAAACAAGATCAACATCCTGGATGAGACCATGCAGCTTACATAAAATTTCAAAAGAGAGACCTTGATCAAAAAAATTTGATCTTTTGAGATTTCAAGATTGAAGATAGAGCCTAAAAGTGAGACAGCCTTCAAAGCATCAGTTCATGGTAAGAAATCTTCAAACACTTCCAGTAATTTTGATGATGATGATGAAGAGAAAGCACTAGATGATTTCATTTCTATGATTACTAAAAGAGAAAAGAAAGGAAAAGGAAAATATGAATGTCAATTTCCATTCAAATTCTTTTCATGTAATAAGATTGGTCACTTTGCATCTAAGTGTCCTACAAGAGTTAAGAAGTTCAAGAATAATTACAAGCCTAAGTATACAAAGGAATGTTACTATGCTGGAGATGGAGTATCAGATGAAGAATCAGGTGAAGAAGAAATTGGATTCATTGCTCTTGAAGAAGAAAATAATACACAAGAGTTAGCACTGATTTCACAAGCTGATATCAGGAGAGATTGGATTATAGATAGCGGTTGTTCACATCACATGATAGGTGATAAAGACAATTTTTGTCATCTAGACAAATACAAAGGTGGCATGGTTAGATTTGGAGATAAGACTCCTAAACATATCATTGGTAGAGGGGCTATCACTTTGGATGGAAAGAACAACATTGATGATGTTCTTTTATGTAGATGGTTCGAAGCATAACCTTCTTAGTGTTGGGTAGTTGCTTGACAAAGGATACCAGTTGGAGTTCAAAGACAACAAGTGCCTCGTTAACAACAAGGATGGTGTTATGATTGCATCAGGTTCAAAGACTAAAGGTAATGTTTTTCAGCTTAATTCAGAAGCAAGTTGTTTTGTTGCTAAATTAGATGACAGTTGGCTATGGCACAAAAGACTATGTCATATTAATTTTGGTAAAATAGTAAAGATAAGCAATGTGAAGGCAGTAAGAGATCTACCTAGCATAGCAAAGCCAATTGATACTATTTGTAGGGAATGTGTAATGGGAAAGCATGTGAGGAATTCATTTAGGAGAAAACACAACTCAATAGAGAACAAGTTGGATCTAATACATACAAACCTATGTGGATCAACTCAAACAAGATCATACTATGGTGAAAGGTATTTCATTTTATTTTTTGATGATTATTCTTGAATGATGTGGGTTACATTCTTGAAAGATAAGTCAGAAGCATTTGAGAAGTTCAAAATATTCAAAGCCAAAGTTGAGAATGAATCTAGACTAAAGATAAAGTGTCTAAGATCGAATAGAGGAGGAGAATTCACCTCTGACAAATTCTATGAGTACTGCAAAGAACATGGCATAAAGAGATAGTTAAGTAAACCTAGAATCCCTCAGTAGAATGAGATTGCAGAGAGAAGGAATAGGATCATCCTTGATATAGCACGCACCATCATGATTGAAGGAAAAGTTGCACACACCTATTGGAGAGATGCAATCAATACAATAGTCTATACCATCAATAGAATACAATTAAGGCCTGGCACGGATAAGACACCTTATGAGCTATGGTTTGGTAATGTCCCCACAGTGAAATACTTTAGAATCTTTGGAAGTAAGTGCTACATCAAGAGGGATCAAGCAATAGGAAAGTTTGATGCAAGAAGTGATGAAGGTATTTTCCTTGGTTACTCTACTAAAAGCAAAGCTTATAGATATTTTAATTTGAGATTGAAGAAGATCATTGAAAGTGCTCATGTTAAGATTGATCAAAATTTTATGGTTCAAGAGAGATATCATGATTATGCACCTATGATTGAAGAAGAACCCTATCATTCCACCAGTGAGATAGTTGTTGAAGAGATGTTTGACAGTATTGATGTATTATTCAATGACCTTGAGACAAGTGAAGAAGAAAATCAGAAGGTAGATGAGAAAACATCACCTAAAATTCCAAAGTTTACATCTAGATATCACTCTAAGGATGACATCATTGGAGATCAAAGCAACAAAGTCACAAAAAGATCAAAAGCAAAGAGTTTAGCAGGAAATGAAGTGGTATGTTTACTATCTCAGATTTAAACTTTAAGTGTTGAAGATGCGTGTAATGATTCAGATTGGCATGATGCTATGAAAGAAGAACTAGATTAGCTTATAAAGAATGATACTTGGGAATTGGTCCCAAGACCTAGTGATAAGAATGTGATTGGAACCAAGTGGATATTCAGAAACAAGATGAATGAAGATGGTACAGTAGTAAGGAATAAAGCAAGGTTATTATGTGTATGGTGAAAATGTGACCACACTTCTATGGATCATTACATGCAAGGAAACTCAAGAATGAGCCTTCACAAATCGATCCATAGCTCCCTAGGCATGGAGTGCAAGGGTTTTAAGAATGCTCTCAACTAGAGCTATTAAGCCAATAACCTTGCTAGTAAACCATGCAATGAAAGATTCAATGAATTAATCTAAAGCATAAAGAAAATCTAAACTAAGAATGCCATGAAAATGAAACTACTATGCAAGAAATGAAATCTAACTATGAAGCAAGAAAGCCATGATGATGCAAGAATGAAGACAAGAAGATAGAGTGTTGATGAAGATCCAAGATGAATGCCAACAATGCTCCAAATCTTCAAACCCTAGATGCAAGAATGTCTCCAAAAGCTCCAAGATGATCTAAAAAAACCTGTAGCATAACAATAACATAAAAATTGTGTGTGCAAATGAGGAAGAGAGCTCTCCTTTTATAGGGAATGAAAAAGGAATGGGCCATTGAGATTAAGAGGCAAAAAGACTTAATCAGCGGTGGAGCTTGAAAGAGGAGCAATCCATGTGCACAAGTATCCTCCAATAGGAAAATAAGAGTTGACTTTTGTGTCCATATGAGACAAAAAGTACTTTTCTCTTTTTATAAAATAAGAATAATGCTTTATTTGTGCAACTTAGGATAAGAGAAAAAGTGGGGGCTTTTTATTTATTAAAAGGGGAGGAAATATTCCTTTTAATAAATAAAGACTTAGGATAAGATGGTTAGCCCATAGAAAATAATCGAATAAATGATAGAACTAGGATTTGATCAAGAATAAGTAATTTATGATTTAGCAAAAGGGGCTAATAGTCTAGATGACCATTTTTAGGTGTATACATTTGCCCCTCTTTGACTAATGTGTGATCGATCTGGGAACACATGTAGTCAAAGAATGAAGTTGAAATGTGAGATCGATTTGGGATCACAAAGCAACTCAGATCAGCCAAGAAAGCAAGAGATAGCCAAGAAGGCAAGCAAATAGCGATCTGACTCCAAAGAATGAAGTGCAGAAAAAAAGAAAATCCTGCATGGTCAGCCTGGTAGCGACAGTACTGAACACTTAGGAAAGAGATAACCAATAAAATATGATGTGTCTGCCCCCTCGGGATCAAAAGTGAAATCCGGGTAGAGGGAATGCAGAAGCAAGAGAGACATGATCAAATCACTAGAAATCATAATCGAAGCTGAAGAGAATAGAACAACCATCAAGTAGTGAAGGTATGCCCCACACATGGGACACGGGGCACAAACCAAGTGGTCCCTCAACCCGAAAACACCATGGAGGGGAAGAATTTGAACTTGAGATTTGAAAGTGAATGAAAGACTAGAATTTGAAAGAAATGGGGATGAAGAGGTGAAGAATGCCCCAGTGAAGATCGAAGGATCAGGCCTCAAAAGGTTAGCCAACTGCATGGAAGAAGAAGAAAGATGATTTGGGTGATCAAGGTGAACTCGGATTTCGGTTTCGATCCCAAAATGAAAGGAAAATGATGTGATATGAAAGACAAGAAGCAAAAGACATGATCAAGAAGAAGTGAAAGGTGAGTGCAGTTGATTAACAAATCCATGAAAGATGAAAGGAAAGCTCTCTCCATATGCAAGATGCAAAACTAAACTAACATGAACCTAAGAAATGCAAGCTACATGAAAAGTGGTTTACTTGCAAGGTTACAAAGCCAATAGACATCTAATATTCATCATCGAGCATTATTGGTAGCGTCGCAAGATCATACAATACACACTAGCATAACTATGTGAATATGAATATGATCTTTATCAGATAGGAATGTGGAAATCTCACCTAGGCATCAAAGACATGTAGGTCAAGATGACTAGCACAGTGAGATTACCTAAGTTTAATATAGCAAGATCATACTCGCATCGAGACACAAGGAAAATCAAGATGGCTACAAGTATGCACTTGCACAAAAATAGTCAAGGATAATACCCTGTCAATCCACAGTGTCAAGTAAGACCAGCATAAATGCTCATGACAGTTAGGATCAACAAAATATACCCACAAGCAGAAAAAGCAATAAAACATGTTCTCATACCCTCAGTCTTCTAGCTATGTATCATCGAAAACTTCTCAGGGAGAGACCACTCAGCAAAGAAATCATCATAGACAGCATGCAAAGAAATAAATTCAAACAAATCTCAGCAAGTCAAGTGCGTGTGTGTAGGTCATAGAGTCAAACTTTGAGTATTGCATCTGCAAATGAGAAATATCGCATCATACTAGACTGCAGGTAGGACATCTGATAAGTGTTGAGAAACACTCGACGCAAGGGTAGTGTTGAAAAACACCATTGGGGTGGTGTTGAAAAACACCATTGGAACCAAGTTGCCCAAGAAACCCAGACGTACAAAGAGACCCAAGATAAGCTTAAAGCAACATATGCCCCCTAGACTAAGACAAGAATCAATTCCAGGCTAGGAGAGGCAAAGTGAGAAGTGGAGCGAAAGAGCACCACGCAAGACTGATAGACATAGGTGCAGAGGGTCTCAAGCAGCGCCTGTTTCCAGGTTTTCACCACTTGATAGATTTATTGCAATTTTTTTTTCAGGACTTTTTATAATTTTTTTTGTATTTTTGCTACCAAGGCGCCTGTTTCCAGGTTTTCACCAAGGCACTTTTTCTATTTTTTTTTGAATTTTTTGAATTTTTTTATTTTTTTGGTGAGACATCAAAGCACCTATTGCTAGGTTTTCACTAGGATGCTCATTTTTTCAGTACTTTATATGCTTTTTAGGTTTTTTTCAGCATCATATATGATTTTTTTTGTAATTTTTTCAGGATCATAAAGTATATACAAGGAATGCCCCAGACAGGAACGGGCATTAAAGATCTGCTTCCTTTGGTGTAGAGAACTGATAGGCCCCAGGCCCAAATACTACAGCTGTGATGATAGGAGGTCTCAACCAGTTCGACCAATAATAACCAGCCCTAAGCAATGTCTGAGTTAGTGGAGGATCATTAGAATGTGATCCACATATGCCATCGTGGATTTTAGCTAGCACTTTTTCTGACTCCTCTATTTCTAGACACTTAAGGAGAGTTCCATCTAGACCCTTCCTATACAAGTCACTAGAGACAAAGGCAAAGTGTAAGGGATGGCGGAAAGAATGGCATGGAGGAGTATGAGGTGGAAGACATGGAAAGATGGTAGGATTGTAAGATTTGTGAGCAGGATAGCGTAATTCATCCACCAGAAACTTGAAGTGAGATTTATGCTTTTTCATTTGTAAGATAGATATCAAAGTAACCAAGGCATTAGCAACTCTTTTCTCAGCTTTAGGAATGGGCTGAAGTATAACAGATATGAGATCATGCTTGAAGTAGTGCACCATTTTTCTATAGAGAATCATCTTGTCATCTTTTATTTGAGACTCATTATTTTTGAGCAGATTTTTATTTTTACTTTTCTTAGGTGCGGATACTGCCACAATGTGGTTTTTTTCATCTGACCATTGCTCTTTTCTATGATGACTGTGATACTTGATTGTTGATTCAATCTTTTTTGTTGCTAGTTCGCTGGTGGAAGAAGTAACAGGTGTTGATGCAAGATGAAATGAAGTGACTGGTTCAATAGCATTTATGTGAAGGATGTCATCTCTAGTAACAAGAGAGGTTGAGCCTATAGGGTAAGCTCCAAAAGTAGCTAGATCTAGACTTGTCATAGAAGAACCAGCGTGGTCCACTAAGGCAACACGAGGAACAAACCCATCAGACACCACACAAGACCCATCAACCACGTCAGGTGGGTTACGAGAGGTATGAACCATATCAACATCCATATTATCAATAGATATACATTTTTCTCCCCAAAGAAGTGAAGTAGAGGGAAGATCATCTCCCATGTGAGCCATAGTGTGTAGTGGTGGCTCATTTGTATCTGTGTCTGAATTATTGAGTATGGGAGTATTTCTAGAATCCTCTCTATAGATCCACTCTTGAATAGCTTGTTCTTCTCTTTCTGCTTCTAAAGGAACGGATGAAGGAACAAAAGTATCAAAGATCACCATAGCAAAAGTGGAAGGTTGCATCTGATCAGAAGGTCTCCCATATGACCTAGGAGAAACAGGTATAGAAGTAAATGAATCTAGCGTATATTCACCCATACCAAGGCTCATCATCTTAAGTGATTTCTCAGTAGCAACTAGAGACGTACTAGGATCAACAGAAGGTTCATTATGAGGAACAAATTTTTCAGCAGCAGCCAGAGCATTAATAGCAATAGTATGGTCTCCAGGAATCACAACTTCAGTGCCATTGTATGGAAATTTGACGCACTGATGAAAAGTGGAAGGAACAGCCTGCATGTCATGGATCCAAGGATGACCCAAAAGAATGTTATATGCGAGTGGGATGTCCAATACTTGGAAGCTAATATCTTTTGTGATAGAACCCACTCGGACAGGCAGTGTGACAAGACCTTTGGAAGATCTTTCCTCTTCATTGTAAGCTTTTATAGTAATCTTCTTCTTGGAATCCACAGCAAATTCTGACAAACCCAACTATTGTATGACATTGAAAGAAACAATATTTAACCCTACACCATTGTCTATCAGGACTCGGCGGACTCGGGTGTTGTAGACTAGAACTTCAATGTGTAAAGCCAAATTATGAGGGTGAGCAATAGATATGTCATCTTCTGCAGAAAAGGAGAGAGATAGTGGAGATGAAATGTGGTTGACCATAGCCTGAAATTGATCTGGATCAATGTCTTTGGGGACATGTGCTGTATGCAAAGCTTTCTCAAGGATTTCTCTATGCGAAGGGGATAACTGAAGCAACTCAAAAATGGATATTTGGGCTGGCATCTTTTGTAAATGTTGGACAAGATCATAGCTAGGGGTGGCTGAAGGAGCCACTTGTTTGGAAGGCAAAGCTTGCTTGGGATCTTGCGCAGTTTTAAGGACAATCTTGGCTTGCCCCCTAGTAACAACATTCAGTGTCTCACTTCGGGAAGATGAACTACCACGTGTTTGCAAGACTAACTTTGGCTTACCATGATTGGTGTTATTATCATCTCGAGACCTCATCATTAGAACACTCTCAACGGGCTCTACCATGTTGATCACAGGTGTATTAGAAGGATACGTGTAATTGATCTTAGCATCATGATTCTTCTTATGTTTTTGAGAGGTTTCCCCCTTATCATGCTTAGGTAGAGGATCTTTGAAAGCTGTGTGATCAGAATTTTTAGTTAAGCCATTAGTGGAGATTGTGCCATTCTCAATAAGATCCTGAATATCATCCTTAAGCCTAAAACAATTGTCTGTTGGATGTCCCTTGTTTCTGTGATAATGGCAGTAATGATCCTCTCTCCACCAATCAGGCTTATTTATCGGATCCCAGTTACCAGGTTTATCAGGAAGCGTAAGATATCCATTGTCAACCAAAGTCTTAAGGATCACATCATAAGGTTCTGCCAACTTGGTATAGACTCGCTTTTGAAATGACTTCTTAGGCTTATCTGCATATTGAGGTTTAGGAGCACTGTGAGCGTTGGCAGCTTCTTGTTGTTTTGCTACATAGATAGCATTGGAAAGATTGAAAGCAGGCTCTTTAACTTTAGGAGCGTCAACAACCCCATCATTAACAACATACTTGTTCTTATTCCAAGGTTTGTTCTTGTCTTTACCATTGCCTTTAGCATCTTTATTAATAACAATATCCCCTTTTCTTATAGCTACATACTCAATTTGATATGCACTTTCAACCATGTCATGGAAGGAGGAGAATAGTTGCTTCCTTAAATCATAAAATAGCTCAGGCACAAGTGTGTTGATGAAAATGTCAATCTTTTCTCTTTCGGGTAGCTGACGAGGATATCGAGAATACAATGACCTCCAACGTTGTAAGTAAGTTGCAAATGGCTCACCTTGATGTTGTCTTAGATTACCGAGATCTATCATAGTGACAGGTTGTTGGATGTTGTAAGAATAATGTTGTGTGAAGCGCATAGCCAACTCATCAAAAGTCTTCAAAGGAGGTGTCAACTTTGCAAACCATTCTAAAGCTTGTCCTCTTAAGCTTTGAGGGAATAATCGTAGCAGAAATGTGTCTTCATGAAGAAAGTCCACGCTAAGAGCATAAAAGTGACGCACATGGTCATGGGGATCACCATTTCCATCATACTTGTCATATTTGGGAACCTCAATATCCCTAGGAAATGGGACCATGTATAGACTTTTATCAAAAGGAAGAGCACAAATTGATTCTACAAAAGAGACCTTTGGAGGCTCTCTTTCTAATGCCATTTGGGTAAGGCGTTGATTTGTCTGACGTAATTCTTCTTGAAGGACTTCCAATTCAGTTGGTACTCTTTGTTGGACAATTTGTCTGACATCATAGCCGGGAGGAAGCTTGTATCCTCTAGAAGTCATATATTGAAAATATTGATCGCCATTACGCTCTAAAAGCTTATGCATCATTCGTTGGAAATCCACATCTTGTTCACATCTCATAAGATCCTCACTAGAAATCTCATCATTAGCCTCTGCCTCATGTTGAGAGGGAGGAGGTCTAGGAGGTGAAGAAGGCATAGCAAAAGTTGTCCTTGGAGGAGATCTTGGTGGCGTGTTGTTGTCATTGTTGCCATTGTTAAAAAGAGGTCTATGCTCATGATTACTAGTCTCAGGTTGCTCATGAAATGTCCCTCTATAAGCCATGCGCCTAGTAGCATCCATCCTTTGTTGATTGTGTTCTTTGTCTAAGCGTGCTTGATTATCCTTACGCTCAAAGTGTTCTTGCAAGAGTTGAAACTTTTCTTGTTCAGTCAAAGTGAGTGAGACACTGTCTGTGTTTTTGGGGGTCTTGAATGCGGAAAAGAGGAAACCTCCTTTATACCATGGTGTAGCCTTAGAATTCTCAGATTGGTCAGAACTAGAACTATTGTTGCTAATGGGTGCTTTTGAATGTCTAGTTGGAGAAGGTAACTGTGTATAATTGAACAGAGGATGACTCTCCTGCTCAAATTGAGACCGAGTTGTAACCGGCATGAAAAGAGATGTTGGTTGACTAATAGAATGAGACAAAGTTTCTTAGATTTGAGATAAGTAAAGCTAATAAAGATCACTTGTCAAAGTAGAACAATAGAGAGATGGCTTGTCAAAAGTGCTCAAGCACTTACAGCAATCAATTGACTAAAGCCGAGCAACGAGCAAGAAGCTCAATAAGCAAGTAGCTAGAGAGGTAACCATGATGCGACAAGTGATCAAGAGTAGCATTCGTTAAACTCAAACCCAATAGTTTTAGCTCATTTGTTTCAGTCTAGAAAAAATCTAAACATGTAAGTAACAAACCAATTTCAGGTAAGAACAGAAAAGGACACTCTACAGCAGGTTAAAGTGCAAGTTTAGTAACTCTGAATTGTAGCAATGACAGGACAGTAGAAATGACTCAAGATTCTTGGTTGAGGGTATGCAAGGATACTTCAATATCATATGACTCTTGACCAGTGAATGTGAAAAACTCAGTTTTGAAGCGCTTTGACCAAATTTGTAGATTGAACAGTGCAATTTCTCAGTTTGACAAGCAGTAGCAATAGATAAAAGACAGGTTTGCAAACAGTATGGGATCAAACATGTCATAGAACACTTGAAACAAGGGAAAAAGCAACCTTGCCAAGACAAGCACTTGTGATATCAAAATAGAGAACCTTATGAATGCTACCGTTTGTTTGAATGTTGAGAACGTTTACACTAGTATAGCACAATCGAAGACAATTCAAGCAATTACTACCTAGAAGGACAAGGCTCATTACTTAGCAACGTGGCCCACAACTTGATGCTCCTTTGCCTCACACCAAGTGGTTGCCCACAAGAGATATTGGCATTGTCATGGAAGTGTCAAAAACACAACCAAAGGAACACATATGGTGAGTGTCTTGGGGTGATCCGGGTAAGTCCACTTAGATCAATCCTTGCACCAAGAAGCTAAGCGGCTAAAATAAGGTGGCCTCTATCTAATGGTTCATAGTAAGGGATTATATTCATAGCACCCCTCTTGCTCCTCATAAAGGACTAGGACCTCGTGGTCTCAAGAGTACCTTAAGCATTCTTGCTTAATGCTTTCCTCATGGTCACAATCCCACAAGTTACTCACATCAAGCAAAGATAAGTACTATGTCTACCAAGGTTTTGTGTCCTTGATAGCCTTGAGATTATAGTGAGTTGGAATCACTCGCCACCAAGGAAAATGATGACAAGGTTTTCCCCACTTGGGTCGTTCCTTTTGATTGCTCAAGAGCAGGCCCGCTAAAGGATCCTAAGCTAAACAAAGAGTGGATTAATTCTTGAGGTTCAAAGTTTTTGATTCACCACAAGGGTGAAGATCATACTCCCCTATCTCAAAAACTTCTCCCAAACACACCAAGAAAAGGTTCAATTACCCCCTTGCTTTCAAAATCCCAAGATGGTTCAAGATTTCTATTTCACCACAAGGGTGAAGAGCATACTCTCCTACCACCTCAAAATTTCTACAACAAGGTATTAAGTGCCTATGAAAGGAAACAACTAGTATATGCCGCACTTAATAAAGAAAGCAATTAAACAAGCACTTGATTTGGTTTTTATGCTTAGGGCAGCCGTGCAAAAACCATTAGTAGCCCTCTTTGACATGCGATTTTAGCAAATTTCAAGCAAGAAGCACCTACAACCACAACTTGACAAGAGAACAAGCAAACAAGATATGCAATATATATCCAATTTATGCAAACCCTAAGGTTAGATCTGAAAATCAATTGTTAGGAGCAATGATAACCAGAAAATAATCCAAATGATAACTCATATCATGCAATGAACAATGAAAAATAAGTGCATACCCATCACAATTTTATTTTTTTTGCATTTGACCTAGTCAACAAGATCTGATTTTTACCACATGAATTCGGACCCTAAACTCAAAATGCAGAAAAGAGACCTCTGTCAAAAAATAGAGAGCTTTCCAAAAATATAAAAATTTCAGAAAAATCTCTTCATTTGTGCCCTAGAGAGCCATTTTACCAAAACAGAGCAGATTTTATAAATCAACCAAATGAGCTATGATATGATTTCTAAATTAAAAACACAGTGAATGGACCCCCTGTATAATTTGAAGACCTTTCCAAAAATATAAATTTTTTTGAAAAATATGCTGATTTGCGCCAAAAATCAATTTTTAATGAAAAATAAAGAAAAAATCATACAAAATACAAATTACCTCTGAAAATTCTGAAACAATTTTTGGAGCTTCTCTGATATGTCTCCAACCTACAAAAAATTTTTCAGACCAGAACACCAAGCCGTTTGGGAGATATGGTCAAATATTTCAAATCTAGGGTTTTTTTCATCTCCAAACAAATCTGCACAAGGGTTAGCTCCAAAAATAATCAAAACCAGCATGCAAGAGGTGGGTTGCCCCACGGTGGGTGCCAAAAATGTATGGTGAAAATGTGACCACACTTCTATGGATCATTACATGCAAGGAAACTCAAGAATGAGCCCTCACAAATCGATCCATAGCTCCCTAGGCATGGAGTGCAAGGGTTTTAAGAATGCTCTCAGCTAGAGCTATTAAGCCAATAACCTTGCTAGTAAACCATGCAATGAAAGATTCAATGAATTAATCTAAAGCATAAAGAAAATCTAAACTAAGAATGCCATGAAAATGAAACTACTATGCAAGAAATGAAATCTAACTATGAAGCAAGAAAGCCATGATGATGCAAGAATGAAGACAAGAAGATAGAGTGTTGATGAAGATCCAAGATGAATGCCAACAATGCTCCAAATCTTCAAACCCTAGATGCAAGAATGTCTCCAAAAGCTCCAAGATGATCTAAAAAAACCTGTAGCATAACAATAACATAAAAATTGTGTGTGCAAATGAGGAAGAGAGCTCTCCTTTTATAGGGAATGAAAAAGGAATGGGCCATTGAGATTAAGAGGCAAAAAGACTTAATCAGCAGTGGAGCTTGAAAGAGGAGCAATCCATGTGCACAAGTATCCTTCAATAGGAAAATAAGAGTTGACTTTTGTGTACATATGAGACAAAAAGTACTTTTCTCTTTTTATAAAATAAGAATAATGCTTTATTTGTGCAACTTAGGATAAGAGGAAAAGTGGGGGATTTTTATTTATTAAAAGGGGAGGAAATATTCCTTTTAATAAATAAAGACTTAGGATAAGATGGTTAGCCCATAGAAAATAATCGAATAAATGATAGAACTAGGATTTGATCAAGAATAAGTAATTTATGATTTAGCAAAAGGGGCTAATAGTCTAGATGACCATTTTTAGGTGTATACATTATGTAACGGATATGTGCAAAGAAAAGGTATTGATTATTCAGACACATTTGCACCTGTGAGTAGATTAGAAGCCATTAAGTTGTTTCTATCTTATGAAACAGTCAAAAAATTCAAAGTGTATCAAATGGATGTTAAGTCAGCTTTCTTAAATGGAGAGTTAAAGGAAGAAGTATACATTGAGCTGCTAGAAGGATTCACCCTATCAAATAGATCTGATATGGTATGCAGATTGAAGAAATCCCTCTATGGACTTAAGCAAGCCCCTAGAGCTTGGTATGAGAGACTTGATGGATATCTAACAAAAATTGGATTAAAAAAGGGAGACACTGATTGTAATCGATTCATAAGAGAGACATTTGAAGGTTTTCTTCTTGTAGCTATATTTGTTGATGACATTATCTTTGGGGGTAATGACAAACTTAGTATAGAATTTGCTAAGGAGATGCAGACCAAGTTTGAGATGAGCATGATTGGACCTATCAAATACTTTTTGGGATTAAATGTGCAGCAGATAGAAAAAGGTATTTTCATAAATCAGTCTAAGTATGTGAAAGAAATATTGAAGAAGTTCAAGATGGAGGATTGCAAGCTAGTGGGTACACCTATGATAATAGGATGCAAGTTTACAAAAGAAGATGATTCTCCAGTAGTAGTTACAACATTGTACAAATATATGATTGGTAAAATCATATATCTTACTCAAATAAGACCAGACATTTCCAATGTAGTTGGTATTGTTGGAAGATTTGCAGCAGAGCCTAAACAAAGTCACTTCATGACAGTAAAGAGAATATTTAGGTACTTGCAAGGCACTATAGATTATGGTCTATGGTATCTTAACTCAGAGAATGTTGAGCTTCATCTATATACAGATGCATATTGGGCTGGATGCGTTGATGATAGAAAGAGTACATCAGGAGGAGTAGTGTTTCTTGGTGACAGACTTGTCATTTGGACAAGCAAGAAGAAAAATTTTATTTCTCAGTCAACAGCAGAAGTGGAGTATGTTGCAGCAGCCTTAAATTGTTCTACAATTGTATAGATCAAGCAAATGATAAAGGACTTTGGACTTTAGATTGATTATCCTATTGTTATTCATTGTGATAAAACTAGCACTATCAACATGTCAAAGAACCCTGTGATGCATCCAAAGACAAAATACATAGAGATTAAGTATCACTTCCTTAGAGAGAAAGTGGCAGAGAAAGAAGTCAAATTGGATTATGTGAGTACAAAGGAACAACTAGATGGTTGACTACTCTACTTCAGGAGTAGTATCAGTGCTTAAATGATTGGTGCCCTTTCCCATTGATGTGAAAGGGGGAGTAGTATATAGTCATGAAAAATATTATTAAAGGGAGAGTAACACATAGCAGCAAGGGGGACTAGTATTTAGTCATCAAAATAATTCAATTGAGGAAATGGAGAATATTGAAGAATATTACAACAAATGAAGGATACAACTTTTGGGGAGTTTTGATGAGGAAATGGAGCATGTTATAAAATAATTTTTCATTTGGATTGGTGGTGTTTTTCATTCAATATGTTGCCATCAATGCCAAAGGGCGAGATTGTTGGAGATTTACTTGCAAGCCAGTGTTGACTGTATGTTTGTCATTGATCACAACATATGGTAAGTAGCATGTGTGGAAGACTTATATAGTAAGATTTGAGTATATGAAGTAGGGACATGTTATCATCATGATATCATGGACACAGAGGTTAATTCTTATTATACACAGTTATGTAGTAGCTTGTGTCAGCAGTGTTCCTGACAGAGTTACAAGTAGTGTTCTGTGTATAATTGTTCGTACAGTTATCATGGAGCCTTGCACATTTAGATATGTGATGGAGACATGTTAGTTATGTTACATTCATCAATGCAATCTCTGATATGTAGTAGAAGTGAAGTTATGCAGTCGCTATTCACCAGTTGTAGTTTCCTATGTTTATCTAGAAGAGTCGACATAGATTATATTGGTATAGGAGTTGCACCTATCATTTCAACATGTGCCCTTGGACTAGTGATTGGAGAAGAGTTATGAATGTTAGGTTAAGAGCATATGATGTAATTCAGCTTGAGGAGAAAGTATCAGTTAATTTGGTAGAGCCGATAATGTGTAGCATGCGCCTACACTTATTGATTTAGACAGGTCACTATTTGTGTTGTGTTCTTAGTAGAGCTGACTAAGAGGTTATTGGATTATGTTATTGTTTCTCTAATATTATTTCAAGGTGGTTCTAATAGACTGAATTGATTATATCATTTAGAGGAAAGATATTTATAGGTAGTCATTTGTGATTTCTAAAGGATGGTGAGAAGTTGATTGTGAAGAGTAGAGAAGAGAGTGCAAAGTGTTGAGCCATCAATAGAAGGTCTATGTGACCAAGTAAAGAGTTTATGCTATATATTAGAACTAGTCCAGATAGCAAGTCAAAGCATAGTTCACCAAGATCTAGATATAGTGTGTATTTGTTATTCAGAAGGTTGTAGCCTTCACACCTTTGAGCAGTGTGCTCTTAGACAGTGCGCCCTCACCCTTAATAGGGTTAATTGTAAAAGACTCCTAACAGGGTCCGACCCTTGACTGGGTCACTGTACTAAATGTATTGTAAAGACAACTCCTAAAAAGGATCTTCAAAAAAGGATCATAAAACACTATAGATTATTATTGGGTCTCAATTCCCACTGGGGTTTTTACCTATTTGGGTTTCCCCGCAACCAAAATACTAGTGTTGTGTTCAAGTTTTCTTTCATTGTGTTTATGCTTAATGTTTAAGTATACTTAATTGGATAAAGAATTGAAACTTGTCGATAATTGATTCAACCCCCCCCCCACCCCCCCCCCCCCCCCCCCCTCTCAATTATCTCTTGGGACTATTCCTAACACAAGCTACATATATTCTTATGCCTAGTTGTGAGAACCATTGATTTGTGACTTGTTTCATGCATGATTCAAGGTGCTAGGCCTTTAGAGTCTATGATTTTGAGTTACGTGGACTCATTGCATCTTGGTCATTTGGATTTGAACTTGATTCAATATGATAGTTTATGATTATGTTGATGTTATGATTTTGTTTTTGCATTATGAGATGCATCTCAATACAATACATTTTGCATTTATTTGTAATATCACTTCTGATGTTATGAATGTGTCTCACTTACTTCATATCTAAGGACATTGATTATATTCATCTTATTCTAAACATGATGTCATTTGATAATGAACTAATAATGAGAGAGGGGGATATAGGAAGAATTAAGCAATGGAGGAGAGTAATTGTTAGTAGTAATGATATGTCACAATCCATTGGTAATGCAGTCAAGGTGGGTGGATCCAATTAAGGACTAACCGACCTTGCAACCAAACCAATATGCAACAGAAATATACAACAAGAAAAATAGATCTGATATGAAATAGAAGTCTTTATTCATCAAGATACCAATTACATGCAATGTGCCAGGTTGTAAGGCCTTCCCAGTTACGGCCAAATACAAAGCAAGTAACAGTCTACAAGATCTCACAAGATCCAAATATTTTCCCCAACATCAACATCTAGCTAGTCTAGGTCTGCAATAGGCAGCATGCTGGTAGGCACCCAGGAAAGATCTAAACTTGTACTCCAACTTCCAAGCAATCTTCTTGCTCCTAAGCTCGCAGGCTCCTAACCTTCCAACCCAACCATCTTCTCTACACAACTATCCAAGCATCCTATAAATACTGATTCCTAGCCACAAGTCGGTTGATGAAACAATTAAATCCCTAAAACAAATAATAAATGCTAAAACATTTGTCCGCTCTCACATAGTCTTACAAAATAAATAAACTCTTCAAAAGATGGCCCCAACGGTCATCAGATTGGCATAGAAGAATTACAAATAATGCTTCCAAATGAATTGGCTTAAGCATGCTTATTATTATACATGTATATATGTCATCAACCTAAATACAATGGGTGCATAGCCTCTACAACATTAATTTACAATCGCAAACCAAAATAGTCACTGTCAGCTCTATGCTCCGTTCTCTACTGGCACACACTGGCTGTGCAACTTCAACTGACTGTAACTTTCACATCTTTGCATATCTAATTATGTGCTCTTAGACTAAGCATAAGTATAGTCTAAAAACCTTAACTTCTAGGGTGCATGCCATAATTCATCTGTACACATGGGCACAAGTGCTTTGAGGTGTAGGAACTCTATATGCTATCCAATCTTCAACACTTAATTGATTTATGATCTTTACACTTAGTGTGCTGACTCCAAACTGCTATATGACTTTGTTTCCATAATCACAACTCTATAACTAGTCATATACTTTAGTATAGACAACTTTCCAACAATCTCCCCCTTTTTCATTGATGGCAACAAAGGAATATGGCCAAGTTTTTAACTGTCCCTTTACACAAAACATTTTGTCTTCTATACATCTTTATACACATAAAATTATATCTCCCTATACATCTTATATACTCCATATTCTATACAACTCCCCCTTTGACATTAATGACAAAGGTATATCAAAATCTTTATCTACATACACTTACTGAGGGAAAATATCTAGATATGCAATCTTGAGTTTCTGGATCTCCTTCTTCCAAAAGGTTATCATAGAATTAACTATCTGTAGATGGGCACATAATGCATATTGAAGCTTCTCCATCTTCTCCAATTCTATGCTCAGACCTTGATCATAGGTTATCATGGTCGCATCAATGTCCTTTATGTTTTGACTAAGAATGTCTAGTGAGGGCGCAAGAGCATTCCTCAATTGAGTCTATCTAGACCTTATCTTCTCCATTTCTTTCTCTGCCTTCTGAATTATGTCCAACTGACCTTGATAGACATTGTTGCACATGTTTGCATCAGTGGCTGTGTCTAGCACTGAAATCTTCACCTTCTCAATCATTGCCTCTGCATTTTTTATCTTCTTAAGATGGGCATCAGTGAACTTATTCTGAACCATGGATTCTGCAATGACTTTCCTTCCTTGATTTGCAAACTCCTTCAATGATGCTTGACTAGACTTAAGAGAGTTCAAGTCTAGTAAAAAATTACTCATTAGTTCATCTAGTCTCCTTTTTAAGTACTTCTCCTCTACCACTATGGCCGCATATTCTTCTAGGCTTGAGAAATTGACTTTGAACTGAGAGATGACTGTGCTCACATCATCAACTGAATGTACATTTACCATTTTCTTATCCTTTGGCAGCAAACTATTCAAGATATTTACTGATTCCACCAGGAGAGGATTTCTCATTACTTGCTTCTCCTTAGCCTTCTCCATAGCTAGGACGTTTAACTTAATCAGGTCTTCTTCCTTCCAGGAGTCCAAATTGCTTGTGTCTGCTGTCAAACTTGACAACAATGTAGAGGAAGGAGTGATGAGAGTGTTATCCATCACCTCTTGCTTCACCTTGAGAAAATAAACACAAGATTCATCTTTCTTTTCTACCTCTTCTCCTTCTTTCTTTTCTTCATTAGATATATCTTCTATGACTACTTCTTCTTGCTGAGTGGGAGGGGTACTGCTGTATAAGATCTCTACTTCTTGTGTACTTATAAAAGCCTCCTCAAACTTATCCAACTCCTTATTAGTAGCCGCCATGGCTATTTCCACATTATCTATGATAATTGTGATGTCTTTGGGTGATTCTGTCATAGGCGCAGACTGATCTACATCTATTTGAGTTTTTGATATGGGCACTGAGTCTTGAGGACTTGTAATTGGTACATTAGTGGGTTCTGCCACTTTATCTTCCTTAATGGGTGCATGAGTGATGGGCACCGTAGGTGGTTTGATCTATTGTTCCAACAACACCTTTTCAAAGGCCTTCTCTATTTCCTTTGTTATCAACTCAAATCTTTGTTCATGATGTGAAGAGTCCTCATTTTTGTTCTAAGGTGTGGCTTTACCAAATTCAATATCAGATCTATTTCTTCTTTAGAATATACAGGTAGAGTATCTTCTAATACTTTTTCTCTTATTCTTTCATCTTCCTCATTAGCTTGTCTTTTAAGGTTTTCTAGAATGTCCCATGCATTATCTGGTATTTCTATTTTCAACTCAAGAACTATCTTTTTGAACTTTATCATATGTTTGATAATCATACCATGAATTTCAAACTTATCAATCTCACTGTATGATTCATAGAACTTCCCTATTTGATCAATCCTTCCCTCATCAACAATTCTTGCATATAGAAATTTGAGGCTAGGTCTGAATCCTGCCTGAGGAGGTGCTTGATTATTTTTCTTGCTCCTTAATTCTCATGAGATGGATGACTGGTGCTAGCTTCTTTCTTTCTCTTGAATAAAGGCTTATACTTCGGAGGGGTATCTTTGGGTGTAGAAGGAGTATTGTCTTCTATATCCTTCTCATTGTCATCTTTTTCAATTTTTATCTTCTTTACCTTGGGATCTTCTTGTTCTTTTGCTGCACTCTTCAATTCTAGAGAAATCTTCTCATCCCTTGCTTTATCAAGGCCTTCTTGTGATACACCATGAATCCTTAGAATATCTAATATGACCTTTGCAACCTTTCTTTTTGTTGCAGCACTGTTCAGCTTAGCATCAACTTCTCTAGTCTTTTCTTCATAGGATCCCCACCTAGGTTCATTGTCATCTTTGGGAGATGATAGAAGTACTTGTGCATAGGCTTCAAGAACTTGTTCCTCAACCTCATACCCAAGTGGATGAATCCACTTCGTTCTAGGTTCCACAACTTCCATACATGTAGTAGCAATCTCCACCATGAAGCATATTGAATCTTTATACTTCTCCACAATACTTTCAGGAATCTTGTACCTCATTTGCATTCTTTCTCTGAAAGTCTTCAATTCCAGGGTAATGTAATCTCTAAGTGTGCTTTCTACGGATGCTTTGTTTGTTATCTATGGCATGGTAGGAATTGACTTGTCTAGATACAAGTCTGACACTTTACCAACTATATGAAGGTACATATAGATGATAAGGGACCCAAACCTGAATACCTTAGTCTTGTCATGTTTGATAGCCCTGATGTTGTCTATCAACTATGCGCACAAGATCTCACACAAGTTTAACTCTCCATCTTCTTGCACAACATAGATGGCTACTAGAATAGTGCCCACAAACACACTATCCACCCTGCTGGTATGATGAAACCTATAACCAAGTATCATTGACATTAACATAATGTTTGGTTGGTCTATTGGCTCAATGGTCATGCCGCGCTTATCACTTCTACATTTGCACACTTGCTCCACCATTTTCTTGACATCCTTACCCACTAGAAGGACAACGCCTGTCTTAGATAGGCCTTCTATCTCATGAATCAAGTCTCCTATGATTCTTAATGGTACATCTCCAATCCAAAACAAATCATCATGGATCCTACTCAACAATATCTTTATCCATTCTTCCTCATAGAACTCATATGCCGTGGCATATTCAACAATGGGGTGATCATTCCATTTAGTGTATTCATCCATGAACATTTTATCTGGTTTCAACATTTTGTCCATGTGCGCCCTTAACCTATCTAGTCCAATAGGTTCCTTCTTACAATAAATGTAAGCCCTTATGTCTTCTACATGCATGACACCCATCGGCGTGTGGGAAAATGCTCCCTCTAAATCATCTAGGGTTGGTTTAAACAAGTGCCTCTTGAAAACACACCGCTTCTTCTCAGCAACATAAAAAACAATAGGAGTGGCCATGACTTACTTGATATTCGCTTTCCAAAGGATCTCTGAGATGTTCTAATGGCTTTCGAACCGTTGCAACAAGCTAGGGTTTCTTGCAACCAATCAAATGCACTACAATCACTGATAACTTAATCTCCAATTCTTCACAAGAACTTCCAAGGCTCAATCTACTCTCCAATCACTCTGAGTATGAATACAATGAGTAAACAAACATCTTTTTGTGTACTTAAAGTAAGAAACTCACCATTAATGCAACTCACGTAAACCAGGGTGTCACTTTAAATTTTCAAACTTGAGTTCTACTAACAATCAGCATGTGTGTTCTTGCACAAAGGTTCCAATACACTCCAATAGATTAAGTCCAAAGGCACATACTCTGAGGATGAGTATACTAGCCACGCAGGGATCTAGACATAATTAGCTCCCCCTATGACCCTGAGGGCCATTCATGCAGATGTAGAGGGTGTGTCCACTAGGGATGCATCCAATACATTACCATCAACATTTTATTTTTTTCCATCTGACCAAATCATGCTCGCATCTTCCGATGCCTTCACAAACTTGACTTCTACTTCAGGATCCAAAACTAGTTCTTCCACCTTTTTAGGGCTTTCTTGACCTTGCGTCCTTGATCTACAAAACTTTGAGATATGTCCAGCCTTGTTACAGGTTTGAAAAATCATTGGAGGTCTATTATTCCTTGGCACATTGACATGAGTCACCATTCTACATTGTTTTGTTGTATGACCATTATAGTTACATATCTGACATGTAACATTCTAAGAACTTCTTGAATTGGTCTGATTCTGATTTCTTTGATCATGTTGAATCCTGTTCTTCTTACTAGTCTTGCAATTTATTGCTCTATGACCAAATCTATTACATGTATAATAATAACCATTAAAAGGCTTTACCTTTGTACAGTTCCTTGCAATGTGTCCATGCTTGTTACATACAAAATAGGTGCGTTCAACAGGCTTGTGCTCATTTTTAGGAGGACTACCATTGTCTTTGGTTTGATCTTGAGTCTTCTCAGTATCAGTAGATTCCTTTTGTGTCTCCTTTCCTGCTCGCATCTTATCAATCTAATTTTGTGCTTCATTATATCCAATACAACTAGTGCCTCCTTTGATTCTTCTTGCATACAACTGTGATTCTACCAATTCAGCACTGGTGTGTAATTTGTCAATGTCATTATTTGCATCTTTCAATTCAGACTCCAATCTTTCTTTGCAATTCTTTAGATCCAAGATTTCCAGATTTTCTTCCCTTAACTCTTCATTGAGTTGAAGATTCTCCTTTACTTGTTCATTGTAGACATCTTGATTGTTCATAAGTTTTTCATCAAGTTCTTCCAGCTAACTCACTAAGGATGCATTTTCTTCATTTAACTTCTTGACTTTTTCTTCAAGATCACTGTTAGAGCGTCCCTTCAAATCCTTTCTTAGTTTCTTGATAACTAATTGAGCATCACTGACTTTTTCTTTTAGTTTTTCAATTTCTCTTTCTGATTTGTCCAAGTCTTCAAGTGTTGCTTCAAGATTCTTCTTCAAATCTTCTTTGTCCATGATCTCCTCAAGTGGTTAAACTTCTTTGCTAAGGACCAGAGCTCTGATACCAATTGTTAGGAATGGGAACACTGAGAGGGGGGTGAATTAGTGTTCACTATATTTTAACTTTTTACTTTAATCTGAATACTGAATTATAAATGCTTAAGTACTGAATTAAACATTCACATAAACATGAATCATTGAATCAACACATGACACCAATATGACTATGGGGAAACCCAAATAGGTAAAAACCCCGGTGGGACTTGATACCCACTAATAATCTGCACTGGTGTTTTGTGATCCTTGTTAGAAGATCCTTTACCCTGTTAGGAGTAGCTTTACAATGCTTTTAGTATAGTAGACCTTGTTAAGGGTCAGACCCTGTTAGGAGTCTTTTACAATGATCCCTATTAGGGGAGTGGACTCTCTATCCAAGAGCTCATTGCTCAAATGATGAAGGCTACAACCTTTTGAGATCAGATACACACTATATTTGCTAGTGAACTGTTGTTGTGACACTGCTTGTCAGATTAGTTCCTTTGGTGTGCTGATGCTTTGACCTCTTGTAAAGCTCTAATACATCATATTATCTCTTCACATACCTCTACTTTGCTTCTCACAACTCTATTACAACTTGCTTGACTTCCATACCGATTACAATGGGCTCACCTTATATTTATACGCTCATACCAATTATACAAATAGGTCGGCCCTATAACTAATTACAAATAATGCTTCCAAATGAATTGGCTTAAGCATGCTTAAAATTAGACATGTATATATGTCAGCAAACTAAATACAATGGGTGCATAGCCTCTACAACATTAATTTACAATCGCAAACCAAAATAGTCACTATCGGCTCTATGCTCTATTCTCTGTTGGCACACACTGGGTGTGCAACTTCAACTGACTGTAAGTTTCACATATTTGCATATCTACTTATGCACTCTTAGAGTAAGCATAAGTATAGTATAACAACCTTAAATTCTAGGGCACATACCATAATTCATCCGTACACATGGGCGCAGGTGCTCTGAGCTATAGGAACTCTGTATGCTATCCAGTCTTCAACACTTAACTAATTTTTGATCTTTACACTTAGTGCATTGCCTCCAAACTGCTATATGACTTTATTGCCATAATGAAAACTCTATATCTAGTCATATAATTTAGTATAGAGAACTTGCCAATAGAATATACTATTGTATATGACTACATATAGTTTTTTCATTATGACAATAAATTCATATAGTATTCTGGAGTCAACACACATTATCAGAAGATCAAAATTTGGCTAAGTATAGAAGACTAGACAATTAGCAAAGTACCAAAAGGTCAGAGGATCAGTGCATGTGCGTATGACCAACTTATGGTATGCACCCTTGAAGATAAGAGTTAAGGATCTTCTAACAAGGATCATAAGACACTAGTATAGATTATTAGTGGGTGTCAATTCCCACCGGGGTTTTTACCTATTTGGGTTTCCCCATAACCATATTGGTGTTATGTGTTATTTTCATCTATCTTGTTTATGTTAATGTTCATTTCATTACTTAAGCATTCAAGTTAAGTTTAAAGAGTAAAGTGAAAAAGATTAAATATAGTGAACACTAATTCACCCCCCCTCTTAGTGTTCCCATTCCTAACATCTCTAAGACACTACCTAATCAAGACTACATGCTGCTCCATCTCCCAGACTAACTATTTTCCAACAAATACCCTATCCTCAATCATGTTCCGACTCAAAGGCACGTGGCAGGACCTACCATGTCCTACAATGATCTCTAGGTCACTATGAAGTGGTGATGATATCTAACGAGCCATGATGAATAGTGAATATAATCGAAACACTAATACAAAAGACACAATAGAATAAAAGAACCTTTAATTTTTAATGGACCAACTTATAATATGCCTTTTAGATCAAATTAATTGAACTCATTATTATAATTGTACAAGCTAGTGAACATGTCATGCACTGTTACTATTGGGATTTCATATTATGGGCTTATGAATAGTTGTTTAAGACATGTACTATCACTATTGGGATTTCATATTTGGGCTTATGAATAGTTGTTTAAGACATGGTCTATATTGGGATTTCATATTATGGGCATATGCATAGTTGTTTAGGACATGGTCTATATATAATAGATAGTATTCAATATAGTATTTATTGAGATAATATATTTTTAATATTTATATTATTATAACAATTTTATTATAATATCAATTTTAATTCATTATGACAAAGATATAGACAGTTGAAGTTACACAACTAGTGAATGCCAGAACAGAACATAGTATGCAGCCCACTGGTAGTATTTGGTTTAGTAGTTATAATATTATTTTGTAAAGGCTATGTACCCATTGTAATTAAGTTGTAGACATGCAATTATGTTTTTTTGTAAACACGATTGAGCCAATTAAATTGGAAGCGTTGTATGTAACTGGTTATAGGCTGACCTAGTTAATTGTTTTGATAGCACATATAAATATGAGATGCACCCTTTGTAATAGTGAAGTAGATAGAATAGAGAGTTGAGATAAGTAGAGAAGAAGTGTGTGAAGAGTAGATAAGATGTATTAGAGCTTTACAAGAGGTCAAAGCATCAATGCACCAAAGGAACTGATATGACAAGAAGTGTCAGAGCACCAGTTCATCTAGTAGATATAGTGTGTATCTAAGTTCAAAAGGTTGTAGCCTTCACCACTTGAGTAGTGAGCTCTAGGATAGTGTGTCCCCACCCCGAACAGGATTATTGTAAAAGCCTCCTAATAGGGTCCGACACTTGACAAGGCCATTGTACTAAAAACATTGTGAAGACAACTCCTAACAGGGTTAAGGATCTTCTAACAAGGATCATAAGACACTAGTATAGATTATTAGTGGGTGTCAATTCCCACCGGGGTTTTTACCTATTTGGGTTTCCCCATAACCATATTGGTGTTATGTGTTATTTTCATCTATCTTGTTTATGTTAATGTTCATTTCATTACTTAAGCATTCAAGTTAAGTTTAAAGAGTAAAGTGAAAAAGATTAAATATAGTGAACACTAATTCACCCCCCCTCTTAGTGTTCCCATTCCTAACATCTCTAAGACACTACCTAATCAAGACTACATGCTGCTCCATCTCCCAGACTAACTATTTTCCAACAAATACCCTATCCTCAATCATGTTCCGACTCAAAGGCATGTGGCAGGACCTACCATGTCCTACAATAATCTCTAGGTCACTATGAAGTGGTGATGATATCTAACGAGCCATGATGAATAGTGAATATAATCGAAACACTAATACAAAAGACACAATAGAATAAAAGAACCTTTAATTTTTAATGGACCAACTTATAATATGCCTTTTAGATCAAATTAATTGAACTCATTATTATAATTGTACAAGCTAGTGAACATGTCATGCACTGTTACTATTGGGATTTCATATTATGGGCTTATGAATAGTTGTTTAAGACATGTACTATCACTATTGGGATTTCATATTTGGGCTTATGAATAGTTGTTTAAGACATGGTCTATATTGGGATTTCATATTATGGGCATATGCATAGTTGTTTAGGACATGGTCTATATATAATAGATAGTATTCAATATAGTATTTATTGAGATAATATATTTTTAATATTTATATTATTATAACAATTTTATTATAATATCAATTTTAATTCATTATGGTAGTTGTTTAAAGCATTCTCTCAATATAAAAGATGTCATTCAATATTTGTAAAAGAAAATGTATATTATTATAATATTTTTAATTCATTATTTATGAGATTTAATAATATATAAGATATGGAAATAAAAACTTTAAGACATTATTTAGAATAATTAAAGGTGTAGGTTGTGTAAAGGTGTATATCAAATCATTCAACAAAATAAATGACTAAAGAAGAGGTGGAATTCAATGTTATAGACATTCATTGATGAGATTTAGTAATATATGAGATGCTAGTAATATATGAAATATTGAAATAAAAAATTTAATACAATATTTAGAAGACTTAATCATATGTGATGCAATTGCAATTGTGCAAAGGTGTATGCAATGTTAAAATCATTCAACAAAATAAATGACTAAATAAAATTCAATGTCATAGACATTTATTGATGAGATTTAGTAATGTATAAGAGATGTAACTAGTAATGTATGAAATGTTGAAATAAAAAAATTAATGCAATATTTAGAAGACTTAATCATATGTGATGCAATTGCAGTTGTGCAAAGGTGTATGTGATGTTACTTGCCTTAATGCAATGTAAGATGTATGTGATGTTACTTGTTACTGGCCTGGAACAAAGCTTAGATAAAAGAAGAGTGGCATTCAATAGAATGTTAGATGTATGCAATGTTACTTGTTACTTGTTAGCTGTATGCAATGTTACTTCTTACTTGTTAAATGTATATAATGTTACTTGTTAGATTTATATATAATGTTACTTGTTAGGAACAAATCTTAGATAAAATAAGATAAAAGAAGAGGTGGTATTCAATGTTATGGACATTTATAAAGACATTTAAGTAGTATATGAGGTGTTATGATATTAGTTGCCTTATAACAAAACTTTCAAAAATAAAACAAAAGATAAAAGAAGAGGTGGCAAAGGTGTATGCAATGCTACTTGCCTAGAAAAAAACTTTCAACAACAAAACAAAAGAAAAAAGAAGAGGTGGCAAATGTATATGCAGATAATAGAATAGGTGGAAAAGGTATATGCAGATAAAAGAATTCTCTCTATATAAAAGATGTCATTCAGTATTTGTAAAAGAAAATGCATATTATTATGATATTTTTAATTTATTATTTATGAGATTTAATAATATATAAGACATGGAAATAAAAACTTTAAGACATTATTTAGAATAATTAAAGGTGTAGGTTGTGTAAAGGTGTATATCAAATCATTCAACAAAATAAATGACTAAAGAAGAGGAGACATTCAATGTTATAGACATTTATTCATGAGATTTAGTAATATATGAGATGCAACTAGTAATATATGAAATGTTGAAATAAAAAATTTAATACAATATTTAGAAGACTTAATCATATGTGATGCAATTGCACTTGTGCAAAGGTGTATGTGATGTTACTTTCCTTAATGCAATGTTAGATGTATGTGGTGTTACTTGTTACTTGCCTAGAACAAAGCTTAGATAAAAGAAAAGGTGACATTGAATAGAATGTTTTTGATAGATAAAGAAGAAAGAGGGTGCTGGCCGAAATAACAAAGGACTAGTAGCACATTAACAACACATTAATGTAACCAGTCAAAGTAGATATAATAGTTTAACAGTATAATCACCAGTCTAAATCTGCCCCTATCAAAAACATAAACCATAATAGTAATCAATCGAATTAAAATAGAGTATCTAGACCGAGCAGTAGCATGTAAAGTATCAGATAAAAGCCACACAGGGTTGAATAGGAAGCTGTAAAAATTAACATTAACCCCAACAAAAAATAGGGGGTCCTAGGGCTAGGTCTAGACAAAATTAACTAGCACATGGGGACCAGAATTAATTTTTCCCACACAACTGCTTAGATAGTAGGGTCCTCACCCACTCTTCCTGCAAAAATAGGAAAAGATCCTTGTTGTCCTCGTTCGATTCCAAAGTACCACCCGCCAGCTTTTCTTGCACATAACAGAGAGTAGTAGCCGAAGCGTGCATAACCTTCAAGCCAAATTTGTTGGTCAGCATACATTGGTTCATCAACTCCTACATATTTTTCTTGATCTCTGCAATATCTCTGTCCAAGTTCGTGAACCTCCTTTTAAGAGTACCTTTGAGACTGTCCTCCAGGGCCTCGGTATTTTAAACAAAGGTAGGGGGCTTATCCTGGGAGTCTTGAGCAGGACTTAGGGGTTGGGTAGGAATGGGGGTTTCCAGGGCATGCTTGGGGTTGGGAACAGGGTTGTTACTAGTCCTAGGGGGGCTCATATGATCATCCGAGGAATCATTCATGGACTCGGTGGTTTGGGAGTCTTTCTCCGTCATGGAGTGTTCTTTAGATGCCATTTCTAGCAGCCTGGTTTTACATTGCTCCTTGGCGAGTCTTTTTGACCTCCTACAAACCGAGCCACTCAAATCCACCTCCAAACTAACTTGGCACTCCATTATTTTCCTTTTTTTGGGCCTAAATTCGGTCTCCGAAGTACTGTCATCCTCCTTCCTATCTTTAATTTCCTCAGACTTAGAGACATAGGACACCTCCTGGCCATCCTTCTTATTGAACGGGTTTTTGACACATTTTTTATTGTTCCTGCCCTCTTTGGCACCCGGCTTAGGCTCCTGGATGACACATTCAATAGAATGTTATATGTATACAATGTTACTTGTTACTTGTTAGATGTATGCAATGTTACTTGCTTGAAACAAAGCTTAGATAAAAGAAGAGGTGGCATTCAATAGAATGTTAGATGTATGCGATGTTACTTGTTACTTGTTAGATGTATGCTAGATGTATGCATTGTTAGATGTATGCAATGTTACTAGTTACTTGTTAGATGTATGTAATGTTACTGGTTACTTGTTAGATGTATGCAATGTTACTGGTTACTTGTTAGATGTATATAATGTTACTGGTTACTTGCCTCAAACAAAACTTAGATAAAAGAAGATAAAAGAAGAGGTGGCATTCAATGTTATGGACATTTATAAAGACATTTAAGTAATATATGAGGACATTTAATTAATATATGAGGTGTACGTGATGTTACTTGCCTTATAACAAAACTTTCAACAACAAAAAAAAAGATAAGAGAAGAGGTGGCAAAGTTGTATGCAAACAAAACTTTCAACAACAAAACAAAAAATAAAAGAAGAGGTGGCAAAGGTGTATGGAATGTTACTTGCCTAGAACAAAAATTTCAACAACAAAACAAAAGATAAAAGAAGAGGTGGAGGTGGCAAAGGTATATGAAGATAATAGAATAGGTTGCATAGGTATATGCAATAACAAAAGATAAAAGAAAAGGTGGCAAAAGTATATGCAATAACAAAAGAATAGGTGGAAAAACTTTCAACAACAAAACAAAATTTAAAAGAAAAGGTGGCATTCAATGTTACAGACAATACATTCTGTAACATTGAAGTAATATATGAAATGTTAAAATGAAAAAGATTTAGTAATATATGAGACATTAAAATGAACAATTTACTATACTTGGTATATGAGATGTTGAAATGAAAAAAAAATACTAATATATGAGACATTAAAATGAAAAATTTAATATACCTAATAATATGTGATATATTAAATAAATGAGATTCTATAAAAGTATATAAATTGTTACTTTCCTATATCAAAACATCCAACAAAACAATAGACTGCATACCATGTTTGGAAATTATTTAAATGACACTAGTTTAGTAAGTTGCAATATAATAAAGATCCCATGGAATTATTTCCATTTGCATAGATTAAATCTAAACAACTAGATTGAACACAATTTAAATTAAATAAATAAACTTGCCATTGTAATACATAAATAAGCTTGCCATTGTAATACATAATCTGAAACATTATGAAACTTTTTTTTATGCATATAGTAATTCTTTCCGTTGGAATAGATTAAAGGTAAACAACTAGATAAAACATAATTTAAATTAATTAGAAAAACTCACCATTGTAATACATAAAAAGAACTCCACATTTGTTTTCATGTAAAACTGAGTCAGAATGTGATACTTGTTTATAAGAAAGACTTTACTGTTTCCCATGCTGATCATGAACAAATCACCTCAGCTTTTACATTTTGGTTGCTCCTCTTTTGAAATTAAAGAGCTTCTTGGAAGAGACAATTACTACTGCCATTGAAAATGCACGATAAGGTTTCTGACAAAGGATTTAAAGAACATAGCCCAGGGCTATCGAAAATGAGTTGCTTGAAGAGACTAGGGCTGTGAAATATTCCCAATCCCTGCTTGACATACATTATTGGGTTGTGAAACCTTGGTAAACATTGGCAGACCTACCGTAAGAAAACACTCTTTGTTTCCTTCATTATCGCTTCGTACTGTTTGTGCTTGAACTCCCGTGGGCACGGCCATGGACCCAATATTCCACTGGGAATGGACCATGTTTATGCCCATTCCCACGGTTCCCATGTTCATGTTCACGCACATCTGGGGCATCTGAAAGTATGGGATTCCCATTGGTACGCAGATGTGTGATGGGTCCATCTTATTTTGAGAAGAAAGCACGTACAACACAATTAAGTCAAGATGCAAATTATTTGATGTATTTAAAACCTGAACAGGAACTATCAAACACGGAGCAACTTGAAATCAAACTCAAAACTTTCTAGATATGGCTACATGTATATTTTAACAACATTTCCTATCATACTACTACAGCTCTTGCTCACTAATCTACTTGAATTCAAAATCAATTTTTTTTTATTTAATTGCACGTATTTAATTAACATTTCACTACATGTATTTTTTAATAACGTTTCCCATCATAATACTACATGTATCTCTAGCTCACTACTCTTATGATAGATACTACATTCTGATACATTTGGATCAGAATTTATGATCTATGATCTCTAGTCACAATTAATGATCTATGATCTTTAGCTCACTATTCTGAAGATCTATGATCTTGGGTCATACATTCAAATCATATTCCAATCGGATCATACTGTTTGATCTCTAGCTCACTAGCTCACTATGCTATTCTGATAATAGCTCACTATTGTGATGGCAAATCAGAGATTCAGACAATACTCTATGTACTAGAGGTATCTCTAGCTCACTAGCTCAATATTCTATTCTGATGAGTCATAAATTCAAATAGCTCACTATTCTGATGGTAGATCAGAGATTCAGACAATACTCTATGATCTAGAGGTATCTCTAGCTCACTAGCTCACTATTCTATTCACTATTCTGTTCTGATGAGGAGTCATAAATTCAAATAGCTCACTATTCTGATGGTAGATCAGAGATTCAGACAATACTCTATAATCTAGAGGTATCTCCAGCTCACTAGCTCACTATTCTATTCTGATGAGGAGTCATAAATTCAAATAGCTCACTATCCTGATGGTAGATCAGAGATTCAGACAATACTCTATGATCTAGAGGTATCTCTAGCTCACTAGCTCACTATTCTATTCTGAACTATTCTATTCTGATGAGGAGTCATAAATTCAAACAGCTCACTATTCTGATGGTAGATCAGAGATTCAGACAATACTCTATAATCTAGAGGTATCTCCAGCTCACTAGCTCACTATTCTATTCTGATGAGGAGTCATAAATTCAAACAGCTCACTATTCTGATGGTAGATCAGAGATTCAGACAATACTACTCGCTTGTATCAAGTCAAAAAAAATTCAAATTTTTCAATAGAACCAGTTTTTTTTCAAAAGTGGCCGGCCACTATATAGAAAGATTCCATATAGCAATAATATTACAATAATCACCTTATGGGTGAGAAAATGGAGCAAAATACCTAACGTAAGGCTCCAAATGCCCAATGTCATCTAATCAGATGCGTACACCTAATAATGCCTCTTAATAGAACAACTTACTTGTACTTGATGTTGAAGTTGTTTGACGTACTTATTTGCTTCACCAAGAATGGAAGCTTTGTCTCTCTGTCAAAAAATAGTGGAAATAAATCACGTAACTTACATATCAGTTGAAAGATTCCGCCTCTCGTTAAACATCCAAAGTCTATTATGGGAATGAAATAGATGCGATCTCTAGCTCACTATGAACTAGTGATGATCTCTAGCTAGCCATGATGAATAGTGAATATAATCGAAACATTAATACAAGACATAACCAAATAAAATAGGCTTCAATTTTTAATGGACCAATTTACTTGTTGTTGAAGGTGAAGCTGTTTGACATACTCAATTGCTTCATCAAGAATGGAAGCTTTGTCTGTCTGTCGAAAAAAAAAATAGTGGAAAGAAATTGTAGATTGCATATCAGTACCAAGATTTTACCTCTCTGATTTAACTTCTACGGTCTATTATTGAAATGGAAACCACTGAAATAAGCCAACCTTTTTCGAATTAGGAATCAGATCTTGAAGTTCTTTTATTTTCTCATTGATTCTGTTCCTTCGCTTCTGGTCTCCAGCAAAGCCCTAAAACTTAGTTCTCTTTCTTCCAAACCGCATTTATAGCAAAATCACATAAAATCATAGTAATTTCATAAATTTCACAAAGAGTTAAAAAGGAAAAAACCTTTTCGCACAAATTGTGAACATGGGTAGCTCTGCGTCTTTTCGATGAAGTATTGCTCGTGGCAGATGGAGGTCTACATGAATCGGCGAAGTCGTCTAAAGAGTGCTGCATGCACGACACATATTAATCTATGTTACAATCCTAGTCTTATTTGCCAAAAGATACAGATCCTAGACATATTGGTCAATCAATCTGTTATTTATGTCGTAAAGAAACAATAAACGTGTTGTCTTCAGACGAACCCAAATAAGAAACAGGTGTTTAAAGCCATTTAGAGGCATCTGTACGAACACGCGAACGAGTGGCGCACGGGCGATGCGTTGCGACGCTGAAGCCTGGTGTGTACACATTGCATCCTTTTTGCCATTAGTCAGGTCAAATATTGCCATAATTTTGAAATGTAAGATCGTATAAGAATACGGCAGACACAAACACATCTAGATGCTTCACCATGTCTGTAGAAACATACTATAAAAACCCCGTCCTCCCACACTATAAATTACTCAATCGAAGAATGTTGAGTGTAGTAGCGTACCGTATGATGAGAGTCCGTGTCAATGATGAGTTTATTTCTAGTCGATTGAGCATTTTGCTTCCCAGTGCGACTACTGAATGATTCTGTTCGGCAATGAGGAGTTGGGGCAGGAACATTGAGCTGTCAATAAAAATAAAACAATGAATCGTTAGAGATCAAAAAAAAATTATTCGGCAGTTGAATAGAATGAAAAGATGTAAAGCTATAATTGATTTGTTTGAATACCGTGTGATCTTTAATTAGAAGAGAACAGGCATTGCCCTCTTCTTCTCCATGGATGAGCTCGAATGCAGGGATGGTGAAAAAAGAGGAGGTTAAAGGAGGAACGCTGATATTCCCTTCCAAGAGATAATCTTCTTCGATGGAATCGCTGTTTAAGAAAGCCATGGTTTCCTTAATATCGGCGTGAAGTCCTCCTCCTCCTGGAGCGGCAGCCATTACCTACACAACAGTGGACATTGCATATAAGTAGATTGCACTCATTTTTCTTGTCATGGGTTCATCCCTTGTGGAACAAAAGATTCATTCATCCATGTTTCGTTGCACTCAATGAGTTTTCTGAGGGTTTGAGCTGTTTACCAAGCGGCCCTCGCCTCTTTGTAAGTCTTGATACGATCTTGATACGATCTTGGAGAGGATATATCCAACGATTGGAAACCGGGAGAAAAATCGCCGTCAATGAGTAGTTTATTCGGCAACCGACTCCTTCCGCATACACCACATTCCCACTGTCTCGACAAACGAAAACTGAGCTTTTCATAATTTTTTAAACGTAAATTATATGCGACAATGGTTGGTTTTTCTCTTCGAAAAGTGGTAATTCACCTCGACCTTGTCGAATCCTAAGACACAAACATACATCCGAGATGGTGGTGGAGATGGTAGTGGGGCAAGTGATTTGGTATCTTAGATGCTAAGGGATCATCGTAAGGGATGAGGTTTCAAGTGGACTTTGGTACAATTATTTAAAGGCTAATGACGGTCTTTAGTTTTTAGCTCTAGAAGTTTAGTCTACTCATCACACGACTCTCTCTCGCACAACTCTCTCTTGAACCACTCCAAAGAACTGATCAAAATCACATATAGGAACATGGTGAATAATTAAGAATGAGGGGAACATGGTGCTGTTTGATGACTAATTAAGAATGAGGGAGGGGATATATATATATATATATATATATATATATATATATATATATATATATATATATGTATGTATGTATGTATGTATGTATGTATGTATGTATGTTGCCCCACTTTTCACCCCATAACCATGCTGTTAATAGTGGAAGTATTTGATGTCAAGTCAGATTTAGTCATGTTTGAGTCTAAGTCTAGTTTTCTTTCAGGATAGGTTGTCCTTGCCGGGTTTCCCTGCCATTGCCTTCTTCTTTTCAAGCTGGGTGGGTTATTTGGAAGTCTTGTCATAATGGGTAGGTGATAGACCCCAACCTGGCAAGGATATCATGCTCCCATTGATGATCTCTTTCAGATGGAATGGTGATTGAAGTCATGATCTCAGGACACTCATAAGAAATTAGAAATCAAAAGATTCTTCATATGGATGATGCAGTGACAGAGCTGCCATTGTACTATTCAGAGAATTCCACTCCATATAATAGTGTGCAAGTACCATTGAATTCAAGTTCCTTTAATGGGTCTTAAAAAGGCTGTATAAACCTTTGCCAAATGGATATTTTCATGTTGAGTCATGAAGCCATGAAGGTTGAAATAAAAAATATATAATAAAACTGCAGTAAAAGTTATAGTGCTGTTGGTGGCAGGTAGCATGATCGCAAGATCAAAATAACTGCCTTGAGTTTATGCGACAAAGGCTAAGATGAACTGTCGAGCAAGTTAACTTGTCGTATAATCGCATGAACAGAATAACCTCCATATGATCATGCGACAGTGGAGGTTTGGGTGGTAAGAAAAGTCAATGAAAAGGGAGACTGGAAATAGATGGTACCCGAGTTGGAATCCACGTGCGCCAATCCTAGAGTGGTTGTATGATCGCATAGATTAAAATAATGCCATGCGATCATGCGATAATGGGAACTCGGGCCGGTGAATAGGCTCTACTGGGACCCACATAGGCCAACAGCGTAAGCGCGATGATGAGATGGTGACGAGTGTGACTGGTCAAATAATTGATGTGGTAGCTCTTGATTCATCATAATATTTCATGCAATAAGGTGAGGTCAGATTTTGATGACATCGACCAAGATTCCAAATCAACAGATGTCTTATGATCTCAAAGAATCTTGTGAGCCCATCAGATCATATGCCATCCGTCTGATCCTCCAGGTGTAAAGTTAGTAAAGGCAGTGGGACCCACGTACTCTGATAGCGCAGATGCGCCAATGATAAAGCAGTCGCATGATCGCATAGATTAAAATATTGGTATGCGATCATGCGACAACGTAAGTCACCAAAGATTTTTGGCAGTAAAATAAGATCCTTCCACGTGTCCAAGGCAGAGGCCACACTTCATCAAAGCGCATCCGATGGTCCTCGCAAAAGCGCAAACCCTGCCAAATTCTTTTGAGATCATGCAAGATGCATACACGTGTCTCTCGGTGGGGCCAAAAGAGTTTGATCGAGATTCCAAATCGGCGGTTCCTGCTTTGTTGCTAAGCCGTGGGAGATTCATTGAGATCATGCGAGATGCGTACACGTGTCTCTCGGTGGGTCCGAAGGCATCTATATCAGGCAACTCTCTGAAAGACAATCAACGATCCCCGCGAGCCAATCATACGGTGGTCGCATGATCGCATGGATTAAAATATTACCATGAGATCATGCGACAAGGCAAAAAGGGAACCTATGTACGTTAATAGCCCAGATGCGATAAAAATATAATATAAGTTTATTTAAAGTTGTCGCATGATCGGAAGAGTTGAAAAAGAGTCATATGATCATGCGACAAGAAAAGCCGGATGGATGGAAGTTTCAGTACATGGCCCTGTTTGTGGATTTTGAGAAAATGGCGACGAGTCTATGGAATTGAGGGACAGTATGTGTAGTCATGATGACTCGGGGATGAGTTATAATTGCCTAAATATGGGGTTGATTTCCATCATAGTGATGAACAAGAAGATGAGTGCATCTCAATAGCAGACAAAGTCATGAGATCATGGCGAATGTTTTAAAGCATCTAAAGGAGAGGATCAATACCAGTTGGGAATCGGGTTAGTTCTTCTGCCTGAATTTGAATGATGACTTGACTCTGAGAGCCCAATGGACTTTGGCTTGACAGATGTTGATTAAGGAGAAGATGAAAGTCTCGAATTGAAGTGTCATAATTTTGATGTCTTTCCCTATTCCTATATCTATGATAGCTCTTCAAATTCCTTCATCGAAGATGTTTCTTGCCATTTTTTTTTATCTTTTTGTATTCTGGAAGTTGAAACATTTCTAGCGGCTACAAATGTTGTACTTTGAAAACTCTATAAAGGGGGTTGAGAAAATCAATTCAAAGGTCGGCAAACTAGATATTGGAGCAAAAGTGACTCCATTTACTGAGCTTTATTTCTAGTTTTGTTCCATTTTAGTTAATCATCTCCATTTGAATAGAAAGGACAGTTATGTATGAAACTGTGATTACATATTGAATTGCATTTCATGTCTGTGGTTGTAGCAAGTAATTCCATTTGCTTGTCATATGTAACTCTTCTCCTATTCATCCTATTTGTTAGATTCATTCTGGATAGAAAGTACAATTGTGTATGAAGCTATGATTTTTTCTTGGATCTCATTTCATGTCAGAGGTTGTAGTGAGGGCAATTCCATTTGCTGTTCGTATATAATTCTGCTCCTGTTCTCTCTAAGTAGAATTTGCATGATTAGAGTAGTTAGATTAAAGTTAGCAGAGAGAATATATACCCTTGCCTGAATTGTTTGTGTCTATGAGCAATTCGGTTAAAACACATCAGAGACAACCTGGTGATCAGTTTAAAAACATATTCATTCAACACCATACACAATCAAGGAGCTGTACCTATTAATTTAGAGAGTAGTGATTGAAGATATACACTGACCCAATTATTGGTAACATCCTTTTGTTCTCTTACCTTGGGTGATTTGGGAGTCAAAGATTGAAAATCTTAGAAGAGGACAAACTGTTAACCAACTGTTTTTGGCAACTCTGCTAGGGAGGACTTTAGAAAGAAGAAAAAATTAAAAGTTTTTCTTAGAATTTTAGGCACCCTGGATTCCAAGTTTACCAGGAGTGCGAAACAGAAGGGAAAGATTGATCTGGTCTATGAAGAACTCAAAGTGGTCAATTTCCCTATCCTTGAAGATATTTTCAGGAAAGGAAGAGCAAAGGCAACGAAAACTAAAAATAAGAAGCCTGCTGATTTTCAGTCATCTACAGTATTCCCTTTCAGAACAAAAAGAAGCAAATCTTCCTCTCCTCCTATTGGTAGAACCCCTATTTCTGCCACCTACAATTCATTAATACTTCATGGTATTGCACTTCCCTTTTTAGTTTCTTTTCAAGTCACTCAACAAAATACAAGGCTAGAAACTATGGCTGTTCCTTGGGGAAATGCTATTGGGCCACTAAATCTTACAACAAATCATGACTTTCCAAAGTATTCCAGAAAGAACTTCCCTAGATTCAATGGTGATGGCTCAGTGTTAGCTGAACAACATCTAAGTGCTTTCCAAAAAGCATGTAGTGTGGTGAACCCTCAGCATGAGGATGTAGCAGTTGGGATGTTTGTGGATACTTTGATGGATGATGCAGCAGATTGATTCCAGGATTTACCCAGAGGCTGTATTACAGGATGGGATGCCATGAAGCAAAGATTTGAAGGAAGATACAAGAGCACTGAAGATGCTCAGGTTCTCTTGTTACAATTAGCCCAAATTAAGAAAGAACCATCCATCTCTATGAGATATTTTAATGCAAAATTTAATAAACTTATTAAAAGAATACCAGTTGCTAGTGCTCCAATAGGAGACAATCAGAAAACCTTCTACATTAGTTCCATGCCTCCTGAACTTGGCTATCAACTAAGAAGGGCTAATGTGGCCACTTTACAAGCTGCACAAACTCTTGCAGTAGAGATGGAGGATGACATGATAGCCTCTGGGAAATGGAAGAAAGAGTATCATACTGGATCTTCAAGCAATACAACAAGCACTTCAAATAGTACCAAGGCTATGTTACAAAGATTGTCCAATGAGATGATTGCATTAAAAAAACAAGTTGCAAGACCAGCTCATTCATTGTATCAGCCTTATCCAGAAGGACCAAGATATCAAAGTGGGAATAAGAACTTACAGCTTCCTGCCCCTCAGCAAAGATTAGCTATTGAAGCTCCTCCTAAAGGTTAGACTTCTTGTGCCTTTCATCTCAGAGTAGATCATGATGGTAATACCTGTGAAGACATGATCAGATATTTATAGATGAGAGGAGAAGAAGTGCAAAGAATTGAATATCCGGAAGATGATGATGATCATGCTCCTCATGGTGACTCCGTAAATTTGTATTGTGAGTATGAATCAGATTCAGAAAATGGAGGAAATTGTTTTGCCACCTTGGAAGGACCTCAGCTGACTGTGATGACTAGAGGTCAAAAAAATAAAGGTCAGGTTCCCAATGTTGCTCCTGTCAAGAATCAAGCACCTTCCCACAAGGCAGATAGGAATGATAATTCAGCATCAAGTTCTTCACAAAAGGAGCAAAAAGATAAGTTGTCTCACTCTTTTGATATTATTCAATTTTGTGAAGAAAGTAAAATTCAAATATCCCCTATAGATTATTTGAAATCACATCCTGACCAACTCCAAAGATTGATAGATTGTTGTAAAAATGGAGGAAATATTCATGTCAATTCTAATGTTAGTGATAAAAGACAAATTAATACCAATGAAGGGAATCCACAAGATGAAGATTTCTCAATTCCTAGGCTATTCCAAGAGGAGGAATCTGTGATCCATTGTTCATATTTGAAACCAGAACCTTTGTATGTGTCTCTTTTTATTAATGGCAACAGATTAAGTAATTGCATCATAGACTCTGGAGCATTAGATAATGTAATGCCTGCACTAGTTGCTAAAGCCCTAGGGTTTCCTTTGACCAAAGTCTTTGGTAAATGTTATTCTATGGATGCTAAGCAAGTGCCTTTAATTGGTCAAATCAAAGATGCTCAGGTTGCCTTAGCTGCCTATCCCTCTAAAAGATTAAAGCTCACAATCCTTGTTGCTGATGTCCCTGAGAGTTATGGAATGCTGCTTAGTAGAAGTTTCTGCAAAGACCTGGGAGGAGAAATCAAATTAGATTGGACATCTGCCTATATTCAAGTAGGAAATAAAAAGGTGAAGTTGGAACCGGAAGGAAAAGCAAAATTCACTGTATTAAAGTCAGATGATCCTAGGTCAAAAATTCTTTATCAGGAGATGCAATTTGGAAATTATATGCTGTATTATGATAATTCTGATGTTCATGAAGAAATAAATCAGACAGAGAGTAATCAATTATGGACATTAGAGTTTGATGGAAGTTGTGCCAAGGCTGGTTCAGGTGTTGGAATAGTTTTGATAGCCCCTAATGGAGAAATTACTTGCCTAGTTTATAAATTAAATTTTAAAAATACCAATAATACTACAGAATATGAGGCCCTTCTTCTTGGTATAGAGGTAGCTAAACAAAAAGGAGTTAAATTGCTCAAAGTTCAAGGGGATGCTGAATTGGTGGTGAGACAAGTAAGAAATCAGTACTCTGTGAAAAATAATAGATTGAAAAATTATAGAAATAAAGTATGGGATGAAATAGAAAGTCTAGATGCCTTTTCAATAATTTCGGTCCCAAGAGATCAAAATTCTAGGGCTGATTCTCTAGCAGTTTCTGCATCTCTACTCTTGCCTCATCCTGACTTCAAGAATCAAGTATACAGAATGGAGGTCCTATTCAGACCTAAGGTGCCTGATAATGAAGAATCTTGCCAAGTATTTGAAGATGACAAGCATATTCATCAGTTTCTAGAAGGAACAGGCCCCTTTGCCAATATGTGTTTTGAAAATGACAAAGAAGAGCAGTCACCAATTGATGAAGAAGAATTAAAATCAGGTATCATTCAATTGAAAGAAAATAGAATTCCTTCTCATTTTGTGTCATTAGAAAAACTCTTTGATAAACATGATGCCTATATAAGGAGAGAGAGAGAGATAAGGAAGAAAAAACTTGTGGAGAATTTGATGGGATCAACATAGGAACTGAGGATATTCCTAAAATGATCAACATTGGAAAATGCTACACTCTTGAGGAAAGAATGAAAATCAGAGAATTGTTGATTGAATTCCAAGATGTTTTTTCTTGGAGCTATGAGGATTTAAAGAATTTTATGAATGGAAAATTCAGACATACTATCCCTCTTAAATTTGGAGCATCACCTGTCAAACAAAAATAGAGAAATTATAATCCTCTGGTGGAAGGGGCAATTTTCAAAGAAATAGATAAAATGCTGAAAGCTAAGATCATTTATCCCATCCATCATTCCACTTGGGTAGCAAACATTGTTCCTGTGAGGAAAAAGAATGGAGAAATAAGGATTTGTGTTGATTTTAGAAATCTGAACCAAGCTTCCCTCAAGGATAACTATGCTCTACCAAACATGGATCATTTGTTGCAAACTGTTGCAGGGTGAGAGATGATGTCCATGTTAGATGGTTTTTCAGGATATAATCAGATACAAGTAGATGAAGCAGATAAGTATAAAACAACTTTCACAACACCTTGGGGCACATTTGCTTATAATAGAATGCCTTTTGGGTTAATTAATGCAGGTGCAACCTTTCAAAGGGCTATGGATTTATCTTTTGGTGATCTTAAAAATAAAATTATTGTGATCTACATTGATGAATTGACTATTTTCCCCAAGAAGAGGAAAGATCACCTAGGAGATCTGACCAAGGTTCTGCAAAGATGTAGAGATCAAGGCATATCCTTGAACCCAAAGAAATCAGTGTTTTGTGTCACTAAAGGTAAGCTTCTTGGTCACATTGTTTCTCAAGAAGGAGTCAAAATTGATCCTGTTAGAGTTAAAGCCATTCAACAATTAAGTTTACCTTTGAGTAAGACTAGTGTTAAATCCTTCTTTGGACAAGTGAATTTTCTGAGAAGATTTGTACCTAATTTTTCTAAGATTGTGCAAAGCATAGTTGACATGATGAAAGGAAATCAAACATTTAAGTGGACTAATGATGGTAAAAGAGCTTTTAAGGATATAAAGAATGCCATTGAAAATGCTCTTGTCTTGGTTCATCCTAATTATACTAAAGAGTTCATTATATACTGCTATGCATATGAACACACCATGTCAGCAATATTAATGCAAGAGAATAAGGAAGGTATACAAGCTCCTATTGCCTTCATGAGTATGCCCTTAAAGAATCAAGAGCTGAAGTATTCTCAAGTTGAAAAGCATGCTTATGTAGTGGTGAGAGTATTAAAGAATTTCAGATTTTACATCTTGCATTCACATTCAGTCATCCATGTGCCTCATGCTACTGTAAAAAGTGTGTTAACACAACAAGATGTTGGATGTAACGATAAAGGAGCTTGGATTGCAAAGGTCCAGGAGTATGATATAGATGTTAGGCCAACAAAACTCATAAGAGGGAATGCTCTTTGCAGAGCCATAGCAAAGAATCATCAAGTCGAAGAAGATGATCACAGAGTGCTCATGGTAAGTCTGCAAGATCCTTGGTTCTCAAACATTGCATATTTTCTAACTTATGGTGAATGTTCGGATGGCTTAACTGCTAAAAAAAAGAGGAATTTAAAAAATAAAGCCTTGAAGTATGTTATACATGGTGATGTTTTATATAAGAAAGCAATTGATGGTACTTTCTTGAGATGTGTTGATAAAGATCAACAGGAAAAGTTATTGAAATCTTTCCATGATGAAGCATGTGGAGGTCACTTCTCATCCACTGTGATAGCTTTCAAGATTCTAAGGTAGTGCTATTATTGGCCCAGCATGTTCAAAGACTCATATAATTGGGTTGCAAATTGTGAGAAGTGTAGGATGTTTGCAGGCAAACCACAGTTGGCTGCATTACCCTTGAGACCGGTGGTGATAGATGCTCCTTTTCAACAGTGGGGTTTGGACTTTGTAGGACCTATCAATCCTCCTTCAAGTCAAGGACATTCGTACATCTTGACCTCCACTGATTACTTCAGCAAATGGGTGGAAGCTAAACCAATGAAGAAGACTACTTCAGAAGTAGTATGTGAATTCATTAAAGAACAAATACTGGTAAGATTTGGAGTTCCCACAAAATTGATATTGGATAATGCTTGTTACTTTTCATCCTCAGAAATGGTTTCCTTTTGTTATGATCATGGGATTCAAATAGGACACTTTTCTAATTATTTTCCTCAAGGTAACGGGCAAGCTGAGTCAAGTAATAAAAATCTGATTAATATTTTGAAGAAGTTAGTTGCTGATAATCAGAGAGATTGGCACAAAAAGATATATGATGCTCTTTGGGTAGATAGAACCACTCCTAAAAGAGCCATTGGTATTTCTCCTTTTGAGTTGGTGTATGGAGTAGAGGCCAACTTACCATTGCCATTAGAATTTGCTGCTTGTAAACTGAAAACTGCAATTGAGGATAATGTTTTCAAGGATGGATTGGAAAAAAGGATCCTGTATTTGACTAAGTTGCAGGAAGAAAGGGAAGATATGGTTGATAGGATCATTGAACATCATAACTGAGTCAAGAAGCTATTTGACAAAAGGGCAAGGCCAAAAAAATTCATGGAAGGTGATATGGTGCTGTTGTGGGATAAGAGACATGAACCTAAAGGAATGCATTCTAAGTTTCAATCCTTGTGGAAAGGTCCATTCAAGATTGTGCAAGTGAATTAGAATAACTCATTCAGATTGGCATATCCTTCCAGAGAGTCCCTGCCATGTTCCTATAATGGGCAGGATTTGAAGCTATACCGGATGCGTAATTGAACAGCAGGTAACCCCTGCGAAGTAGTTAGTTAGGTAGGTTTTCTTTTTGTGTCTTAGTCTAGTGGTTGTCTTTCATTTTGCTACTATTTTCCTTAAGTTTTGTTTCTCCTTGTCAAGTTGTCAGTTATTTTGTGGAACCAGAGATTGCTAGAGTTCTTTTAAGCATTGTAATGCTTAAATCTCTAGTCGGAGCCAGTTGTTGCCCCACTTTTCACCCCATAACCATGTTGTTAATAGTGGAAGTATTTGATGTCAAGTCAGATTTAGTCATGTTTGAGTCTAAGTCTAGTTTTCCTTCAGGATAGGTTGTCCTTTCTGGGTTTCCCTGCCATTGCCTTCTTCTTTTCAAGCCGGGTGGGTTATTTGGAAGTCTTGTCATAATGGGTAGGTGATAGACCCCAACCTGGCAAGGATATCATGCTCCCATTGATGATCTCTTTCAGATGGAATGGTGATTGAAGTCATGATCTCAGGACACTCATAATAAATTAGAAATCAAAAGATTCTTCATATGGATGATGCAGTGACAGAGCCAGCATTGTACTATTCAGAGAATTCCACTCCATATAACAGTGTGCAAGTACCATTGAATTCAAGTTCCTTTTATGGGTCTTAGAAAGGCTGTATAAACCTTTGCCAAATGGATATTTTCATGTTAAGTCATTAAACCACGAAGGTTGAAATAAAAAATATATATTAAAACTACAGTAAAAGTCATAGTGCGGTTGGTGGCAGGTTGCATGATCACAAGATCAAAATAACTGCCTTGAGTTTATGCGACAAAGGCTAAGATGAACTGCCGAGCAAGTTAACTTGTCGCATAATCGCATGAACAAAATAACCTCCATACGATCATGCGACACTGGAGGTTTGGGTGGTAAGAAAAGTCAATGAAAAGGGAGACTGGAAATAGATGGTACCCAAGCTGGAATCCATGTGCGCCAATCCTAGAGCGGTCGTATGATCGCATAGATTAAAATAATGCCATGCGATCATGCGATAATGGGAACTCGGGCTGGTGAATATGCTCTACTGGGACCCATGTAGGCCAACAGCATAAGTGCGACAATGAGATGGTGACGAGTGTGACTGGTCAAATAATTGATGTGGCAGCTCCTGATTTATCGTAATATTTCATGCAGTAAGGTGGGGTCAGATTTTGATGACATCGGCCAAGATTCCAAATCAATGGATGTCTTATGATCTCAAAGAGTCTGGTGAGCCCATCAGATCATATGCCATCTGTCCGATCCTCCAAGTGTAAAGTCAGTAAAGGTAGTGGAACCCATGTACTCTGATAGCGCAGATGCACCAATGATAAAGTGGTCGCATGATCGCATAGATTAAAATATTGGTATGCGATCATGCGACAACGTAAGTCACCAAAGATTTTTGGCGGTAAAATAAGATCCTTCCACGTGTCCAAGGCAGAGGCCGCACTTCATCAAAGTGCATTCGACGATCCTCGCAAAAGCGCAACCCCTGCCAAATGCTTTTGAGATCATGTGAGATGCGTACACGTGTCTCTCGGTGGGGCCGAAAGAGGATGATCGAGATTCCAAATCGGCGGTTCCTGCTTTGTCGCTAAGCCATGGGAGATTCATTGAGATCATGCGAGATGTGTACACGTGTCTCTCGGTGGGTCCGAAGGCATCTATATCAGGCAGCTCTCTGAAAGACAATCAACGATCCCCGCGAGCCAATCATAGGGCAGTCGCATGATCTCATGGATTAAAATATTACCACGAGATCATGTGACAAGGCAAAAAGGGAACCTATGTACATTAACAGTGCCGATGTGATAAAAATATAATATAAGTTTATTTAAAGTTGTCGCATGATCGCAAGAGTTGAAAAAGAGTCATACGATCATGCGACAAGAAAAGCTGGATGGATGGAAGTTTCAGCACATGGCTGTGTTTGTGGATTTTGAGAAAATGGAAATGAGTCTATGGAATTGAGGGACAGTATGTGTAGTCATCACGACTCAGGGGTGAGTTATATTTGCCTAAATATGGGGTTGATTTCCATCACAGTGATGAACAAGAAGATGAGTGCATCTCAATAGGAGACAAAGTCATGAGATCATGTCAAATGTTTTAAAGCATCTGAAGAAGAGGATCAATGCCAATTGGGGATCGGGTTAGTTGTTCTGCCTGAATTTGAATGATGACTTGACTCTTAGAGCCCAATGGACTTTGTCTTGACAAATGTTGATTAAGGAGAAGATGAAAGTCTCATATTGAAGTGTCACAATTCTGATGTCTTTCTCGATTCCTATATCTATGATAGCTCTTCAAATTCCTTCATCGAAGATGTTTCTTGCCATTTTTTAATTTATCTTTTTGTATTCTGGAAGTTGAAACATTTCTAGCGGCTACAAATGTTGTACTTTGAAAACTCTATAAAGGGGGTTGAGAAAATCAATGCAAAGGTCGGCAAACTAGATATTGAAGCAAAAGTGATTCCATTTACTGAGCTTTATTTCTGGTTTTGTTCCATTTTAGTTAATCGTCTACATTTGAATAGAAAGGACAGTTATGTATGAAGCTATGATTACATATTGAATTCCATTTCTTGTTTGTGGTTGCAGTAAGTAATTCCATTTGCTTGTCATATGTAACTCTTCTCCTATTCATCCTATTTGTTAGATTCATTCTAGATAGAAAGTACAATTGTGTATGAAGCTATGATTTTCGCTTGGATTCCATTTCATGTCAAAGGTTGCAGTGAGGGAAATTCCATTTGTTGTTCGTATATAATTCTGCTCCTGTTCTCTCTAAGTAGAATTTGCATGATTAGAGTAGTTAGATTAAAGTTAGGAGATAGAATATATACCCTTGCCTGAATTGTTCATGTCTATGAGCAATTCGGTTAAAACACATCAGAGACAACCTGGTGATCAGTTTAAAAACATATTCATTGAACACCATACACAATCAGGGAGCTGTACCTGTTAATTCAGAGGGCAGTGATTGAAGATATACACTGACCCAATTGTTGGTAACATCCTTTTGTTCTCTTACCTTGGGTGATTTGGGAGTCAAAGATTGAAAATCTTAGAAGAGGACAAACTGTTAACCAACAATATATATATATATATATATATATATATATATATATATATATATATATATATTGTTGGAAACAATTGTCTGAAGGAAATTGCTACTCAATTATGTATTGTCTTTGATGTCACACAATGTCATAGTCCGCAGCAATCTGCTTCTACCGAGCTCATTCGGTCTGCCAGACAGGAATATTAGTGTTTACCGAGTTCACTCAGTTGCCGAAGAAAGTTTAGTGTTTACCGAGTTCACTCGGTTGCCAAAGAAAGTTTAGTGTTTACCAAGTTCACTCGGTTGCCGAAGAAAGTTTAGTGTTTACCAAGTTCAGGCGGTCATCGAAGAAAGTTTAGTGTTTACCGAGTTCAGTCGGTCATCGAGGAAAGTTAGTATTTACCGAGTTCAGTCGGTTATCAAAGGTAAAGGATTGTTGGTGTTTACCGAGTTCCCTTGGTCTCCGAAAAATTATAAAAAGATATGGTCACCGAGCACTGTCGGCCCTTGAAGGATTTTTGCAAATAGAGTTTACTTAATTCAGCCGACTGTTATACTAAATAATGTCGATTTGACTAATCCAAAATCATATAAATAAAAGGTCAAATGTGAAAAGTAAAAGATAACATAGCAGAAGATTTACAAAAGAAAAGAAGAAAAAGTATATGCGAATTTGTGAAGGATGTTCAGATATCCTTGAGGTGCAGCAGAGATTTATTCGATCAGAAAGGATCAGACTTATGCAGAACAGAGATCTGTAATCAGCAAGACAGTTGCATTATTATACAGGGCATTTTTCATTGTTACCTTCTTATCATTGTAACAGTGAATTCTAAATCTCTTAACCAAGTTGGTTTAACAACCATAATGTAAATCCTCTAACAAGGTGACAATTCCATTGAATTGTTTTCAAGACCTCTTACCAGGCCACTCCTAGCAAGGTGTTTTAAATCCTCTAACAAGGTCACACCTGACAGTGTGTTTTGTAACCTTTTACCGGGTTGGCTTCTAACCGGGCATCACTTCAGAAAAGTGAAAATCAGTATCTAGATACATTAGTGGTTTTTCCCATATTGGGTTTCCACGTTAAATCTTGTGTCTCTTATGTTCTTAATTGCTTTCTCAATCATATACATATGCTGATGAATATCTAAATATTGGTAATACTTTCTGCATCTTCAAGGTTACTGCAATCTATTTACCGAGTGCTAAAACAGATAACATTGTTAAGATATCCTAAGGGATCTGCAAAGAATTAATTGTGAAGTGTTTTATGGTTGACTGATTCACCCCGCCCCCCCTCTCAGTCACTTCATCCATATTCCATCAATTGGTATCAGAGCTTTTTGGTGCTTGCAGGAAGGGTTTCAAGGACCTAAGCTAAAGATCAGGATGTCTTACAAGAGGGAAATTCCAAAGCTTAACAGAGATAACTTTTCAGCATGGCAAGGTCTCATGCGACTTCATCTGGCTTCCATTGGTGATTCAGGATGCAAATACATTGATGAAGAATACACAATTCCTAATGGCACATTAACTATTGAAGACATTGCAGATAAAAAGACTCACAACACCATGATGATAGACATTGCATCTGCTCTCAGCTATGAAGAATTTGATGATATTAAAGACTGCACTACTGCATATGAAATGTGGGTGGCACTAAAGAAAATATATGGTGGTGATGCAAATGTGAAGAGAGCCAAAGCAGAAAGCCTAAGAGGACAGTTTGACAAGATGAATATGAAGGAAGATGAAAACATTGCAAAATATGTTGAAAGAATCAAAGCAAGTGTAAGTGCAATTAGAGCTTCTGGAGGAACAATCTCAGATGAGACTGTTATAAGTAAGGTACTCAGAACACTACTCCCTATCTATGCAATAAGAGTATCAGCTATTCAAGAAAGAAGATGTGAAACAAACCACAATATAACTTTGGATGCTTTAGTTGGAAGATTGACAGCTTTTGAATTAGACAACTATGACAACTATGTTCCTAGTTCCAAAAATATTGAATCAGCATTTGAGGCCAAGGTTTCACTAAAGAAGAACAAGAAAATTAAAGAAGTTCAGTCAGAAAGTGAAGAAGAATCAGAAGAAAGTTCTGACAGTGATCTTGAAATTGTAGAAGCATTACTTGCAAAGAAGTACTCTAGAGGGAAAGGTAAATATAAAGGTAAAACTCCTTTAATCTATTTTTCATGTGAAGAAATTGGACATATTGCAGCTAGGTGCCCAAACAAGCAAGTCAAAGAAGAAAAGAGAAGTCACAAGTACTATGGCAAAAAGAATTTCAAATCATACAACGATAAAGGTAAGAAATCATGTTTTATGGCTAAAGATTCTGATGATAGTGAAGAAGAAATTGTCTTTATTGCTATAAAAGATGAATCTAATGATGATGAAGATAAGATGGCACTTATTTCTCATATAAGCAAAGATGATATATGGATAATAGACAGTGGATGTTCACACCACATGACCAGTGACAAGACAAAATTTGAATATCTAGAAGACTGTGATAATGGTAATGTAAGATTTGGAAACAATGAACCTTGTTGTATAAAAGGAAAAGGAAGAATCTCATTAACCAAAGAACTCATATGTGATAATGCTTACTGGGTTGAAGGACTAAAACATAATCTTCTAAGTGTAGCACAGCTAATCAACACTAGTTTCAAGGTTGAATTCATGAATGGTCAAGCAAGACTGCTGGATGGAAAAAGGAAAACTCATTGGATCAGGCAAACAAACAAAAGGTAACTTATTTTATCTTGATCTCAATGAATATTCATGCTTTATTGCTCAAATAGAAGAAAGTTGGCTATGGCACAAAAGGTTATGTCATGTAAATTTTGATAACATGATAAAAATAAGCAAATTCAAGAAGGTTAGAGGCATTCCTACTTTGAAGAAACCTGACACTGGTCTATGTAAGAATTGTCAGATTGGCAAAATGAGTAAAACTAGTTTCAAGAGTAAGAACTATCAGTCTAAAGAAATTTTGGAAATTGTGCATACTGATTTATGTGGACCTATTGGAATACAAAGCTATACTGGAGATAAATTCTTTATTCTTTTCGTTGATGATTATTCTAGAATGATGACTGTTATGTATTTAAGAGAAAAATCAGAGGCATTTGAAAAGTTCAAATGGTACTTGGCAAGAGTAGAAAAAGAAACAGGGAAAAGATTGAAATGCTTAAGATCAAACAGAGGTGGTGAATTCATCTCCCATGATTTTAACAACTTCTGCATTGAAAGAGGAATCAAAAGACAGGTATCAGCTCCTAGAACTCCTGAGCAGAATGGAATAGCAGAAAGAAGAAACAGATCTATTATGGATTGTGCAAGGACTCTAATGTTAGAAAAGAACATCGCTATAAAGTACTCGAAGGAAGCTATCAGCACTGCAGTTCATACCTTGAACCGAGTACAACTGAAGAAAGACACATTCAAAACTCCTTATGAATTATGGTATGGCTATAAACCTAATGTAAGTTACATGAAAATATTTGGTAGCAAGTGTTATATCTTAAAAGAATCCAGAAGAAATAAATTTGATGTGAAAAGTGATGAAGGAATATTCCTAGGATATTCTAGCAAAAGCAAGGCATACAAATGTCTGAACTTATCTACTCACAGAGTCATAGAAAGTATACATGTAAAATTTGATGAGTTTGCAGAAAAGACTGAGGAAGAAAGCAAAAGGGAACCTGAGAACTACAGAAGATTCGTTTACATTGAACCTGAAACACTGACAGACACAACTATCAATAAGGAAGCTATATCTACCGAGCCGAGCACAGTTACCGAGTCACAGGAAGAAATTCAGACCGAGTCTCAGCCTGAAGTTATCGAGCTAATATCTACCGAGCCCGAGCAACCTGAAGAAGAGATCCTAGAAGACAACAGCATGAATCATTCAAAAGGCAAGGAACCTATACTAGCCAAATATGTCAGAAGACATCATACACCAGATCAAATCATTGGAAACAAATCAGATGGTACTATGACAAGAAGCAAGCTAAAAGGTACATGTCTGTTTACTGATTTTGAACCTAGAAATATCAAAGATGCATTAGAGAATGAAAGTTGGATTGAAGCAATGAATGAAGAATTAGAACAAATACAAAAGAACAAAACTTGGACTCTTGTACCTAGACCTAAAGATAAGAATGTAATTGGAACAAAATGGGTATTCAAAAATAAACTGAATGAAGATGGTCAAGTATCTAGAAACAAAGCTAGACTGGTATGTAAAGGTTATTCTCAAGAAGAAGGTATAGATTATGGAGAAAATTTTGCTCCTGTTGCAAGATTAGAAGGTGTAAGAACTCTACTTGCTTATGCAGCACACAAAGCATTTAAGGTATATCAGATGGATATAAAATCTGCATTTCTCAATGGAATTCTTGATGAAGAAGTCTACATTGAACAACCTGAAGGTTTTGTTGATCCAGATAAAAGGGACATGGTCTGCAGGTTACACAAAGCATTGTATGGTTTAAAACAAGCTCCTAGAGCATGGTATGAAAGACTCCATAACTATTTGATCCAGATTAATTTCAAAAGAGCTAATGATAACAGTAATCTGTATATCAAAGAAGGACCGGATGACAAAATTGTATTGGCAGAAATATTTGTGGATGATACTATATTTACAGGGAATGAGGATCAGTGCAAAGAATTTTCAGAACAAATGAACAGAGAATTTGAAATGTCTATGTTTGGTTTAATAAAATTCTTTGTTGGTCTTCAAATTCAGCAAAGCAAGAATGGTATATACATTACTCAATCCAAATACATTAAGGAGATACTTAAGAAGTTTGGAATGGAAGATTCAAAACCAGTTGGTACACCCATGTGTACTGGACTGAAACTTACCAAAAATGATGATTCGAAAGAAGTTGATCAGACCCTATACCGATCTATGATTGGAAAATTGCAGTATGTAGTACATACAAGACCTGATATTGCCTTAGCAGTCGGTATAGTAGCTAGATTCTCAGCAAAACCTAAGGAAAATCACATGATGGCAATCAAAAGAATCTTAAGATACTTAAGAGGAACTGAAGAGTATGGTTTGTGGTATAAATTTGGAGGCAATCTAGACTTGAAAGTGTTTACTGATGCTGATTGGGCAGGAAACATTGATGACAGAAAAAGCACAAGTGGTGGAGCATTTTTTCTTGGAAAAAGACTGGTATCCTGGACTAGTAAAAAGGAGAATTGTACATCTCAATCCATAGCCGAAGCAGAATATGTTGCTGCTGCAGTAAACTGTTCAAATATTGTTTGGTTTAAACAACTATTAGAAGGTATGAAGGTTGAAATCAAAGAACCAGTTGTTATATTTTGTGACAATACCAGTGCAATAAACATTTCTAAGAATCCAGTGATGCATTCCAAAACCAAGCACATTGCTATTAAATATCACTTTGTCAGAGAATTGGTGCAGGACAAGGAAATTAGATTAGAATATATTCATACAAAAGAACAGATTGCAGACATTTTTACCAAACCATTACCTAAGGATGCATTTGTGTATCTAAGAGGTAAGTTAGGGGTCATTCCCCTATCCGAGGCTCACTAAATACAGTTTTAGTGATGCATCAACCAGAACATGATTGAAAATCAACCTGTTGATGTAGCATATTAAGGAATCATTGCATATGAATCAGTACTTGAGGTACATTAATTTTCACTGGTAATATGAGAATTGTCTTTGGCATGTGTTGTCAAAGAGGGAGTGTTTGCTATGTCTTTGCTATTACTTCAAGAAATTTTTCAATAGTCGGAAGGAAGAATTTTTAGGATACAGGAAGTTTGCTGACAGAGGGAGATTTGAATCCAAACCGAGCTAACTCTTTCAAATTTCTTATGCTATGACATATTGTGTTGCCATCAATGCCAAAGAGGGAGATTGTTGGAAACAATTGTCTGAAGGAAATTGCTACTCAATTATGTATTGTCTTTGATGTCACACAATGTCATAGTCCGCAGCAATCTGCTTCTACCGAGCTCAGTCGGTCTGCCAGACAGGAATATTAGTGTTTACCGAGTTCACTCGGTTGCCAAAGAAAGTTTAGTGTTTACCGAGTTCACTCGGTTGCCGAAGAAAGTTTAGTGTTTACCGAGTTCACTCGGTTGCCGAAGAAAGTTTAGTGTTTACCGAGTTCAGTCGGTCATCGAAGAAAGTTTAGTGTTTACCGAGTTCAGTCGGTCATCGAGGAAAGTTAGTATTTACCGAGTTCAGTCAGTTATCAAAGGTAAAGGATTGTTGGTGTTTACCGAGTTCCCTCGGTCTCCGAAAAATTATAAAAAGATATGGTCACCGAGCACTGTCGGCCCTTGAAGGATTTTTGCAAATAGAGTTTACTTAATTCAGCCGACTGTTATACTAAATAATGTCGATTTGACTAATCCAAAATCATATAAATAAAAGGTCAAATGTGAAAAGTAAAAGATAACATAGCAGAAGATTTACAGAAGAAAAGAAGAAAAAGTATATGCGAATTTGTGAAGGATGTTCAGATATCCTTGAGGTGCAACAGAGATTTATTCGATTAGAAAGGATCAGACTTATGCAGAATAGAGATCTGTAATTAGCAAGACAGTTGCATTATTATACAGGTCATATTTCATTGTTACCTTCTTATCATTGTAACAGTGAATTCTAAATCTCTTAACCGAGTTGGTTTAACAACCATAATGTAAATCCTCTAACAAGGTGACAATTCCATTGAATTGTTTTCAAGACCTCTTACCAAGCCACTCCTAGCATGGTGTTTTAAATCCTCTAACAAGGTCACACCTGACAGTGTGTTTTGTAACCTTTTACCGGGTTGGCTTCTAACCGGGCATCACTTCAGAAAAGTGAAAATCAGTATCTAGATACATTAGTGGTTTTTCCCATATTGGGTTTCCACGTTAAATCTTGTGTCTCTTGTGTTCTTAATTGCTTTCTCAATCATATACATGTGCTGATGAATATCTAAATATTGGTAATACTTTCTGCATCTTCAAGGTTACTGCAATCTATTTACCGAGTGCTAAAACAGATAACATTGTTAAGATATCCTAAGGGATCTGCAAAGAATTAATTGTGAAGTGTTTTATGGTTGACTGATTCACCCCCCCCCCTCTCAGTCACTTCATCCATATTCCATCAATATATATATATATATATATATATATATATATATATATATATATATATATATATATTGTTGGTTAACAGTTTGTCCTCTTCTAAGATTTTCAATCTTTGGCTCCCAAATATATAAGATTTTCAATATATATATATATATATATATATATATATATATATATATATATATATATATATATATATATATATATATATATATATATATATATATATATATATATATATATATATATATATATATATATATATATATATATATATATATATATATATATATATATATATATATATATATATTGTGTTGTTTCATGAGTAACTAAGAATGAGGGAGGAGGATATGGGAAGAATGAAGTAATGGAGGAGAAAGTAATTGTGAGTAGTAATGATTTGTCATGATCCATTAGTTTATATATCACCCATGTTCTATGAACATGGTGTTGCTCGATGAGTAACTAAGAATGAGGGAGGGCTTCAATGAGTAACTAAGAATGAGGGATGGGATATATAAGGAATGAAGTAATCAAGGACAAAGTAATTACTATTTGTAATGATTTGTCATGATCTATTGGTTTATATATCACCCTTGCTCTAAGAACATGATGTCATTTGATAACTAACTAAGAACATGGGAGGGGGATATAGGAAGAATGAAGTAATGGAGGAGAGTAATTGTTTGTAGTAACGATATGTCGCAATCCATTGGTTTATGTATAACCCATCTTCTAAGTGTATGAGGATACGTTACTTTTGCTAAGTGTATATAATGAAATTGGGTAGACCATATTGAATAGTTAAATGATTCTAGGTTTGGAATAAATCCCTCCATAAAACACAAGGATCTAATTTAACATATTCATTGAGTTTTAAACCATTCCTTTTAGACCTAGTTCTAAGTAAATTTTGATTACCAATGTCAAATTATTAAGATAAATCAATTAACTATATCAGACTTACTTTCATGCCTATCTTAGATAGAATTTCTATTTTGTTTACTTTATAAATAATTTCTTCAATCTCTACCAAAATTTCATTCTAAGAACAATTTTTATGGATATGATTTGATCATGAAACAAGTGGATCATGCCTTCGCAATGCACAGCTTTGGAAGGTGACATTTTGATAGTTGATTCATATCTTTGGTTATATGTAAATATAATTCTACAAATAGTTTTTCTATGACTCGTTTACTCATAGTGCACATCCATAACATGTGTCTAAGACTCAATTGATTCTTTCTATTTGTAAATAAAATTTGGGATGGTATGTAGTACTAAAAGTCAAACTCATACTAAGTTGTGGGAAAAGAGATTTCTAAGAAGCAAAGGTAAATTGAATATCTTGATATGTGAAACAATATTTTCAAGAAGTCTATTAGGACTACAAATTTCTGAAGTGTTCTCTTTTTCTTTCCTTCGCAATCTCTATGCATTATGGTTTCTTAATTTTTTCTATAGTGTTGAGCTTCATAGAATAGCCCTTTTTCTTTATACATTTTTTCATGTTTCATTATTGACTGGTAATAACACCGATCACTAATTTAAGCACCAACATATGCTCATTGGTACATTTTAATTACTAGCCCCTCATGTTAGTTAATATTTTCTTCTTGGTCATTACCTATTTTTCCTAAGTCATGAGCCTATTGTTCTTGTTTTACAACCCTGAACCCTTCTTTCTAGTAGTAAACAAGTTGCGTTAGGTATTTCATCACATGGAATAAGTGTTCACTTAAGCTATAGGTTCTTCGAAGATACTCTCATATCTAAGAAATATTTTTTCTCTTTGATCTATTGGTCAGGTTTGGTTGTAAGTTGGTGGGCTACTACTCATCGAAATGACCTTTGAGTATCAGAGAGATAGTTTCACGATCTCTTCAACCTTTGATGAAAGTGTGCAGCTATATGCAAGTGAAACAAAGTCATCAAAGATATAGATGCTAATTAAAGTAATCCATTTCAATTCTTTTCAAGATTGATGATGAAACCTTGAGAGGCTATTTGTAGAGTGGTCCAATGCCCATTGAAAGGATTATGTCACATCAAAGGAGGAATTTTTGGGTCCCTTCAATATCTAATGAGTTGAAAGAGATTTGTGTTTTGGAGGCCTATTTACTTGAAGCGACTTCAATATATTGAAGAGATAATTTGATGATATCTTCAATCTATGATCAACATTATGAAGCTGACAATGTAGGTGACTAGTGTTCATCAAAGAGAATTTGTATATATGAGATAGACAATTCTTTTTTCTCTTGGATCTCTGATGAGCTTAACGTGATACTTCATGATGTGGGCCACATTTCATTAGTTTGACTTCCTTACATCAAAGGGATGATCTATAGTGCCTCTCTCATTTGTTTCCTACATGACATCCTTATGGATGTAGTTTCCACATTATGTTGTGGTTGTGCCTTAGTGTAGTTGGACAAGATCTCTTTATGATGCCTTGTTTTGGCTTCGGATGCTTTATTGTTTCCTTATGTGATGGTTGATATCACCACATACATGGATAGAATTATGCTTGTTTTGTTAGATCATGTTGGACCTATGAGAGGTTGTTACCTTTGGCGTGATCTAATTTATGTCATTGTATCAACAAGCTACTTATGTTCTTATGCCTAGTTGTGAGAAACATTGAGTTGTGACTTGTTCCAGACATGATTCAAGGTGCTAGGCCTTTAGAGTCTATGATTGTGAGTTAGGTGGACTCATTGCATCTTGGTCATTTGGATTTGAACTTGATTCAATATGATATTTTATGATTATGTCGATGTTATGATTTTGTTTTTTCATTATGAGATGCTTCTCTGTACAATACATTTTGCATTTAATTCTAATATCACTGCTGATGTTATGAATGTATCTGCTTTACTTCATATCTAAGGACACTATGATTATATTCATCTTATTCTGATTATCATGATGTTAGTATTGATTTTCCATGATATTTTGTTTTGTCATGTTGATGGATATCTTGTTCGGTGTTTCCATTGATATACGATTAAATGTTGTAAAATGATTATTTAATGTTTTTATTAATAAGATGTTTATTTATGTTGTACACCGAGGATTAAATATAGAATGACCAATGTCGTAACATTCTAATACATACGAATGATTATGCCACTAGAGTGTCCACTTCGATTAGACGTACTTTGATTATTATATGCATGTGCTTCAGTTATATGTACTATGTACAATTGCACTTGATGTGTACAAATTTTAGTGAACAGATACCAAACATCATTCCGTGTGAGCTGCAAGTTTGAGTGGCATAGGAGATACTTATATTGACCATTCATAATTAAAGCCAATATTGTTCATGTATGGATAGTGTAACCATATTGATATAGTATACCTTTGGTAGAGTGTGGATTAAATTCAGCCTTTGTCTGCATTACTGTCTGCATTACTGTAATTATACTAGTTACCGTTTGTGCATTATAGGGTAGCTCCAATGTCGTGGTAGAGTTAGATTTCATTGCTAAATTGCATTGTTCTTTATGATTTAATACGAAAAAACAAACACAACTAGATTTTTCATCATGTTTCTAGAAACATACTAGAAAAACTCCGTCCTTCCACACTACAAATTACTTAGTCGAAGAAAGTTGAGTATAGTAGCGTACCGTACTACTATGAGAGTCCATGTCAAGGAAGAGTTTCTCTCTAGTCGATCGACAATTTTGCTTCTCATTGCGACTATTGAATGATTTTGTTCGGAAACGAGGAGTTGGGGCAGGAACATTGAGCTGTCAATAAAAGTAAAACAATGAATCGTAAGAAAGATGAGTTCTCATGGATCAAAACATTTTATTCAGCAATTGAATAAAATGAAATGAATAAGATGTAAAACAATAATTGATTGTTTGAATACCGTGTGATCTTTAAGTAGAAGAGAACAGGGATTGTCCTCTTTTTCCTCATGGATGAGCTCGAATGGGATAGTGAAAAAAGAGGATGTTAAAGGAGGAACGCTGGTGTTCCCTTCCAAGAGATAATCTTTCTCGATGGAATCGCTGTTTACGAGAGCCATGGTTTCCATAATGTTTTGCGTGATGATCTCCTTCTCCTGGAGCGGCAGCCATTGCCTGCACAACAGTGGAGGTTGCACTCAAATTTCTTGTCATAGCTTCATCGCTTGCGGAACAAAATATTCATTGATCCATGTTACACTTCTCCTTATGAGTTTTCTGAGGGTTTTGAGTTGTTGATCAAGCGTCTTCGCCTCTATGTAAGGCTTGATACGATCTTCGAGATAACAACGGCCGTCATTGAGTATTATATTCGCCCACCGACTCCCTCCGCGTACACCGCATTCCCACTGTCTCGACAAACGTAAACTGAGCTTTTCAATAGTCTTTTAAACGTAAATTATATGCGACCAACTTTTTGTTCTTCTAAAAGTGGTACTTCACATCGACCTTGTCGAATCCTAAGACACATCCTAACATACATCCGAGATGGTGGTGGCGATAGTAGTCGAACAAGTGATTTGGTAGTTGAAGTTTGAAGTTGAGTGGTTCTAAGTTATTCTAGATCAAGTTTTTGTTAAGGTAAGGTTGTAAAATCTTAAAGTGAGGTTGGGACTATGTTTTAGGTGGACTTTGGTACAATGGATATAAAGTCCAATGGGTATCCCTTAGTCTTTACATCTTAGCCCCAGAGGTCTAGTCTATTGATCATACAACCCTCTCTTTGAACCTCTCCAAATAACTAATACAAATCATAGACATGATGTTTGTGTCATTTGATGGTTAACTAAGAATGATAGAGGTTTAACTAAGGAGGGAGGGAAATATGGGAAGAATGAAGTAATGGAGGAGAAAGTAATTGCTAGTTGTAACAATTTGTCATGATACATTGGTTTATATATCACCCATGTTCTAGGTGTATCACGATACATTATTCCACTAAGCATATATAGTGAAATTGGGTGGACCATATCGAATAGTTAAATGAATCATGTTGTTAAATGAATCTAGATTTGCAATAAAGCCTTCTATAAAAAATAATGATCTAGTTAAACATATGTATTGAGTTTTAAGCCATTCTTTCTAGGCCTAGTTCTATGTAAAATTTGAATACCAACATCAAATTGTCAAGTTAAATCAATTAGTATCAGCCCTACTTTAATGCCTATCTTAGATAGAAATTTTGCTTACCTTATTAATAATTTCTTTCATCTCTACTAAATTTTCATTTTGAGACTAAATTTTATGGATATGATTTATCAAGAAACAAGTGGATCATGTTTTAACCATGTATGGCTTTGAAAGGTGACATTTTGATAGTTGATTATATATTTGGTTATCTTTGAATTTAATTGTATAAATAGATAGTCCTTCTATGACTAGTTTACTAATACTGTACATATATAACATATATCTAAGACTCTATCTACATCTCTAACATGTATCTAAGACTCTATTAATTCTTTCTATTCCTAAAATAAATTTAGGATTGTATGTAATACTAAAACTTAAACTCATACTAAGTAGGGAGAAAAGATATTTCCATGAAATAGAGGTAAATTGAATTTATCTTGATATGAATTAATATTTTCAAGAAGTCTATTAGGATTGAAAATTTCTAAGTGTTGTAGAGCTTGTTCTTTCCTTCATAGTCTCTATGCATTAGGTATTCTCAAAATTTTCCTAAGTGCTAAGCTTCATAGCATAACCCTTTTCACTTTATACCTTTTTTCATGTTTCATTGTTGACTAGTAATAACTAGCTATGATCATCAATTTAAGCACTAACTTATGTCCATTGGTACATTGCAATAATGAGCCTTCACGTTAAGAAATATTTTCTTCTTGGTCATTACTGATTTTTCCTAACTCATGAGCATATCATTCTTGTTTTATGTCCCCAAACCCTTGTTGGGACTAGTAAACAAGTTGCATTGGTTATGTTGTCACATGGAATAAGTGTTCACTTAAGTTCTAGGTTCATCAAAGATACTCTTATATTGGAGCAATATCTTGTCTATCTCTTTGATCTATTGGTCAAGTCTAGTTGTAAGACGATTGGCTAGTGCTCATTGAAATGAATTTTGTGTTGGGATTGGGTAATACCAAGAGAGGGGATTAATCAATATTACAGAACTTTGATTTCAACTTCAAACAATTAAATCCAAAGTAATGTAGAAATGAAAAGAACATATAAGCATAACACATTACTCATGACACCATGATTTGTTCTTGAGGAAACCCTAGCTAAAGGGAAAACCCCGGTGGGGATGGTACCAACAAATATGTACTAAAATATAATATCTCCATTAGGAGATCTAGCCCTGTTAGGAGCTGATTGTTACATAGTACATTTCCTTGTTAGAGGATTACAAAAACCCTGTTGGGGGTATACAAAAACACCTGGTTAAAGGTGATAAGCACACTGCTCTTACAATCAATACTGTCCCAAAAAAGAGTTCTCAAAAGGGGGAACACTACAAGCACTTATCTTGCTTAGGTAGTTTGAATTGTAGCTCAGCCTCTTTTTGATCTCGATTTTGATCTCTTCTCTTATATTCACAAACTTACTCCATCATTACACATCATTTCACACCTCGCTTTCACAAAACCAATCTATACTTATACAGAACTAGCCTTCCAGTCGGCCTCATAATTGACATACAAAACATCATAGAAACTTATGCAAATGATATACATGGAGTCGACGCTCTCATATTACCAAAGAGTCAGAAATATACTTTATTTAGTTGTCTTAGCATGTTACCATATCTATTATGCTTTCCTTAATCTTCGCAACTATTCATGTACCCTGTTATACTATTTTACTGTCTTCGCATACCTTCTGAACATTGTATCTCACAAATCTGGTATCCAAATCTCACACGATCCTAACTAAAGCATGTGAATATCCCAAAATATCTCTAGTTAACTTTGCAAGCCATAATACCTTTTACATCTTCATCGCTATCCAAAACTGTGGCACTGTACCCTGTTTTCCTGATTCTGGACTTAGTCATTTTCATGACTGTGACTCCAATGGCAATATCCACAACATGTGATCACTCCATCATAAGTCTTGTCATGAATGACAACCCTTCAGTACTCCAAAACATCACATGCCAACAACCTCTCCATTTGGAATTGATGGCAACATTTAGAAAAATGACTACGTGTTAGAATACAACCTTCTTTTCCTTTTCCTCTTTTCTATATATTTTTTTTGTTTTCTACATCTTTTCTTTTACTTTCTTTTCAACATATAACTCTCTTCCTTATTTTTCCTTTTTGTCCCTCTTACATCAATGGCAAAGGTATACACAAAATTGAGGGACTTAAGAACAAATGGTTTAGTGCTTACTTACCCGATTTAAGACATCTTGGAAGGAGATTTCCAAGGTCTTAACTTCCTCAATCCATGAACTTATCAATAGTTCACTGACATGGATTAATCCATTCAGTGCATATGATGCTATCTCTGCTCCTTAAGCTTAGTGACAGTAGATACTGAAATTGAGCTTTCAACCTTTATCATCTCAGTGAGATGAGTCTCAAATATTGAGAGCTTGGGAGTCAATAGGCTTCTTAATGAGCCAAATCTGTCTGCAACTCTCCCTTTCTCCATTTCTAGTACTCTTATTTTCTCTAGTAGCCTGGATGTCTCCTTATCTATCTCTCCCACAGTTTGTGAAGATGATTCATAACTGTCCATTATGCTATCAAGACTAGCCCTATCTTTGGCTATGGTCTCCTCAACATTCTTCAAATGTCTGCAGGGATTTATGTAATAGCTATATAGTTCCCTGCCTTGTGATACACAACTCTTGGCTTTAAGAGTGGTAGGCTTTAGGATGCCTAAGTCCCATGAAATGGACTTATGAACTTCTCTCAACTTCTTTTCTAAGAAGTTCTTTTCAGCCTTCTCCTCTGTTGTTTTTAGCAATGAGTCAAAATGACTATCAAAGCTAGTCAATACTATACTGAGGTTCTCAACCTCATCCTTCTCTTTTAGGATAATTGGTGAGGGAAGTAGCTTGTTTACTATTTCTATAGCCATGACCATTATCTTAGCACTCTTGTTTCCTTTCTGAACTGATCTCTCCTTAGCTTTAGCAAAAGCCATAAATGAAAGTTTCATCAATTCATCTTCATCCATGTTGTCCACATTAGAGATGACTGGTTTGGCCATACTTGCCAACAATAGGGATGCATCTAGTCTGATTTCAGTAGCTTCCTCTGACATAGGTTGTTTTTCTTGATGTTCTTCTTGCTGTAACTCCTTGTCCTGTACTCTTTCTTCTGGTTTCTCTTCTGATTTTCTTTCTTCTGTCTGTTCCTGATCTTCAACCTCCATCGCACTATCCATCTTGTCCATGAATGGATCATTTACATCTTGTGAAGTGTCAAGGCTAACGGCACACCAGTGACAAAGAAGTTTGGTTGCAAGTAAAATTGAGAACTCTCATAAATTTCCTGTGAGCTCTCTCCTAAACTCAAGGATATAGGTTTAGCAGTCTTAGGAGGTGACACCCTTTTAGGCATGTCATTCATTAGAACTTGGTCTAATGCTTTTTGGGTATCTTCAATTACTTCATCTTATTTTCTAGCCATGATCTTGACTAGTTTGGTCTTTGTTCTTAGAAGAGGTTTTAGTGCCTTTATGATTCTTTCTCTTTCCTAAATAGACACAACTGGAAACATATCATCAATTGTCTTGTTTCTTATGTTCTCATCCTCTGAATGTGCTAACTATTTTTTGATTTCGAGCTTGCTGTATAGATCTTTGGGGACACTGGCTTCAACTTCCAACAAATTATTTTTGAAAACTAAAAAATGCTCAATGATAGTGTCCTCAATGATTTCTTGATCCTCAGGGCTATATCTCTCATAGTATCTATTTATAGATATCAGATTTCCATCTTTGATAACCCTTTTTTGTAGTGATTTCATATCTAGTTTCCATAAGGATTGTGGACTCTTTTGTACTATTTTCGCTTCCTCTCTCTCTGTGACCTTTTCTTCCTTTTTCTTCCTCTTTGCCTCTATATCCTTTTCTTTTGGACTAACCTGCTTGACTGTCCTAGATGATCTTCTAGGAACTGTTGTAGTCTCAACTTCATGTGTTTCTTCCTCTTGAGGGACTGATAAATCAATAATGTTATCAGTAGTAACTGTCTTCTCTACTTCCAATGTAATGGGTGAATTAGTGGCAATACTAGAAGATGCCTCCATCTTATTTTTGATGTCTATCAATTTTTCTTTTGTAATGCCCACCATTGCAGTTATATCTTCTACTATCTTTTTGATTTTCCTCTTTCTTGTTACTTTCTCTTGTTGTTCTCTGACTTTTTCATATTTTTCTCTGTATGTACCCCATCTTTCTTGAGTAGGGTCCTTTTTTTCTGCCAATACATGCTCTACTTGCATAGTTAGTACTTCAGCACTTACCTCATATCCCATAAGATAACACCATTTGGTTCTAGGTTCAACTGCCTCAAAGAAGACACAATAGTTTCAACCATGAAATAGATGGTGTCCTCATACTTTTCTACTAAGCTTTCTAGAATTTTATATCTTTCTTTCATCTTCCTCTACATGATCTTAATCATGCCAAACAATTCTCCATCAACCCAATCCTTTTTCTGTCTTCTATAGTATTATGAGATTTGTAGACCAATGAGTTCATTGTCTTTCCATGCTCTAGGATGCATACTAGGAAATTTGTGAATGACATGAATGTACATGTGAACTAGTAATGACCCAAACTTGAATGCCTTAGATTTTTCCTTCTTTATAAATTTTACATTCTCAATGAATTGTTGAGCTAGTATTTCACACAGGTTGTATTTCTTGTTTTCTTTAACCATTATGTATGCCATCATTGTAACTCCAGCTAATACAAAATTAAGTCTAGAACTGCAAAACAACTTGTAGCCAATTAGCATTGCTACCAATCTGACATCTTGTAAATATATATCATTTACTATCATTTCCCTCTTGTCCCATTTAGAGTGTGTTAGGGTTTCAACTTATTTTCTTAGGTTTTTCTCACTAACAGGTAGGGCTCCTTAATTGTCAAGCCCTGTGATATCATGGATCAACTGAGCACATATCTTAACTGGTTGATCACCTATCCATAAGAACTGATCATGAAATCTACTAAGAATGATCTTGAACCATTCGACTTCCATGAATTCAGTGAGTCGGGTTAACTTGAGTATTGACAGGTCTTTTAAATGTTTGAATTCTTCTATCAAAGACCCATTTACTTCTATCATACTATTCAACTCATACAAGATGTTGACCTCCCCAATAATCTGATACTTGCAATGTATGTATGCCCTAATATCCTCTACATGTAACACACCTATGAGGGTTTGAGAAAATGCCCCTTCTGGATCATCCTCATAGGATTTGAATGGATGCCTTTTGAATTTGTATCTAGGTCTGTCTATAACATCAAAAACTACTGGTGCATCCATCACTTTCCAAAAGATTAAGTCTAAATACCTTAAATGCACATGAATCAAATGCTTGGCTTCATGCAAACACAAAATCTCTCTGCTAGATTACTGCTCTTCTTTCACACTTCTGCTCCTTAGTCATTGATCAACAAATGGTGTATGAATGAAATCTTTCAAGTCTTTTATTCATCGTAAGTTGATTGTGTGTATTAAACATAGGTAGCTACACTTTGCATGTCATCTAGTCAATGAAAAACTCACGAACACAAAAGATGAATCTTCAAGTGCTGCAAAATTATCCACAGATTCCAAAACATCTGTACACATCATACCTAATCTCGCATGATCTTACTCCACTTATATAGGGGCTGGATAATTTCTATTGTAGGACCTATATTCAATGCTCCCCATGAGGCCATGAGGCCTTCTAGGCTGATGCCTCAAATAATTCATCATGCAAAGACACAACATCATAAGCTGTCTCTCCCTGAACCACTACCTTATTTAGAACTTTTACTTGTCATATCTTCTCATCCTCTGATTTCTTATTTTCATTCATGTAATCATTTAGGCTTTTACCACTATCACTAATATTTTTCCTTATAACTATAGGTGGTGATCTTTCTGGTTCATTAGATCTCCTTGGTCCTCTTCTGTTGTCATCTCCATTGTATCTACAAAAATTTGCAATGTGACCTAGATTTTTACATTTGTAACAAATAGGTGGTCTTCTTCTTTCTTGATTAGTTTGTAGCTTACAATACCTTGCTGTGTGCCCAAAGTTATTACATTTATGACATGTAATCTTGGCTGGAGTTTCTTCTTTGATATAGTCTTTCTTATACCTGGATTGATCAGGTTTTCTACAATCTTCTTTCTTGTGTCCATACTCATAGCAATTAAAACAATAGCTGATAAAGGGTTTAGAGTTACCTTTACTTCTGCAGTCTCTTTTCATGTGTTCAACTTTGTTTCATCTAAAACATCTACCTCTGAAGGGTTTGAACTATTCTCTAGGATCTTCTTTTGTAGGCCTTTCATTAGGAATAGGTCTTTCTTCATTTGTGACTTCTTTTGGTTCTTCTTGAGTTTTTTAACTTTTAGCTTCATTGGATCCACTCATGTCTCCTTTTGAATTTTGTTCTGCTATTTGTACATCACTCTTGTCATTGCTCATGTGTAACTTCTCAATGTGTAGTTTGGCTTGAGTGAGTTCACCTTTAATGATCTAATTTTATTTATCCAATTCCTGATATTTATCCTTGTAATGGTCAAGTTTAGTCTTCATTTGTCCTATCTACAAGTTTTCTTCTTTTAGTGACTCTTCAACTTTGTTTCTTTCAGCCTTTTCATGTTGAATGTCCTTGATCATCAAGAGATTGATTTGTTCTTTTTCTTGCTCCAACTTCTTTACTTTGTTTGATGTATCATTGTCTGAACCTTCTTTGACTTTTTCCATAAGGTGTTGTCTATGTTTTTTTACAATTTCAAGCTGTTCTTTAAGTTTTCTCATGAAACTTTCTTCTCTTCTTAATTTGAATTTTAGTTCACCATTCTTAGCTTTCATCTTATCCAGATCTTCAAGTGCAGCTTCAAAGTTCACTTGTAAATCTTCTAAATCCATTATGATCTCCCTTAAGTTGTTAAGCTTTCTCTCAAAGGGCCAAAAGCTCTAATACCAATTGTTTGGATTAGGTAATACTGAGAGAGGGGGTGAATCAATATTATAGAACTTTGATTTCAACTTCAAACAATTATAAATAATCCAAAGTAATGAGGAAATGAAAAGAACATATAAGCATAACACATTACTCATGACACCATGATTTGTTCTTGAGGAAACCCTGGACAAAGGGAAAACCCCGGTGGGGATGGTACCCACAAATATGTACTAAAATATAATATCCCTGTTAGGAGATCTAGCCATGTTAGGAGCTGATTGTTACATAGTACATTTCCTTATTAGAGGATTACAAAAACCCTATTAGGGGTATACAAAAACACCTGGTTAAAGGTGGTGAGCACATTGCTCTTACAATCAGTATTGTCCCAAAAAATAGTTCTCAAAAGGGGGGAACACTGCAAGCACTTATGTTGCGTAGATAGTTCCAATTGTAGCTCAGTCTCTTTATGATCTCACATCTGATCTCTACTCTTATATTTGCAAACTTACTCCATTATTACACATCATTTCACACCTCACTTTCACAAAACCAATCTATACTTATACAGAATTAACCTTATAGTTGGCCTCATAATTGACATACAAAACATAATAGAAACTTATGCAAATGATATACATGGATTCCGTGCTCTCATATTACCAAAGAGTTGAAAATATACTTTATTTACTTGTCTTAGCACGTTACCATATCCATTATGCTTTCCTTAATCTTCGTAACTATTCATGTACCCCGTTATACTATTTTACTATCTTCGATTACCTTCCGAACACTGTATCTCACAAATATATTATCCAAATCTCTTGCGATCTTAACTGAAGCATGTAAATATCCCAAAATACCTCTAGATAACTTTGCAAGCCATAATACCTTGTACATCTTCATCGCTATCCAAAAATGTGGCACTGTACCCTATTTTCCTGATTCTAGACTTAGTCATTTTCATGACTATGACTCCAGTGGCAATATCCACAACATGCGATCACTCCATCATAAGTGTTGCCATGAATGACAACCCTTCAATACTCCAAAACATCACATGCCAACATTTTGAGTATTAGAGAGATAGTTTCATGATATCTTCAATCTTTGATGAAGCTGTACACTTATATGCAAGTGGAACAAAGTCATCAAAGAGACACATGCTAATTAAGGTAATGTAATTAGTTCTCTTCTATTTTTTATCAAACCTCAAAATACTATTGGCACTATGGGCCCAGGCCCATCGAAGGAACTATTTTACATTGAAGGAGCCACTTTTGGATCCCTTAAATATTTGATGACTTGAAATAGCTTTGATTTTTGGGGCCTATTTTATCGAAGTGATGTCAATATATTGAGGAAATAATTTTAATATCTCTTCAATCTCTTATCAACATTATGAAGTTGATAGTGTGAGTTACTATTGTTCATCGAAGAGAACTTTGTATATTAGGTAGACAATTCTTTTGTCTATGATAAGCTTAAGCTGATAGTTGGTGATGTGGACTTCATTCCATCATTGTGACTTCCATACATGAAAGGAATGATCTGTAGTACCTCTCTCATTTTCTTCCTACATGACATCCTTATGGATATAGTTTCAACATTATGTTGTGGTGGTCCCTTGTTGTAGTTGGATGAGATCTCTATGTGATGCCTTGTTTTGGCTTTGGATGCTTTATTTTTTTCTTATGTGATTGGTTGAACTAACCAAATTCTTGGATGGATTTATACTTGTTTTTTTAATCATGTTGGACCAGTGACAGGTTGTTACGTTCGAGATGATATGATTTATGGCATTGCATTAGCAATATGCTTATTTTCTTATGCCTAGTTGTGAGAATCATTGAGCTGTGACTTGTTGCAAACTTGATTCAGGGTGCTAGGCCATTCGAGGTTATGATTGTGATTTAAAAAGACTCGTTGTACTCTTGGTCATTTGGATATGAGCTTGATTGATTTATGATATTTTATAATTATGTTGATATTATGATTTTATATTGGCATTATGACACGCATCTAAGTATCGTACATTTTGTGTTTTTTGTTTGTAATATCACTGTTGACATTATTATGTTATCTTGTTTACTTCCTATTTGAGCATCCTTTGATTATGTTCATCTTTTTAATGATTGTCATGATGTTAGTTCTTCATGATGTTGTGGCTTATCATGTTTCAATGGATATCTTATTTGGGGTTTTCATTGATATATTGATTAAATGCCATAAAATGATTTTAATATTTTAATCTAGATGAGATATGTATTTATGTTATACATTGAGGATTAAATGTGGAATGATCAATGCCATACAATTGTAATACATATGAATGATTATGCCACTAATGTCGTCTTCCATTAGGCACACTTTGATTATTATATGCATGTGCTTTGGTTATATAAATTGTGTTTGGTTGCACTTGATGTGTGCATGTTTTAGTGAATAGGTACTACACATCATTTTCCCTAAGCTATAGGTTTGAGTGTGTATTTATCCTGGACAGTGGCATAGGAGATAGTTACATTGGCCATTTAAGATTTTAGCCAATAGCATCCCCATATGGATAGTGTACCAATATTGATATATTATACCTCTTTTACAATGCAGATAAAATCTTGACTTCATATACACTATTTTGATTATTCTAGTAACTGTATTTGCATTATAGAGTAAGCGTAGTGTTGTGGTTGAGTTAGATTTCATTGCCAAGTTGCATAGTTTTTTATGATTTTTATTAATTTTTGGAAACTTTTTTCGTACTGGCATTCCGACTTATGGAATTGGCCTTAATTGGTCTAGACTTAGTTGGATTATTTTAATTGGTTTTTAGTGTCCTTTAATACCTTTTCTATTTTGGCCAAAAGAAGAATTCTATAATCATGAATTAGACTTCATTTGTCACTAATATACATATTTTCAAGAGCAAAAAATTCTCAAGCCCTCTTGTTGAGCAATTCATATTTCGCTCATTAGGAATGACTCGTGCATGGTATTTTTGTGGGTAGTGGCTTCTTGGATTTATATTGTGATTTCTATACTTTGTATGGAGGCTTATCCAGTTTTATGGAGTGTGTAATTTATACCCTCTATTTTTGTGTTTTCACTGTATCGTGACCTAGGGATTCCTACATCTTTCCTTTTACTTCATTTCTTTTATTGAAGTAAATTTCTATTAGTTTTTGGGATGAGAATTAGTATTTTCCCACCTTTTCATTTCATTCTTTTTCCTAGTTGGCCATGTAGGAACTTAATTTGAAATTGAATGGTTTATGTAAGGTTATGCTATCATAATTTTTAGAAATGTATAAAGTTGAATTTTATTTCTTTCTTGCCTTGTTGGTCATGTTTATAGTCAAAGGGTACTCTTAGATTTTTTATTTTTGAAATTTGAAATTTCACGCTTTTTTCATGGCTTCTTGATGGTAGTTTTGTCCATAGACCTAGATATGCTCATGGTTGAGATTTTGTGATAATTTGAATCTCATCATTTAGACGATTCATTATTTTATGGAGTAATGAATTTATTATATAGAAATTTTATCCCAAGAGGATTCATGACCGATTTCCTAGTTTTTGAGTGACATGAGTGTGCACCCAAGCTTAACCTTTCAAATTTATTTTTATGGTCATTGGGTTTTCTTTGTAAAGTTTTTAATCTCAATTTTATTTGATTTTTGGGATGTTGGGTATGTGAGAACCAATGATTTCTCCTAGAATCGTGAGAATTCACCTTTTTTTTTTGACATTTTCATGAGAACTTTGATTTGCATGCTCTCTAGTTTTGGAGTATTACCATGTTGGTGTGTTTTGGTTGTGTGCCTTGCTTGTATCTTGTAATTTTGGTGGGACTATATGGTCTGAATGAATAGAATAAATTCTAGTTAATTAATATTGTGATCCAAACTCTCAGTTTAATTATTGTCTTTATGGTTGTGCACCAAGCTGTTTGATACCTAAAAATTGGTGTTTTTGTGTATTTTTGGATTTTAGATCCATATTTGTCTTTCGGTGAGATGTATTTTGAATCAAATTATGGTTTCTACTCTTGGTAATGAGTCCAATTGAGTGCTCTTGTATTTTATGTTATTTCCTTTGTTTGGTTGGCTTATGTTGATGCTTGATTTAAGATTGCAACTTGAATCATTGATGCTAGTGTTGAGACCGCATCATGATCACAATTGAGTTGTACCTTGTTTAGATCTTTGAAAGACTTGTGATCTTGGTTTGAGACCAATCAAACTTACCTTTCTTTTTGTTGGTTATGACTTCAAGAGTGTTTTTTTGCATTATATTTGTTATTTAGTGCCTCATTCTTCAAATGAGATGAGCTTGTTTGTGATTTGGTAGTGGAGTGGAATGGTTCTTAATGTGCATCCTAAATCATAAGTGGATGGCATACAACACATCAAAGAGTCTTAAAAAAGTGATAACTTAATAAAAATAAATTTTGGTAAAACATTAATAAGAGTTAATTTGATTCAGGCTACTCGAGGGCATTTAGTTGGTTCTTGTCCTTCCAAGGATGTTCATTATTAAGGAACTATATCTAGCTACCTGAGGGTGTTGATCAAAGATACATATCAATTTTTGTCATTTATGGATGCTAATCAAAAGCTCAATGCTACATGGGCCACCATGTGCCATGTAAGACACTCCATTCTTGAGTCCTTGTACTAAACCATTGTTAGAACTAAGGAGTAAATGTGGTGTTTTTGCATTCAATATATATACATGTTGAGTTTTCTCAATGTTGTACTTGTTTATCTAAAATTTGAGTGATTTCAATAGGATTAATGCACCATCCCTTAATTCTTTCACTTGTACAGTGTGAGTAACAACCTACTTATATGTGTTTGGATCATGTGACTATCTCAGGGAGCATGGTTGGGTGGGCCCGAGGGTACCACGTGGTTGGGTGACATTACATGTCACTATAGGGGACCAATATATAGACCTGGTAGTCTACTTCTAGTGGCATAGTGTCGAGCATGATATGCTAATCTCTTATTCCTTTGCATGTACTTTCAGGTATTTCACATATGACACTATGCTCAGTACATTCTTTTCATTTATGTTGTTTATGATTATATTGAGTGATTATAGCCTTGATCTTGTGTGTCTAGTACTTCCTGGTGTGGAGATAGATGTTTAATTTTCATACATTGGTTTTAGCTTAGGTGTTTTCCTTTAATTATTCCAAGCTTGGGGAAAAATTCCTGATCAATCTTTGTGCTTGCATCAGCATTTGTATTTATAAACATTTCCACCTACAAATTATTGTTCACCCCAACATGCTCGTAGAGATAGTCACATTTATGTTTTCACCCTGCCATGGTTGGAAAGATAGTCACATTTATGTTTTCATCCCACCATGCTTGCAAAGATAGTCCCATTTGTGTTGAATCACTAGAGTCTTAAACGTTTTGTCTTAGAGTTTTACCATTCATGGATCAACACTTGCTTATGTTAACTAAGTCATGCGTGCATTGACACCTCTGCCTACTTTGGTGTATGTGTTTGTTTTGTCTTTCTATTTAGGCTTGAATGTTCATTATTATTTTTATGATTTCAAGGTAGATCTATGTGGTTCTTTATTGGTTTCTTGATGGTTAGAAGGTAATGGAACTATGATGCAGGAGCATCCTGGGTGTAAGAGCAATCTTACATCACCCAAAAACATTTCTATTTTTTTAATTTTCAATAAGGGTTATTTTGTGCAGAGCTGCTATTTATGGAAAGTTACTATTTTTGGTAATTTTTGTATGTACTCAGAATGATCTGATTTCTTTCTTGGAGGTTCATTTTGGTCATATAAGTCTGCCAGTAAAGTTTCATTGCCAGATCAAGTGTATATTGGAAGATATTGAAGATTTTTGGTATTGGCAGCAGGGTACAGAAACTTTGAACTCAATTTTGAAGGCTTTAGAGGCCCCGGATGAGGTCAAAAATTTGGGTGACGGACACTTGCATGGGTCAAGCCTGTAGAGCGCTTCGTGGCATTTCTGAAATGGGGTTATAATAGCCGATCGGGTCAACTGGTGATGACTTATAGTCTTCGGAAGTTGGGCCACCTGAAATGGCGAAAAATAATTTTCTTCAAAATTTCTGTTCGGGTTTCAAAGGTTATCTTGAGCCGACTATGATGTAATGAAATGTAAAATAAAAATAATTTTAAGTTTGGTTGGCCTTATTGGCTAAAATTCTGGAACCTTCCCAGGCGGTGGAAAATTGCCTATATAAGGAAGGCTGTATTATTGTCTTAGGCAGTTCAGAATAGTTCTGGGTAGTAGATCTGAGTATTGATTCAAGGCTTTGTCCTACAGAATATTGTAAGGGAATGCCATGTGGCTTTGCATATTGTAATTCTGAAAGTTTGTAATTCCACATTTGTGGAGATAATAAGAAGTCGATTTTCTGTTCTTGCATATTGTTGTTGTTTCTCTATTTCTATTATGTGTTTGTGGTATTAAGGGGAGCACCCTTCATCAAGTGGTATCAGAGTAGGAGTTCTTGAGTGTGTAAACAGATCGCCGACTGTGAGGCAGTTTGCACCAGGACCGTGGCTAGGGTTTCAGCGTGCATCATGAAAATGCCTCCACGAAGGGAACGTGGCGGAAGAGCTGGTGTTGTAACACCTGAGGTTAGAGAGCTACAGAGACAAGTGCGAGCATTGCAAGAAGAGATTCGCAGAGGAATGAATCTTAATGTCAGATACGAAAGCGAGGATGAATCTGAAGAAGAATATCAAGAAGGAGAAGTTGAAATTGTGAACCAGGAGGAAGAAAGACTTTTTCGGGTGATTTCCAAGATTGGGAAAAGACCTAAGATTGAGGTTCCTACATTTTCTGGAAATCTTAACCCAGAGGAATTGATCGACTGGATCAATGAATGTGAAGAATATTTTGAGTATGAAGATGTTGAGGATCCTGATAGGGTCAAATTTGTGAAGGCCAGACTGAAAGGTCATGCGAAGATATGGTCGCAAGAGATTCAGTTAGAGCGAAATAGAAGGGGAAAGGAGAAAATCATGAGATGGGATCGGATGGTGGATAAATTGAAGCGACAGTTCATTCTTGTTGATTATGAGCTTGACCTACTGAAGAAAATGCAGAGTTTGAAGCAAGCGAGAAGATCTGTTCAGGAGTATACAGAGGAGTTCTATCAACTTCTCATCAGAACAGGCCATGCAGAAGCTGATAAGGAGAAAGTTGCCCGATACCTTAATGGGTTAAGGCCAAGCATTCAGGAGGAGCTAAATCTGGTTCGAATGAACAGTATTGAAGAGGCATACCAGTTTGCCCTAAAAGTAGAGGAAAAGATGAACAAGAAGTTTGAGAGCAGACAAAACCGAAGAGGTCGCGGTGGACGATCTGGTGGACGGCTATATGGTGGCCGAAATGAAGATTTGAAAAAGAAGGATGAGGCCAGTAGTAGTCAGAATCAGTGAGGAAATAATTCCAATCGCGTCCAGGATCAGAAAAATAGAGATCAAAGAGGAAGAGGAAGAGGACAAGGATCTGGAAGAGGTGGCTTCCGTGGAACATGTTTTCACTGTGGAGAAGAAGGTCATAGGGCATTTGAATGTCCTCAGCGCCAAGGCAGAATAGACAGGGGAAATGAAGGCCAGGCCAGAATTGCACATGTAGATGAAGATGCCAGATCATCAAATTCTGAAGATGCTGAAAGAGGAGAAACATTGATTAACAGAAGAGTCCTGTTGAGTGGTGAGAATGAACCTGAGCAAAGGAGAAGCTTGTTTTGCACTAGGTGCAAGTGTGAAGGTAAATGTTGTGATGTGATTATCGATAGTGGAAGCACTGACAATTTGGTGTCAGAAGAGATGGTGACAAAGTTGAAGCTCAAGAGACAGAAACACCCACATCCATATCGGATTGCCTGGGTACAGGATGACCACAAGGTCGTGGTCAATGAACAATGCCTGGTGAAGTTCAAGATTGGCGGATACCAAGATGAGGTATTGTGTGATATCATATCTATGGATGCATGTCATATGTTGTTGGGTAGACCATGGCAGTTTGACAGATGTGCTGTACATGATGGCCGTGTGAATACCTATTCCCTGACAAAGGATGGAGTGCAACATAAGCTAAAACCATTGAAGAAGACTGAAGAAAAGGTATGTGGTAATGCAAGGATAACTTTTGTTGATGGAAGAAATTTCCTAGATGGTATGAGGCATGAGCATGTATGTTTTGCTTTAATTCCAAAAGCTGGTAAAGAGGAAGTAGAAGATGTTCCTGTAGAAGTTGCAGATTTGTTGAATGAGTTTCAAGATATTATATCCGATAACATGCCTGATGGATTACCACCAATCAGGAAGATCAGTCATCAGATGGACTTGATCCCAGGAGTGAGTTTTCCGAACAAGGCAGCACATAGAATGACACCTGCAGAAAGTGAGGAGTTGAACAGACAAGTACATGAGTTGTTACAGAAAGGATTGATCCGTGAGAGTTTGAGTCCCTGTGCTGTACCAGTAGTATTAGCACCAAAAAAGAATAGAGAATGGAGGATGTGTACAGATTCTAGGGCAATAAATAAGATCACAATCAAGTACAGGTTTCCATTGCCACGAATGGATGATATTATGGACTGTTTGAGTGGAGCTGTGTATTTTTCAAAGATAGATCTGAAAAGTGGATATCATCAGATTCGGATCAGAGAAGGAGATGAATGGAAGACTACCTTCAAGACAAAGGAAGGACTGTATGAGTGGTTAGTCATGCCTTTTGGGCTAACCAATGCACCGAGCACTTTCATGCAGCTCATGAACGAGGTTCTGAAAGAATTTTTGGGTAAGTTTGTCATTGTTTACCTAGATGATATTTTGATCTTTAGTAAGACATTGGAGGAGCATATGATGCATATTCGTATGGTATTTGAGAAGCTGAGAGAAGAGAAATTGTTGATTAATTTGAAGAAGTGCAGTTTTGTGAAGAAAGAGTTAGTGTATTTGGGATTTGTAGTTTCAGCAGAAGGTCTAAAAATGGACTCAGAGAAGGTACATGCTATCCTTGAATGGCCTACTCCAAGGAGTGCTACTGAGGTAAGATCTTTTCATGGTTTAGCTAGCTTTTACAGAAAGTTTATCAGAAATTTTAGCAGTATTTGTGGACCCTTGACTGAAACAATGAGAGGGGATAGAAAAGAGTTTAAGTGGACTAATGGGGCAGAAAAGAGTTTTCAATTGTTGAAACAAAAAGTTATAGAACAACCTATTTCAGCACTTCCAGATTTTAATAAGGTGTTTCAAGTAAATTGTGATGCTAGTGTTACTGCAATAGGAGCTGTTATGAGCCAAGAAGGTAAACCTGTTGCTTATTTCAGTGAGAAGTTAAATGATACCAAAAAGAAATATTCTATTTATGATCAGGAATTTTATGCTATAGTTCAGGCATTAAAGAAGTGGAGACATTATCTACTTCCTAAGGAGTTTGTTTTGTATACTGATCATCAAGCTTTGCAATATTTGAATAGTCAAGGAAAGTTGAATCAGAGGCATTTGAAATGGGTTGAGTTTTTACAGAGTTATACATTTGTTTTGAAACACAAGAGTGGAAAGTCTAATAGGGTTGCGAATGCTCTTAGCAGAAGGCAACTATTGATGACAGAAATGCAGATTGAAGTGGTTGGGTTCAAGGAACTCAAGAATTTGTATCCAGAGGATCCTGATTTTTGTGAAGCTTGTAAAGCTTGTACAGGACCTGTTACTCTAGACAGGATGAAATGGTTGGATTTCATCATCCAGGATGATATGCTATTCAGAGGGAGTCAGTTGTGCATTCCACGAAGTTCTATGAGGGAGAATCTCATCAAGAAGAAGCATAGTGGAGGATTGGCTGGACATTTTGGTCATGATAAAACCCTTGGTTTGTTTAGTGAGAATAATTATTGGCCACAGTTGCGGCAAGATGTGAAGAAGTTTGTACAGAGTTGCAGAGTATGTCAGATGGTGAAAGGAGTGAAGCAGAATATAGGATTGTATCAACCATTACCTGTACCAGAGAAGCCTTGGGAGGATATCAGCATGGACTTTGTTCTTGGTTTACCGAGGACTCAGCGGGGACATGATTCAATTTTTGTGGTAGTTGACAGATTTTCGAAGATGGCACATTTTATTCCCTACAAGAAGACTAATGATGTTGTTCATGTAGCAGAATTGTTTTTCAGAGAAGTAGTGAGACTTCATGGCTTGCCAAAGACCATAGTTTCAGATCGGGACACTAAGTTTGTTGGATATTTCTGGCATACATTGTGGAAGAAGTTGAAGACAGATTTGAAGTTCAGTTCATCACATCATCCCCAGACTGATGGATAGATAGAGGTGGTGAATAGGAGTTTGGAAAATTTGCTGAGATCCTTGGTTGGAGATAAGCGAACAGGATGGGATTTGATTTTACCACAGGCAGAATTTGCATACAATAATTCTATCAATAGGAGCACTGGCAAATCACCATTCCAGATTGTATATGGAAGTAGTCCAAGAAATGCATCTGAATTGAGGAAGATAGATAAAGGATAAATAAGTAGTGCTGAGGCTGAGGATTTTGCAGAACACTTGAAGAACATCCATGGGGAGGTGAAGAAGCATATTACCAAGATGAACGCACAGTATAAGGCTAAGGCAGATGAGAAAAGGAGGTATAAAGAATTTTAGGTTGGTGATGAAGTCATGGTTCATTTGCGGAAGGAGCGGTTTCCAGTTGGTACATATAACAAGCTAAAAATGAAGAAGTTTGGACCATGTAGGATATTGAAGAAACATGATTCAAGAAATGCATATGAGGTAGAATTACCTACTGAGCTAAATATTTCACCAGTGTTTAACATTTTAGATCTGACAGAGTATCATGAGGGAGGTGTTGAAGATGAGATCAGAGCAGCACAGTGGAGTATTCCAGCAACTAGTCCAGACACTAAGGAGATCGAAGATATACTGGACAGTCGTGTTGGCAGAAGCACAAGGAACAGGATATATGAAGAATATCTAATCAAGTGGAAAGGATGACCTGTT